>CM026397.1:77937723-77962499 GCA_014843695.1 Archivesica marissinica
AGAATATTCACATAACGTAAACATGACCCAGATTAAACAGCCATCAAATGATATGTCGCGTGATATTGCATTTAAAAATATACTTACTTAAAGTGACATTAGACCGTAAAAAGCAAATACAATGCTTTTTTTCACGTATAAATACATCGCTACTACATATTCTTCTGAATACATCGAACACTATCATTGAATTTAAAAGTGTTTTTGTGGTATACAAACTTTCAAAAGTGAAAGTAGGATTTCATATAACGGACATCCAGGCTCCTGAATTGACGTGTGTTGTGATTGAAATCAATATTAAACACGCGATACTTTCGCTTAGAGATATTTTAATTAATATTAGTCTACAAATCAATATGCATAGGCACTCATGTGAGATATCACGGTAAATATGTAGCATAACTCGTGTTATTCAGGATAAGCGCTTTGTATTACGCATGCATGTCGATACTATTTACATTATTTTGTTATGTCAACAAGCCGCGTATACGACGTTTATCTATTTGTTGAAATTCTCAGATTTTGAGGCAAATAGTTGTGAAAAAAATTATACAATATAATAGCAAATTACATTCTGCAGACATGTGCGTTTTCACCATTGTAGTGTCGCTTTAAGTCTTGAACGATATTGATGATGTTAGCTCACCTGAGACTATCCCAAATCAAATGTTAAAAACCCCTCAATGTGGTAACAGTGCGGCTAAATTCAGGAACACAAATTCTCATTACAATAACACGGGACAAGCCACAAATAAATCGAAACAAGTTCGTTGTGCGCCCAGTCCACCACTTGCAGTTCGTTCAGTTACAGTTTACGTTAGCCAATCACAATTCGGATTCGTGGCACATCTCGCAGCAGCAGCGTAGGATACTGGGATCTTCTGGCCGTTGAGCTTGCAACAAGGGACACACGTTTCACCATCGGAAGTGGTGGATGAATAGACTGACCATGGAGCGACTGAGACGGCCATATGTCTAACTGTCAGATCCGTTTAGATGCTACTGCGAGATGACCAACAGTGGGGAAGGTGGTCCTAAAAAGCGTCGTTCAGAAAGAGAAGACCATCAGATCGATGCAGATAATCAACTTAGAATGCTCGCCCACATGGTTCGCCGGCGACGAGGATAAATAAACGTACTACTACTACCGCTAACAGACAGACGGATATGCAGTCCAGTTGGACTGGTAATCCAGGGATCGCAGGTTCGATCCCCCGTCTGACCCTAATACAATTAACAGCCTTTCAGATGTGATTTTAAACCGAGGTCTCGTGTCGGTGCTGTACACCGTGCACGTAAATGAACCAGAAGAGACTCTGGAATGGGTCTCTGTCTGTATAATTGCACTATCCTCCAACAATCTAAAATGACTAATCTCTTCAGGAGACGTCGCTCATATGGGCAACCGGTAGCGACGATAAGTAAACGTAACACATAAATGTAGGGAGGGTTTTGGTGACAATAATAGTTTTGATTCAATAACAGATGGATGCGCGTTCGCTTCAGGTGCGAAAGGTCCGGAGTTCGAGCCCCGCTGGAGCCGTTCCGGTTGCGCTCTTAGGCAAGGCATTTAAATTCCACATGCCTCTTCTCTCTCCTTCATGGCGATGGATTCCATCAGGAATGAGGTCTCGAGAGTGATTAATATAAGTTGAAAGAACTTGTTTCGCAATCGAGCTAAAATAAATTTGTATAAACTAAATAACAGATGATATAATTATTAGATTTTCAACACAGATTTGGTGATACATGTCAATATTTGACTTCCGGCGATTTTGGAAAAGTTGGAAAATTGCGAGTTGGAAAATTGCATGATGTATGAAAAAATGCCATAAAATATTACTAAACTAAAATTGCATGAATACGAATTTCTTCATAACCTATACTTGATGCCAGATGTCATGACTACACAGAGGATAGTGCGATTACTAGACTATTCCAAGATGCAAAGGTAATTGAAAATGGTAAACTCTTAATAGATATTTGCAAATTAACAGGGCTTCGAATCGCAAATGACAAACTAGCTGGGAAATGTACTTGTGTAAAAGAGGCAAGAATCAGTACTGTTGATTATATTTTATAAGGTATTTTAAAACAATCGAAATAGCAATTACTAATATATTGTCGAATCACAGTAAATTTGACTTTCCATTACGTTACAATAACACAAGTGACCTAACTAATACATTTGATGATGCTGATAACCTGGGAACAGGCGTTGATATGTTTTGGCTGGTCAGTCATATACATATATTTTAACACCGATTCTATTAATTGGGTCGTAATGAGTTTCTGATAATATCAACATCGTAACCAAAGGTATGTGAGATGGTCCGGTGGTCGCCAGATCGGACAGGTGGGTTTTCTCCTGGTATTCCGGTTTCCTACCGCACGAATTACCACACATACGCTTTCATTGGCGCCAACGAGAGTGATTAATATAAGTTGTTACAACTAGCTTCGCAATCGCAAATTAATCAAGTTAAAAAGTTAACCAAAGATATTGTCTTATTTGTAAATCCGGTGATATAGATGATGACTTTCATTATGTTTGTATTTGTACTCCACCTTGCACTGTGTTTACTGCCACTCCACATTGCACTGTGTTTACTGCCACTCCACCTTGCACTGTATTTACTGCCCCTCCACCATGCACTGTGTTTACTGCCCCTCCACCATGCACTGTGTTTACTGCCCCTCCACCTTGCACTGAGTTTACTGCCCCTCCACCTTGCACTGTGTTTACTACCACTCCACCTTGCACTGTGTTTACTGCCCCTCCACCTTGCACTGTGTTTATTGCCTCTCCACCTTGCACTGTGTTTACTGCCCCTCCACCTTGTACTGTGTTTACTGCCACTCCACCTTGCACTGTGTTTACTGCCCCTCCACTTTGCACTGTGCTTACTGCCACTCCACATTGCACTGTGTTTACTGCCCCTCCACCTTGCACTGTGTTTACTGCCCCTCCACCTTGCACTGTGTTTACTGCCACTCCACCTTGCACTGTGTTTACTGCCCCTCCACCTTGCACTGTGTTCCCTGTCCCTCCACCTTGCACTGTGTTCCCTGCCACTCCACCTTGCACTGTGTGTCCTGCCACTCCACATTGCACTGTGTTCACTGCCACTCTCCCTTGCACTGTGTTCACTGACTCCACCTTGCACTATTTTCCCTGCCACTCCACCTTGCACTGTGTTCCATGCCCCTCCACCTTGCACGGTGTTCACTGCCACTCCACCTTGCACTGTGTTTACTGCCACCCCATCATGTACTGTGTTTACTGCCCTTGCACCTTGCACTGTGTTTACTGCCCCTCCACCTTGTACTGTGTTTACTGCCACTCCACCTTGCACTGTGTTTACTGCCCCTCCACTTTGCACTGTGCTTACTGCCACTCCACATTGCACTGTGTTTACTGCCCCTCCACCTTGCACTGTGTTTACTGCCCCTCCACCTTGCACTGTGTTTACTGCCACTCCACCTTGCACTGTGTTTACTGCCCCTCCACCTTGCACTGTGTTCCCTGTCCCTCAACCTTGCACTGTGTTTACTGCCACTCCACCGTGCACTGTTTTCCCTGCCCCTCCACCTTGCACTGTGTTCTGTGCGACTCCACCTTGCACTGATTTCCCTTTCACTCCACCTTGCACTGTGTTCCACGCCCCTCCACCTTGCACTGTGTTCACTGTCACTCCACCTTGCACTGTGTTTACTGCCACTCCATCTTGTACTGTGTTTACTGCCACTCCATCATGTAATGTGTTCACTGTCACTCCACCTTGCACTGTGTTCCCTGCCACTCCACCTTGCACTGTGTGTCCTGCCACTCCACCTTGCAATGTGTTCACTGCCACTCTCCCTTGCACTTTGTTCACTAACTCCAGCTTGCACTATTTTCCCTGCCACTCCACCTTGCACTGTGTTCCATGCCCCTCCACCTTGCACGGTGTTCACTGCCACTCCACCTTGCACTGTGTTTACTGCCACCCCATCATGTACTGTGTTTACTGCCCTTGCACCTTGCACTGTGTTTACTGCCCCTCCACCTTGCACTGTGTTTACTGCCACTCCACATTGCACTGTGTTTACTGCCCATCCACCTTGCACTGTGTTTACTGCCCCTCCAACTTGCACTGTGTTTACTGCCACTCCACCTTGCACTGTTTCCCTGCCCCTCCACCTTGCACTGTGTTCACTGCCACTTCACCTTGCACTGTTTTCCCTTTCACTCCACCTTGCACTGTGTTCCACGCCACTCCACCTTGCACTGTGTTTACTGCCACTCCATCATGTACTGTGTTCACTGTCACTCCACCTTGCATTGTGGTCCCTGCCACTCCATCTTGCACTGTTTTCCCTGCCCCTCCACCTTGCACTGTGTTCACTGCCACTCCACCTTGCACTGTTGTCCCTGCCACTCCTCTTTGCACTGTGTTCCACGCCCCTCCAGCTTGCACTGTGTTCACTGCCACTCCACCTTGCACTGTGTTTACTGCCACTCCATCATGTACTGTGTTCACTGTCACTCCACTTTGCACTGTGTTCCCTGCCACTCCACCTTGCACTGTGTTCCCTGCCACTCCATCTTGCACTGTGTTCACTGCCTCTCCACCTTGCACTGTGTTTACTGCCACTCCATCATGTACTGTGTTCAGTGTCACTCCACCTAGCACTGTGTTTACTGCCCCTCTACCTTGCACTGTGTTTACTGCCCCTCCACTTTGCACTGTGCTTACTGCCACTCCACATTGCACTGTGTTTACTGCCCCTCCACCTTGCACTGTGTTTACTGCCCCTCCGCCTTGCACTGTGTTTACTGCCACTCCACCTTGCACTGTGTTTACTGCCCCTCAACCTTGCACTGTGTTCCCTGTCCCTCCACCTTGCACTGTTTTTACTGCCACTCCACCTTGCACTGTTTTCCCTGCCCCTCCACCTTGCACTGTGTTCACTGCCACTCCACCTTGCACTGTTTTCCCTGCCACTCCACTTTGCAATGTGTTCCACGCCCCTCCACCTTGCACTGTGTTCACTGCCACTCCACCTTGCACTGTGTTTACTGCCACTCCATCATGTACTGTGTTCACTGTCACTCCACTTTGCACTGTGTTCCCTGCCATTCCACCTTGCACTGTGTTCCCTGCCACTCCATCTTGCACTGTGTTCACTGCCTCTCCACCTTGCACTGTGTTTACTGCCACTCCATCATGTACTGTGTTCAGTGTCACTCCACCTAGCACTGTGTTTACTGCCCCTCCACTTTGCACTGTGCTTACTGCCACTCCACATTGCACTGTGTTTACTGCCCCTCCACCTTGCACTGTGTTTACTGCCCCTCCACCTTGCACTGTGTTTACTGCCACTCCACCTTGCACTGTGTTTACTGCCCCTCAACCTTGCACTGTGTTCCCTGTCCCTCCACCTTGCACTGTTTTTACTGCCACTCCACCTTGCACTGTTTTCCCTGCCCCTCCACCTTGCACTGTGTTTACTGCCCCTCCACTTTGCACTGTGTTCACTGCCACTCCACCTTGCACTGTGTTTACTGCCATTCAATCATGTACTGTGTTCACTGTTACTCCACTTTGCACTGTGTTCCCTGCCACTCTACCTTGCACTGTGTTCCCTGCCACTCCATATTGCACTGTGTTCACTGCCTCTCCACCTTGCACTGTGTTTACTGCCACTCCATCATGTACTGTGTTCAGTGACACTACATCTAGCACTGTGTTTACTGCCCCTCCACTTTGCACTGTGCTTACTGCCACTCCACATTGCACTGTGTTTACTGCCCCTCCACCTTGCACTGTGTTTACTGCCCCTCCACCTTGCACTGTGTTTACTGCCACTCCACCTTGCACTGTGTTTACTGCCCCTCAACCTTGCACTGTGTTCCCTGTCCCTCCACCTTGCACTGTTTTTACTGCCACTCCACCTTGCACTGTTTTCCCTGCCCCTCCACCTTGCACTGTGTTCAGTGCGACTCCACCTTGCACTGTTTTCCCTTTCACTCCACCTTGCACTATATTCCACGCCCCTTCACCATGCACTGTGTTCACTGTCACTCCACCTTGCACTGTGTTTACTGCCACTCCATCATGTACTGTGTTTACTGCCACTCCATCATGTAATGTGTTCACTGTCACTCCACCTTGCACTGTGTTCCCTGCCATTCCACCTTGCACTGTGAGTCCTGCCACTCCACCATGCACTGTGTTCACTGCCACTCTCCCTTGCACTGTGTTCACTGACTCCACCTTGCACTATTTTCCCAGCCACTCCACCTTGCACTGTGTTCCATGCCCCTCCACCTTGCACGGTGTTCACTGCCACTCCACCTTGCACTGTGTTTACTGCCACTCCATCATGTACTGTGTTTACTGCCCCTGCACTTTGCACTGTGTTTACTGCCCCTCCACCTTGCACTGTGTTTACTGCCACTCCACCTTGCACTGTGTTTACTGCCCCTCCACCTTGAACTGTGTTTACTGCCACTCCACCTTGCACTGTGTTCCCTGCCCCTCCATCTTGCACTGTGTTTACTGCCACTCCACCTTGCTCTGTTTCCCTGCCCCTCCACCTTGCACTGTGTTCACTGCCACTCCACCTTGCACTGTTTTCCCTTTCACTCCACCTTGCACTGTGCTTCACGCCCCTACACCTTGCACTGTGTTTACTGCCACTCCATCATGTACTGTGTTCACTGTCACTCCACCTTGCAATGTGTTCCCTGCCACTCCATCTTGCACTGTGTTCCCTGCCACTCCAGCTTGCACTGTGTTTACTGCCCCTCCACCTTGCACTGTGTTTACTGCCCCTCCACATTGCACTGTGTTCCATGCCACTCCACCTTGCACTGTTTTCCCTGCCCCACCACCTTGCACTGTGTTTACTGCCCCTCCACATTGCACTGTGTTCCATGCCACTCCACCTTGCACTGTTTTCCCTGCCCCACCACCTTGCACTGTGTTCACTGCCACTCTCCCTTGCACTGTGTTCACTGCCACTCCACCTTGCACTATTTTCCGTGCCACTCCACCTTGCACTGTGTTCCATGCCCATCCACCTAGCACGGTGTTCACTGCCACTCCATCTTGCACTGTGTTTACTGCCACTCCATCATGTACTGTGTGTACCGCCCCTGCACCTTGCAATGTGTTTACTGCCCCTCCACCTTGCACTGTGTTTACTGCCCCTCCATCTTGCACTGAGTTTACTGCCACTCCACCTTGCACTGTGTTTACGGCCCCTCCACCTTGCACTGAGTTTACTGCCCCTCCACCTTGCACTGTGTTTACTGCCACTCCACATTGCACTGTGTTCCCTGCCCCTCCACCTTGCACTGTGTTTACTGCCACTCCATCATGTACTGTGTTCACTGTCACTCCACTTTGCACTGTGTTCCCTGCCAGTCCACCTTGCACTGTGTTCCCTGCCACTCCATCTTGCACTGTGTTCACTGCCTCTCCACCTTGCACTGTGTTTACTGCCACTCCATCATGTACTGTGTTCAGTGTCACTCCACCTAACACTGTGTTTACTGCCCCTCCACTTTGCACTGTGCTTACTGCCACTCCACATTGCACTGTGTTTACTGCCCCTCCACTTTGCTCTGTGTTTACTGCCCCTCCACCTTGCACTGTGTTTACTGCCACTCCACCTTGCACTGTGTTTACTGCCCCTCAACCTTGCACTGTGTTCCCTGTCCCTCCACCTTGCACTGTTTTTACTGCCACTCCACCTTGCACTGTTTTCCCTGCCCCTCCACCTTGCACTGTGTTCAGTGCGACTCCACCTTGCACTGTTTTCCCTTTCACTCCACCTTGCACTATATTCCACGCCCCTTCACCATACACTGTGTTCACTGTCACTCCACCTTGCACTGTGTTTACTGCCACTCCATCATGTACTGTGTTTACTGCCACTCCATCCTGTAATGTGTTCACTGTCACTCCACCTTGCACTGTGTTCCCTGCCACTCCACCTTGCACTGTGAGTCCTGCCACTCCACCATGCACTGTGTTCACTGCTACTCCACCTTGCACTGTGTTCCACGCCCCTCCACCTTGCACTGTATTCACTGCCACTCCACCTTGCACTGTGTTCCAGGCCCCTCCACCTTGCACTGTGTTCACTGTCACTCCACCTTGCACTGTGTTTACTGCCACTCCATCATATACTGTGTTTACTGCCACTCCATCATGTACTGTGTTCACTGTCACTCCACCTTGCACTGTGTTCCCTGCCACTCCACCTTGCACTGTGTGTCCTACCACTCCTTCTTGCACTGTGTTCACTGCCACTCCACCTTGCACTATTTTCCGTGCCACTCCACCTTGCACTGTGTTCCATGCCCCTCCACCTAGCATGGTGTTCACTGCCACTCCATCTTGCACTGTGTTTACTGCCACTCCATCATGTACTGTGTTTACTGCCCCTGCACCTTGCAATGTGTTTACTGCCCCTCCACCTTACACTGTGTTTACTGCCCCTCCACCATGCACTGAGTTTACTGCCACTCCACCTTGCACGGTGTTCACCGCCACTCCATCTTGCACTGTGTTTACTGCCACTCCATCATGTACTGTGTGTACCGCCCCTGCACCTTGCAATGTGTTTACTGCCCCTCCACCTTGCACTGTGTTTACTGCCCCTCCACCTTGCACTGAGTTTACTGCCACTCCACCTTGCACTGTGTTTACTGCCCCTCCACCTTGCACTGTGTTTACTGCCACTCCACATTGCACTGTTTTCCCTGCCCCTCCACCTTGCACTGTGTTTACTGCCACTCCATCTTGCACTGTTTCCCTGCCCCTCCTCCTTGCACTGTGTTCACTGCCACTCCACCTTGCACTGTTTTCCCTTTCATTCCACCTTGCACTGTGTTCCTCGCCCCTCCACCTTGCACTGTGTTTACTGCCACTCCATCATGTACTGTGTTCACTGTCACTCCACCTTGCAATGTGTTCCCTGCCAATCCATCTTGCACTGTTTTCCCTGCCACTCCACCTTGCACTGTGTTTACTGCCCATACACCTTGCACTGTGTTTACTGCCCCTCGACATTGCACTGTGTTCCCTGCCACTCCACCTTGCACTGTTTTCCCTGCCCCTCCACCTTGCACTGTGTTCACTGCCACTCCACCTTGCACTGTTGTCCCTGCCACTCCACTTTGCACTGTGTTCACTGCCACTCCATCATGTACTGTGTTCACTGCCACTCCACCTTGCACTGTGTTTACTGCCACTCCATCATGTACTGTGTTCACTGTCACTCCACCTTGCACTGTGTTCCCTGCCACTCCACCTTGCACTGTGTTCACTGCCACTCCACCTTGCACTGTGTTCACTGCCACTCCACCTTGCACTGTGTTCACTGCCACTCCACCTTGCACTGTGTTCACTGTCACTCCACCTTGCACTGTGTTTACTGCCACTCCATCATGTAATGTGTTCACTGTCATTCCACCTTGCACTGTGTTCACTGCCACTCCACCTTGCACTGTGTGTCCTGCCACTCCACCTTGCACTGTGTTCACTGCCACTCTCCATTGCACTGTGATCACTGCCACTCCACCTTGCACTATTTTCCCAGCCACTCCACCTTGCACTGTGTTCCATGCCCCTCCACCTTGCACGGTGTTCACTGCCACTCCACCTTGCACTGTGTTTACTGCCACTCCATCATGTACTGTGCTTACTGCCCCTGCACCTTGCACTGTGTTTAATGCCCATCCACCTTGCACTGTGTTCCACGCCCCTCCACCTTGCACGGTGTTCAATGCCACTCCACCTTGCATTGTGTTTCCTGCCCCTCCACCTTGCACTGTGCTTACTGCCATTCCACATTGCACTGTGTTCCATGCCACTCCACATTGCACTGTTTTCCCTGCCCCACCACCTTGCACTGTGTTCACTGCCACTCCACCTTGCACTGTTGTCCCTGCCACTCCACCTTGCACTGTGTTCCACGCCCCTCCACCTTGCACTGTATTCACTGCCACTCCACCTTGCACTGTGTTCCAGGCCCCTCCACCTTGCACTGTGTTCACTGTCACTCCATCTTGCACTGTGTTTACTGCCACTCCATCATGTACTGTGTTCACTGTCACTCCACCTTGCACTGTGTTCCCTGCCACTCCACCTTGCACTGTGTGTCCTGCCACTCCTTCTTGCACTGTGTTCACTGCCACTCTCCCTTGCACGGTGTTCACTGCCACTCCATCTTGCACTGTGTTTACTGCCACTCCATCATGTACTGTGTGTACCGCCCCTGCACCTTGTAATGTGTTTACTGCCCCTCCACCTTGCACTGTGTTTACTGCCCCTCCACCTTGCACTGAGTTTACTGCTACTCCACATTGCACTGTGTTTACTGCCCCTCCACCTTGCACTGTGTTTACTGCCACTCCACATTGCACTGTGTTCCCTGCCCCTCCACCTTGCACTGTGTTTACTGCCACTCCATCTTGCACTGTTTCCCTGCCCCTCCTCCTTGCACTGTGTTCACTGCCACTCCACCTTGCACTGTTTTCCCTTTCATTCCACCTTGCACTGTGTTCCTCGCCCCTCCACCTTGCACTGTGTTTACTGCCACTCCATCATGTACTGTGTTCACTGTCACTCCACCTTGCAATGTGTTCCCTGCCAATCCATCTTGCACTGTTTTCCCTGCCACTCCACCTTGCACTGTGTTTACTGACCATACACCTTGCAGTGTGTTTACTGCCCCTCGACATTGCACTGTGTTCCCTGCCACTCCACATTGCAATGTTTTCCCTGCCCCTCCACCTTGCACTGTGTTCACTGCCACTCCACCTTGCACTGTTGTCCCTGCCACTCCACTTTGCACTGTGTTTACTGCCACTCCATCATGTACTGTGTTCACTGTCACTCCACCTTGCACTGTGTTTACTGCCACTCCATCATGTAATGTGTTCACTGTCATTCCACCTTGCAATGTGTTCCCTGCTACTCCACCTTGCACTGTGTTCACTGCCACTCTCCATTGCACTGTGATCACTGCCACTCCACCTTGCACTATTTTCCCTGCCACTCCACCTTGCACTGTGTTCCACGCCCCTCCACCTTGCACGGTGTTCAATGCCACTCCACCTTGCACTGTGTTTACTGCCACTCCATCATGTACTGTGTTTACTGCCCCTGCACCTTGCACTGTGTTTAATGCCCATCCACCTTGCACTGTGTTCCACGCCCCTCCACCTTGCACGGTGTTCAATGCCACTCCACCTTGCACTGTGTTTCCTGCCCCTCCACCTTGCACTGTGTTTACTGCCATTCCACCTTGCACTGTGTTCCCTGCCCCTCCACCTTGCACTGTGTTTACTGCCACTCCACCTTGCACTGTTTCCCTGCCCCTCCACATTGCACTGTGTTCACTGATGCTCCACCATGCACTGTTTTCCCTTTCATTCCACCTTGCACTGTGTTCCCTGCTACTCCACCTTGCACTGTGTTCACTGCTACTCCACCGTGCACTGTGTTTACTGCCACTCCATCATGTACTGTGTTCACTGTCACTACACCTTGCAATGTGTTTACTGCGCCTCCACCTTGCACTGTGTTTAATGCCCATCCACCTTGCACTGTGTTCCCTGCCACTCCACCTTGCACTGTGTTCATTGTCACTCTCCCTTGCACTGTGTTCACTGCCACTCCCCCTTGCACTGTGTTCACTGCCACTCCACATTGCACTGTTTTCCCTGACACTCCAGCTTGCACTGTGTTCCACGCCCCTCCACCTTGCACTGTGTTTACTGCCACTCCACCTTGCACAGTGTTTACTGCCACTCCAGCATGTACTTTGTTCACTGTCACTCCACCTTGCAATGTGTTCCCTGCCACTCCACCTTGCACTGTGTTTACTGCCACTCCATCATGTACTGTGTTCACTGTCACTCCACCTTGCACTGTGTTCCCTGCCACTCCACCTTGCACTGTGTTCACTGCCACTCTCCCTTGCACTGTGTTCCCTGTCACTCCATCTTGCACTGTGTTCCCTGCCCCACTTCCTTGCACTGTGTTCACTGCCACTCCACATTGCACTATTTTCCCTGCCATTCCACATTGCACTGTGTGCCACGCCCCTCCACCTTGCACTGTGTTCCCTGCCACTCCACCTTGCACTGTGTTCACTGCCACTCTCCCTTGCACTGTGTTCACTGCCACTCCCCCTTGCACTGTGTTCACTGCCACTCCACCTTGCACTGTTTTCCCTGAAACTCCAGCTTGCACTGTGTTCCACGCCCCTCCAACTTGCACTGTGTTCACTGCCACTCCACCTTGCACTGTGTTTACTGCCACTCCACCTTGCACTGTGTTTACTGCCACTCCACCTTGCACTGTGTTCACTGCCACTCCACCTTGCACTGTGTTTACTGACACTCCATCATGTACTGTGTTTACTGCCCCTCCACCTTGCACTGTGTTTACTGCCACTCCACATTGCACTGTGTTTACTGCCACTCCACCTTGCACTGTGTTCACTGCCACTCCACCTTGCACTGTGTTTACTGCCACTCCACCTTGCGCTGTGTGCCCTGCCCCTCCATCTTGCACTGTGTTTACTGCCACTCCACCTTGCACTGTTTTCCCTGCCCCTCCATCTTGCACTGTGTTCACTGCCACTCCACCTTGCACTGTTTTCCCTTTCACCCCACCTTGCACTGTGTTCCACGCCCCTCCACCTTGCACTGTGTTCACTGCCACTCCATCTTGCACTGTGTTTACTGCCACTCCATCATGTACTTTGTTCACTGTCACTCCACATTGCACTGTGTTCCCTGCCACTCCATCTTGCAATATGTTCCCTGCCACTCCACCTTGCACTGTGTTTACTGCCACTCCATCATGTACTGTGTTCACTGTCACTCCACCTTGCAATGTGTTCCCTGCCACTCCATCTTGCACTGTGTTCACTGCCCCTCTACCTTGCACTGTGTTTACTGCCCCTCCACTTTGCACTGTGCTTACTGCCACTCCACATTGCACTGTGTTTACTGCCCCTCAACCTTGCACTGTGTTTACTGCCCCTCCACCTTGCACTGGTTTTACTGCCACTCCACATTGCACTGTTTTCCCTTTCACTCCACCTTGCACTATGTTCTGTCACTCCACCTTGTACTCTGTTCCCTGCCACTCCACCTTGCACTGTGAGTCCTGCCACTCCACCTTGCACTGTGTTCACTGCCACTCTCCCTTGCACGGTGTTCACTGCCATTTCACCTTGCACTGTGTTTACTGCCACTCCATCATGTACTGTGTTTACTGCCCCTGCACCTTGCACTGTGTTTACCTCCCCTCCACCTTGCATTGAGTTTACTGCCACTCCACCTTGCACTGTGTTTACTGCCCCTCCACCTTGAACTGTGTTTACTGCCACTCTACCTTGCACTGTGTTCCCTGCCCCTCCATCTTGCACTGTGTTTACTGCCACTCCACCTTGCACTGTTTCCCTGCCCATCCACCTTGCACTGTGTTCACTGCCACTCCACCTTGCACTGTTTTCCCTTTCACTCCACCTTGCACTGTGTTCCACGTCCCTCCACCTTGCACTGTGTTTACTGCCACTCCATCATGTACTGTGTTCACTGTCACTCCACCTTGCAATGTGTTCCCTGCCACTCCATCTTGCACTGTGTTCCCTGACACTCCAGCTTGCACTGTGTTTACTGCCCCTCCACCTTGCACTGTGTTTACTGCCCCTCCACATTGCACTGTGTTCCATGCCACTCCAACTTGCACTGTTTTCCCTGCCCCACCACCTTGCACTGTGTTCACTGCCACTCCACCTTGCACTGTTGTCCCTGCCCCTCCACCTTGCACTGTGTTCCACGCCCCTCCAACTTGCACTATGTTCACTGACACTCCACCTTGCACTGTGTTTACTGCCACTCCATCATGTACTGTGTTTACTGCCACTCCATCATGTACTGTGTTCACTGTCACTCCACCTTGCACTGTGTGTCCTGCCACTCCTCCTTGAACTGTGTTCACTGCCACTCACCCTTGCACTGTGCTCACTGCCACTCCACCTTGCACTATTTTCCCTGCCACTCCACCTTGCACTGTGTTCCATGCCCCTCCACCTAGCACGGTGTTCACTGCCACTCCATCTTGCACTGTGTTTACTGCCACTCCATCATGTACTGTGTTTACTGCCCCTGCACCTTGCAATGTGTTTACTGCCCCTCCACCTTACACTGTGTTTACTGCCCCTCCACCTTGCACTGAGTTTACTGCCACTCCACCTTGCACGGTGTTCACTGCCCCTCCACCTTGCACTGTGTTGACTGCCACTCCACATTGCACTATGTTCCCTGCCCCTCCACTTTGCACTGTGTTTACTGCCCCTCCACATTGCACTGTGTTCCATGCCACTCCAACTTGCACTGTTTTCCCTGCCCCACCACCTTGCACTGTGTTCACTGCCACTCCACCTTGCACTGTTGTCCCTGCCACTCCACCTTGCACTGTGTTCCACGCCCCTCCACCTTGCACTGTGTTCACTGCAACTCCATCTTGCACTGTGTTTACTGCCACTCCATCATGTACTTTGTTCACTGTCACTCCACATTGCAATGTGTTCCCTGCCACTCCATCTTGCACTATGTTCCCTGCCACTCCACCTTGCACTGTGTTTACTGCCACTCCATCATGTACTGTGTTCACTGTCACTCCACCTTGCAATGTGTTCCCTGCCACTCCATCTTGCACTATCTTCCCTGCCACTCCACCTTGCACTGTGTTCCCTGCCACTCCATCTTGCACTGTGTTCACTGCCCCTCTACCTTGCACTGTGTTTACTGCCCCTCCACTTTGCACTGTGCTTACTGCCATTCCACATTGCACTGTGTTTACTGCCCCTCAACCTTGCACTGTGTTTACTGCCCCTCCACCTTGCACTGGTTTTACTGCCACTCCACATTGCACTGTTTTCCCTTTCACTCCACCTTGCACTATGTTCTGTCACTCCACCTTGTACTCTGTTCCCTGCCACTCCACCTTGCACTGTGAGTCCTGCCACTCCACCTTGCACTGTGTGCACTGCCACTCTCCCTTGCACTGTGTTCACTGACTCCACCTTGCACTATTTTCCCTGCCACTCCACCTTGCACTGTGTTCCTTGCCCCTCCACCTTGCACGGTGTTCACTGCCATTTCACCTTGCACTGTGTTTACTGCCACTCCATCATGTACTGTGTTTACTGCCCCTGCACCTTGCACTGTGTTTACCTCCCCTCCACCTTGCATTGAGTTTACTGCCACTCCACCTTGCACTGTGTTTACTGCCCCTCCACCTTGAACTGTGTTTACTGCCACTCTACCTTGCACTGTGTTCCCTGCCCCTCCATCTTGCACTGTGTTTACTGCCACTCCACCTTGCACTGTTTCCCTGCCCATCCACCTTGCACTGTGTTCACTGCCACTCCACCTTGCACTGTTTTCCCTTTCACTCCACCTTGCACTGTGTTCCACGTCCCTCCACCTTGCACTGTGTTTACTG
Source organism: Archivesica marissinica (assembly GCA_014843695.1). Lineage (NCBI taxonomy): Eukaryota > Metazoa > Mollusca > Bivalvia > Venerida > Vesicomyidae > Archivesica > Archivesica marissinica. Next base: position 77,953,251 of record CM026397.1, read on the forward strand.
CCACTCCATCATGTACTGTGTTCACTGTCACTCCACCTTGCAATGTGTTCCCTGCCACTCCATCTTGCACTGTGTTCCCTGACACTCCAGCTTGCACTGTGTTTACTGCCCCTCCACCTTGCACTGTGTTTACTGCCCCTCCACATTGCACTGTGTTCCATGCCACTCCAACTTGCACTGTTTTCCCTGCCCCACCACCTTGCACTGTGTTCACTGCCACTCCACCTTGCACTGTTGTCCCTGCCCCTCCACCTTGCACTGTGTTCCACGCCCCTCCACCTTGCACTATGTTCACTGACACTCCACCTTGCACTGTGTTTACTGCCACTCCATCATGTACTGTGTTTACTGCCACTCCATCATGTACTGTGTTCACTGTCACTCCACCTTGCACTGTGTGTCCTGCCACTCCTCCTTGAACTGTGTTCACTGCCACTCACCCTTGCACTGTGCTCACTGCCACTCCACCTTGCACTATTTTCCCTGCCACTCCACCTTGCACTGTGTTCCATGCCCCTCCACCTAGCACGGTGTTCACTGCCACTCCATCTTGCACTGTGTTTACTGCCACTCCATCATGTACTGTGTTTACTGCCCCTGCACCTTGCAATGTGTTTACTGCCCCTCCACCTTACACTGTGTTTACTGCCCCTCCACCTTGCACTGAGTTTACTGCCACTCCACCTTGCACGGTGTTCACTGCCCCTCCACCTTGCACTGTGTTGACTGCCACTCCACATTGCACTATGTTCCCTGCCCCTCCACTTTGCACTGTGTTTACTGCCCCTCCACATTGCACTGTGTTCCATGCCACTCCAACTTGCACTGTTTTCCCTGCCCCACCACCTTGCACTGTGTTCACTGCCACTCCACCTTGCACTGTTGTCCCTGCCACTCCACCTTGCACTGTGTTCCACGCCCCTCCACTTGCACTGTGTTCACTGCAACTCCATCTTGCACTGTGTTTACTGCCACTCCATCATGTACTTTGTTCACTGTCACTCCACATTGCAATGTGTTCCCTGCCACTCCATCTTGCACTATGTTCCCTGCCACTCCACCTTGCACTGTGTTTACTGCCACTCCATCATGTACTGTGTTCACTGTCACTCCACCTTGCAATGTGTTCCCTGCCACTCCATCTTGCACTATCTTCCCTGCCACTCCACCTTGCACTGTGTTCCCTGCCACTCCATATTGCACTGTGTTCACTGCCTCTCCACCTTGCACAGTGTTTACTGCCCCTCTACCTTGCACTGTGTTTACTGCCCCTCCACTTTGCACTGTGCTTACTGCCACTCCACATTGCACTGTGTTTACTGCCCCTCCACCTTGCACTGTGTTTACTGCCCCTCCACCTTGCACTGTGTTTACTGCCACTCCACCTTGCACTGTGTTTACTGCCCCTCAACCTTGCACTGTGTTCCCTGTCCCTCCACCTTGCACTGGGTTTACTGCCACTCCACATTGCACTATTTTCCCTTTCACTCCACATTGCACTATGTTCCCTGCCACTCCACCTTGCACTGTGTTCCACGCCCCTCCACCTTGCACGGTGTTCAATGCCACTCCACCTTGCACTGTGTTTACTGCCATTCCATCATGTACTGTGTTTACTGCCCCTGCACCTTGCACTGTGTTTAATGCCCATCCACCTTGCACTGTGTTCCACGCCCCTCCACCTTGCACGGTGTTCAATGCCACTCCACCTTGCACTGTGTTTCCTGCCCCTCCACCTTGCACTGTGTTTACTGCCATTCCACCTTGCACTGTGTTCCCTGCCCCTCCACCTTGCACTGTGTTTACTGCCACTCCACCTTGCACTGTTTCCCTGCCCCTCCACATTGCACTGTGTTCACTGATGCTCCACCATGCACTGTTTTCCCTTTCATTCCACCTTGCACTGTGTTCCCTGCCACTCCACCTTGCACTGTGTTCACTGCTACTCCACCGTGCAGTGTGTTTACTGCCACTCCATCATGTACTGTGTTCACTGTCACTACACCTTGCAATGTGTTTACTGCGCCTCCACCTTGCACTGTGTTTAATGCCCATCCACCTTGCACTGTGTTCCCTGCCACTCCACCTTGCACTGTGTTCATTGTCACTCTCCCTTGCACTGTGTTCACTGCCACTCCCCCTTGCACTGTGTTCACTGCCACTCCACCTTGCACTGTTTTCCCTGACACTCCAGCTTGCACTGTGTTCCACGCCCCTCCACCTTGCACTGTGTTTACTGCCACTCCACCTTGCACAGTGTTTACTGCCACTCCAGCATGTACTTTGTTCACTGTCACTCCACCTTGCAATGTGTTCCCTGCCACTCCACCTTGCACTGTGTTTACTGCCACTCCATCATGTACTGTGTTCACTGTCACTCCACCTTGCACTGTGTTCCCTGCCACTCCACCTTGCACTGTGTTCACTGCCACTCTCCCTTGCACTGTGTTCCCTGTCACTCCATCTTGCACTGTGTTCCCTGCCCCTCTACCTTGCACTGTGTTCACTGCCACTCCACATTGCACTGTTTTCCCTGCCATTCCACATTGCACTGTGTGCCACGCCCCTCCACCTTGCACTGTGTTCCCTGCCACTCCACCTTGCACTGTGTTCCCTGCCACTCCACCTTGCACTGTGTTCACTGCCACTCTCCCTTGCACTGTGTTCACTGCCACTCCCCCACTGACTTTTGCCTCCTTGCACTGTGTTCTGCCACTCCACTTGCACTGTGTTCACTGCCACTCCACCTTGCACTGTGTTCACTGCCACTCCACCTTGCACTGTGTTCACTGCCACTCCACCTTGCACTGTGTTTACTGACACTCCATCATGTACTGTGTTTACTGCCCCTCCACCTTGCACTGTGTTTACTGCCACTCCACATTGCACTGTGTTTACTGCCACTCCACCTTGCACTGTGTTCACTGCCACTCCACCTTGCACTGTGTTTACTGCCACTCCACCTTGCGCTGTGTGCCCTGCCCCTCCATCTTGCACTGTGTTTACTGCCACTCCACCTTGCACTGTTTTCCCTGCCCCTCCATCTTGCACTGTGTTCACTGCCACTCCACCTTGCACTGTTTTCCCTTTCACCCCACCTTGCACTGTGTTCCACGCCCCATCCACCTTGCACTGTGTTCACTGCCACTCCATCTTGCACTGTGTTTACTGCCACTCCATCATGTACTTTGTTCACTGTCACTCCACATTGCAATGTGTTCCCTGCCACTCCATCTTGCAATATGTTCCCTGCCACTCCACCTTGCACTGTGTTTACTGCCACTCCATCATGTACTGTGTTCACTGTCACTCCACCTTGCAATGTGTTCCCTGCCACTCCATCTTGCACTATCTTCCCTGCCACTCCACCTTGCACTGTGTGCCCTACCACTCCATCTTGCACTGTGTTCACTGCCTCTCCACCTTGCACAGTGTTTACTGCCCCTCTACCTTGCACTGTGTTTACTGCCCCTCCACTTTGCACTGTGCTTACTGCCACTCCACATTGCACTGTGTTTACTGCCCCTCAACCTTGCACTGTGTTTACTGCCCCTCCACCTTGCACTGGTTTTACTGCCACTCCACATTGCACTGTTTTCCCTTTCACTCCACCTTGCACTATGTTCTGTCACTCCACCTTGTACTCTGTTCCCTGCCACTCCACCTTGCACTGTGAGTCCTCACTCCCTTGCACTGTGTTCCTGCCACTCCATCTTGCACTGTGTTCACTGCCACTCTCCCTTGCACTGTGTTCCCTGTCACTCCATCTTGCACTGTGTTCCCTGCCCCTCTACCTTGCACTGTGTTCACTGCCACTCCACATTGCACTGTTTTCCCTGCCATTCCACATTGCACTGTGTGCCACGCCCCTCCACCTTGCACTGTGTTCCCTGCCACTCCACCTTGCACTGTGTTCCCTGCCACTCCACCTTGCACTGTGTTCACTGCCACTCTACCTTGCACTGTGTTTACTGCCCCTCCACCTTGCACTGTGTTTACTGCCCCTCCACCTTGCACTGTGTTTACTGCCACTCCACCTTGCACTGTGTTTACTGCCCCTCCACCTTGCACTGGGTTTACTGCCACTCCACATTGCACTATTTTCCCTTTCACTCCACATTGCACTGTGTTCCACGCCCCTCCACCTTGCACGGTGTTCAATGCCACTCCACCTTGCACTGTGTTTACTGCCATTCCATCATGTACTGTGTTTACTGCCCCTGCACCTTGCACTGTGTTTAATGCCCATCCACCTTGCACTGTGTTCCACGCCCCTCCACCTTGCACGGTGTTCAATGCCACTCCACCTTGCACTGTGTTTCCTGCCCCTCCACCTTGCACTGTGTTTACTGCCATTCCACCTTGCACTGTGTTCCCTGCCCCTCCACCTTGCACTGTGTTTACTGCCACTCCACCTTGCACTGTTTCCCTGCCCCTCCACATTGCACTGTGTTCACTGATGCTCCACCATGCACTGTTTTCCCTTTCATCCACCTTGCACTGTGTTCACTGCTACTCCACCGTGCAGTGTGTTTACTGCCACTCCATCATGTACTGTGTTCACTGTCACTACACCTTGCAATGTGTTTACTGCGCCTCCACCTTGCACTGTGTTTAATGCCCATCCACCTTGCACTGTGTTCCCTGCCACTCCACCTTGCACTGTGTTCATTGTCACTCTCCCTTGCACTGTGTTCACTGCCACTCCCCCTTGCACTGTGTTCACTGCCACTCCACCTTGCACTGTTTTCCCTGACACTCCAGCTTGCACTGTGTTCCACGCCCCTCCACCTTGCACTGTGTTTACTGCCACTCCACCTTGCACAGTGTTTACTGCCACTCCAGCATGTACTTTGTTCACTGTCACTCCACCTTGCAATGTGTTCCCTGCCACTCCACCTTGCACTGTGTTTACTGCCACTCCATCATGTACTGTGTTCACTGTCACTCCACCTTGCACTGTGTTCCCTGCCACTCCACCTTGCACTGTGTTCACTGCCACTCTCCCTTGCACTGTGTTCCCTGTCACTCCATCTTGCACTGTGTTCCCTGCCCCTCTACCTTGCACTGTGTTCACTGCCACTCCACATTGCACTGTTTTCCCTGCCATTCCACATTGCACTGTGTGCCACGCCCCTCCACCTTGCACTGTGTTCCCTGCCACTCCACCTTGCACTGTGTTCCCTGCCACTCCACCTTGCACTGTGTTCACTGCCACTCTCCCTTGCACTGTGTTCACTGCCACTCCCCCTTGCACTGTGTTCACTGCCACTCCACCTTGCACTGTTTTCCCTGAAACTCCAGCTTGCACTGTGTTCCACGCCCCTCCACCTTGCACTGTGTTCACTGCCACTCCACCTTGCACTGTGTTTACTGACACTCCATCATGTACTGTGTTTACTGCCCCTCCACCTTGCACTGTGTTTACTGCCACTCCACATTGCACTGTGTTTACTGCCACTCCACCTTGCACTGTGTTCACTGCCACTCCACCTTGCACTGTGTTTACTGCCACTCCACCTTGCGCTGTGTGCCCTGCCCCTCCATCTTGCACTGTGTTTACTGCCACTCCACCTTGCACTGTTTTCCCTGCCCCTCCATCTTGCACTGTGTTCACTGCCACTCCACCTTGCACTGTTTTCCCTTTCACCCCACCTTGCACTGTGTTCCACGCCCCATCCACCTTGCACTGTGTTCACTGCCACTCCATCTTGCACTGTGTTTACTGCCACTCCACATTGCAATGTGTTCCCTGCCACTCCATCTTGCAATATGTTCCCTGCCACTCCACCTTGCACTGTGTTTACTGCCACTCCATCATGTACTGTGTTCACTGTCACTCCACCTTGCAATGTGTTCCCTGCCACTCCATCTTGCACTATCTTCCCTGCCACTCCACCTTGCACTGTGTGCCCTACCACTCCATCTTGCACTGTGTTCACTGCCTCTCCACCTTGCACAGTGTTTACTGCCCCTCTACCTTGCACTGTGTTTACTGCCACTCCACTTTGCACTGTGCTTACTGCCACTCCACATTGCACTGTGTTTACTGCCCCTCAACCTTGCACTGTGTTTACTGCCCCTCCACCTTGCACTGGTTTTACTGCCACTCCACATTGCACTGTTTTCCCTTTCACTCCACCTTGCACTATGTTCTGTCACTCCACCTTGTACTCTGTTCCCTGCCACTCCACCTTGCACTGTGAGTCCTGCCACTCCATCTTGCACTGTGTTCACTGCCACTCTCCCTTGCACTGTGTTCCCTGTCACTCCATCTTGCACTGTGTTCCCTGCCCCTCTACCTTGCACTGTGTTCACTGCCACTCCACATTGCACTGTTTTCCCTGCCATTCCACATTGCACTGTGTGCCACGCCCCTCCACCTTGCACTGTGTTCCCTGCCACTCCACCTTGCACTGTGTTCACTGCCACTCTCCCTTGCACTGTGTTCACTGCCACTCCCCCTTGCACTGTGTTCACTGCCACTCCACCTTGCACTGTTTTCCCTGAAACTCCAGCTTGCACTGTGTTCCACGCCCCTCCACCTTGCACTGTGTTCACTGCCACTCCACCTTGCACTGTGTTTACTGACACTCCATCATGTACTGTGTTTACTGCCCCTCCACCTTGCACTGTGTTTACTGCCACTCCACATTGCACTGTGTTTACTGCCACTCCACCTTGCACTGTGTTCACTGCCACTCCACCTTGCACTGTGTTTACTGCCACTCCACCTTGCCTGTGTCCCTGCCCCTCCATCTTGCACTGTGTTTACTGCCACTCCACCTTGCACTGTTTTCCCTGCCCCTCCATCTTGCACTGTGTTCACTGCCACTCCACCTTGCACTGTTTTCCCTTTCACCCCACCTTGCACTGTGTTCCACGACCCTCCACCTTGCACTGTGTTCACTGCCACTCCATCTTGCACTGTGTTTACTGCCACTCCATCATGTACTTTGTTCACTGTCACTCCACATTGCAATGTGTTCCCTGCCACTCCATCTTGCAATATGTTCCCTGCCACTCCACCTTGCACTGTGTTTACTGCCACTCCATCATGTACTGTGTTCACTGTCACTCCACCTTGCAATGTGTTCCCTGCCACTCCATCTTGCACTATCTTCCCTGCCACTCCACCTTGCACTGTGTTCCCTGCCACTCCATCTTGCACTGTGTTCACTGCCCCTCTACCTTGCACTGTGTTTACTGCCCCTCCACTTTGCACTGTGCTTACTGCCACTCCACATTGCACTGTGTTTACTGCCCCTCAACCTTGCACTGTGTTTACTGCCCCTCCACCTTGCACTGGTTTTACTGCCACTCCACATTGCACTGTTTTCCCTTTCACTCCACCTTGCACTATGTTCTGTCACTCCACCTTGTACTCTGTTCCCTGCCACTCCACCTTGCACTGTGAATCCTGCCACTCCACCTTGCACTGTGTTCACTGCCACTCTCCCTTGCACTGTGTTCACTGACTCCACCTTGCACTATTTTCCCTGCCACTCCACCTTGCACTGTGTTCCTTGCCCCTCCACCTTGCACGGTGTTCACTGCCACTTCTCCTTGCACTGTGTTTACTGCCACTCCATCATGTACTGTGTTTACTGCCCCTGCACCTTGCACTGTGTTTACCTCCCCTCCACCTTGCATTGAGTTTACTGCCACTCCACCTTGCACTGTGTTTACTGCCCCTCCACCTTGAACTGTGTTTACTGCCACTCTACCTTGCACTGTGTTCCCTGCCCCTCCATCTTGCACTGTGTTTACTGCCACTCCACCTTGCACTGTTTCCCTGCCCATCCACCTTGCACTGTGTTCACTGCCACTCCACCTTGCACTGTTTTCCCTTTCACTCCACCTTGCACTGTGTTCCACGTCCCTCCACCTTGCACTGTGTTTACTGCCACTCCATCATGTACTGTGTTCACTGTCACTCCACCTTGCAATGTGTTCCCTGCCACTCCATCTTGCACTGTGTTCCCTGCCACTCCAGCTTGCACTGTGTTTACTGCCCCTCCACCTTGCACTGTGTTTACTGCCCCTCCACATTGCACTGTGTTCCATGCCACTCCAACTTGCACTGTTTTCCCTGCCCCACCACCTTGCACTGTGTTCACTGCCACTCCACCTTGCACTGTTGTCCCTGCCCCTCCACCTTGCACTGTGTTCCACGCCCCTCCACCTTGCACTATGTTCACTGACACTCCACCTTGCACTGTGTTTACTGCCACTCCATCATGTACTGTGTTTACTGCCACTCCATCATGTACTGTGTTCACTGTCACTCCACCTTGCACTGTGTGTCCTGCCACTCCTCCTTGAACTGTGTTCACTGCCACTCTCCCTTGCACTGTGCTCACTGCCACTCCACCTTGCACTATTTTCCCTGCCACTCCACCTTGCACTGTGTTCCATGCCCCTCCACCTAGCACGGTGTTCACTGCCACTCCATCTTGCACTGTGTTTACTGCCACTCCATCATGTACTGTGTTTACTGCCCCTGCACCTTGCAATGTGTTTACTGCCCCTCCACCTTACACTGTGTTTACTGCCCCTCCACCTTGCACTGAGTTTACTGCCACTCCACCTTGCACGGTGTTCACTGCCACTCCATCTTGCACTGTGTTTACTGCCACTCCATCATGTACTGTGTTTACTGCCCCTGCACCTTGCAATGTGTTTACTGCCCCTCCACCTTGCACTGTGTTTACTGCCCCTCCACCTTGCACTGAGTTTACTGCCACTCCACCTTGCACTGTGTTTACTGCCCCTCCACCTTGCACTGTGTTGACTGCCACTCCACATTGCACTATGTTCCCTGCCCCTCCACTTTGCACTGTGTTTACTGCCCCTCCACATTGCACTGTGTTCCATGCCACTCCAACTTGCACTGTTTTCCCTGCCGCACCACCTTGCACTGTGTTCACTGCCACTCCACCTTGCACTGTTTTCCCTGCCACTCCACCTTGCACTGTGTTCCACGCCCCTCCACCTTGCACTGTGTTCACTGCCACTCCATCTTGCACTGTGTTTACTGCCACTCCACCTTGTACTGTGTTCACTGCTCCTCCACCTTGCAATGTGTTCCCTGCCACTCCACCTTGCACTGTGTTCCCTGCCACTCCACCTTGCACTGTGTTCACTGCCACTCCACCTTGCACTGTGTTCACTGCCACTCCACCTTGCACTGTGTTCCCTGCCCCCACACCTTGCACTGTGTTCACTGCCTCTCCACCTTGCACTGTG
>CM026397.1:77966229-77987024 GCA_014843695.1 Archivesica marissinica
AAAACTTAGTCGCCCAAATGCGATGGCGATTTTTAAATATGGGGGGTTGAGATGTCTTGCTAATATATACATCCATTCTCTAACCCCTACATTGTTATTTATAGCAGATGAGTATTGCTATGGCAACAATTGTTGTCATAGCTTTTCTTGTTAAACTCGTGGTTGTAGAACGTAATGGTCTTGATTGATACGTTCACCGGGGAAGGAAATGTAGAATTGGCGGCAATAGTGCTAATTGCAGATTCACCGAAGAATTGTTGTAGTATTATCAAATTAACTGCATGAGCGACAGAAGGTGTTTGGTTGGTTGTGTTGCACCCTGTGAAACGTTCCATTAGGAAATATGTATTTTGAACGTATAGAGCAGTTGCACGGGACTTCCATAATGCAAAAGTGACAGGAGATGTTAGTGGTACCTGACTTACATCGTAGGGTTAGTGAAGTAACGTTGGTAACTAGGAATGAGACTGATTTATCTGTTGTATGGTTGGTGTCACATGGTTAGGTACAAAATGGAAATTGCATGAGTTGTGTATTAGTGTAGTATTCCCAAGATGGGACAATTGATGTTTGAAGTTGGCGTCATTGGAAGATTGTCGGGACAGAGAACAAACTCAATATCATAATGGCAGTCGTCCAAAGCGTGTTATTCTACTGTGATGTACATGTTGGAATGGTGTAGGTGTGAGGTAGCACATTTTGTTGGCAAGTTGCTAATCACTGTTGCGTGCCCTGATGTGTTGCATACAGGGATAGGATAGGACATAATCTTAAACAACTGCAGTGGTTGGTTTCTGGGTGCTATGGGGACACGAACAGTGACACGTATATTAGACTGACCTTTTGTGACCATGACACCTGCGTGATTATAGTAGTATGAAGAATCTGAGTGAATCAATTTGAAGTTTGGTCTATGTGTACACAGAAAGTATTTGATACGAGACATTACTGTGACCAATGTCGTTTGTGCAATGACCAATGGTGATAGCCTCCCATTCAGAAGAGCGCCGGATCCTGTGTATAGGTCTGAATAATACTGTTGTACCACTTGATGATGTGTCATTTGATTAATGACTAAGGACATTAGCCAGGCACGCTCTTTTATGAGTTCATTGAATGATATATTGACCTTCTGTTGTAACTGGGTAATAATGTGATGATTGTCTTCGATGCCTTTCATGGCATTGTGGAAACGATCGTCAGTGGTCGACATGAATGATGCACGAATATCTGCTTGGTGATTGAATTTATTGTCAAGTGCAATGTGTGCCTTTTGAAGAACAGTAAGGTGAATTGCGACATTGTGCACGTCAGAACTGGTAGCGACACCACATAGTGAGGCTGGGGAACTCGCTTGGCGTGATGTACCGGGATGGGGCGGGCTATAATTAAAAGATCCAATTCACAATTTAAATTTACGAAACGTTTTAATTCTTATTTATTTAACCTGTTTCAGATTCTGGATTAAGCGTAATACATCCAGAATCTCGGGGGTATTTCAGCTAGTGCTGGATGGATCTGCGCTTGCGCAGTTCGAACGCACATCTACCCAGATTGGGCAGCCAATGGCTGAATTTTGAAACACACACCTATCCAGATTGGGCAGCCAATGGGTGAATTTTGAATCTTCATGGACCCAGAATGCCGTGGCATATATCTGTGTGGCCGATGCTTGGTCGACACTTTTATTATGTACCCACATATGCAACAGAACAAATAATTAATGTTTAATCTACTCAGACACGAATCCCATGTCGTCCTATTGCGCAGACGAGTAATATAGATGTTGTATAATAACTATCTAGTGTGAATGGCAGTAATTATCTGTGTAAAGATATGAAATATTCGATGTGCTTAATTGTAACGAACGAAAATTCTAAATGTATAAACTCTTCGAAATTTAGTAAGGTTGAAAACAGTTACTTATTAGTTATGAACATGAAGTCTCTATAAATAAATTGACTCCCTTATTGTATATACAAAATGTAAATCTAAACGGAATGAACAGGCTAAGAAATAAACATGCTATGAAATGAACAGGCTATGAAATGAACATGCTATGAAATGAACAAGCTATGACATGAACACACTATGAAATGAACAGGCTATGAAATGAACAAGCTATGAAATGAACAAGCTATGAAATGAACAAACTATGAAATGAACAAGCTATGAAATGAACAGGCTATATGGACAGGCTAAGAAATAAACAGGCTATGAAATGAACAAGCTAAGAAATAAACAGGCTATGAAATGAACAAGCTATGTAATGAACAGGCTATGAAATGAACAGGGTATGTAATGAACAGGCTATGAAATGAACAGGCTATGTAATGAACAGGCTATGAAATGAACATGCTATGAAATGAACAGGCTATGAAATGCACAGGCTATATGAACAGGCTATGTAATGAACAGGCTATATGAACATGCTATGAAATGAACAAGCTATATGAACAGGCTAAGAAATAAAGAAGCTATGAAATGAACAAGCTATGAAATGAACAGGCTATGAAATGAACAAGCTATGAAATGAACAAGCTATGAAATGAACAGGCTATATGAACAGGCTAAGAAATAAACAAGCTATGAAATGAACAGGCTATGAAATGAACAAGCTATGAAATGAACAAGCTATGAAATGAACAGGCTATGAAATAAACAGGCTATGAAATGAACAAGCTATGAAATGAACAAGCTATGAAATGAACAGGCTATGAAATGCACTGGCTATATGAACAGGCTATATGAACGGGCTATATGAACAGGCTAAGAAATAAACAAGCTATGAAATGAACAAGCTATGAAATGCACAGGCTATATGAACAGGCTATATGAACAGGCTATGAAATGAACAGGCTATGAAATGAACAAGCTATGAAATGAATACAAGCTATGAAATGAACAGGCTATGAAATGCACAGGCTATGAAATGAACAGGCTATGAAATACACAGGCTATATGAACAGGCTATATGAACAGGCTATGTAATGAACAGGCTATATGAACAGGCTAAGAAATAAACTAGCTATGAAATGAACAAGCTATGAAATGAACAAGCTATGAAATGAACAGGCTATGAAATGAACAGGCTATGAAATGAACAGGCTATGAAATGAACAGGCTATGAAATGAACAGGCTATGAAATGAACAAGCTATGAAATGAACAGGCTATGAAATAAACAAGCTATGAAATGAACAGGCTATGGAATGAACAAGCTATGAAATGAACAAGCTATGAAATGAACATGCTATGAAATACACAGGCTATATGAACAGGCTATGTAATGAACAGGCTATATGAACAGGCTAAGAAATAAACAAGCTACGAAATGAACAAGCTATGAAATGAACAGTCTATGAAATGAACAAGCTATGAAATGAACAAGCTATGAAATGAACAGGCTATGAAATAAACATGCTATGAAATGAACAGGCTATGAAATGCACAGGCTATATGAACAGGCTATGAAATGAACATGCTATATGAACAGGCTATGAAATGTACAGGCTATATGAACAGGCTATGAAATGCACAGGCTATATGAACAGGCTATGAAATGCACAGGCTATATGAACAGGCTATATGAACAGGCTATGTAATGAACAGGCTATATGAACAGGCTAAGAAATAAACAAGCTAGGAAATGAACAGGCTATGAAATAAACAGGCTATGAAATGAGCAAGCTATGAAATGAACAAGCTATGAAATGAACAGGCTATGAAATACACAGGCTATATGAACAGGCTATGTGAACAGGCTATATGAACAGGCTAAGAAATAAACAAGCTATGAAATGAACAAGCTATGAAATGAACAGGCTATGAAATGAACAAGCTATGAAATGAACAGGCTATGAAATGCACAGGCTATATGAACAGGCTATATGAACAAGCTATGAAATGAACAGGCTATGTAATGAACAGGCTATATGAACAGGCTAAGAAATAAACAGGCTATGAAATGAACAGGCTATGAAATGAACAAGCTATGAAATGAACAAGCTATGTAATGAACAGGCTATGGAATAAACAGGCTATGACATGAACAGGATATGTAATGAACAAGCTATGAAATGAACAAGCTATGAAATGAACAGGCTATGAAATGAACAAGCTATGTAATGAACAGGCTATATGAACAGGCTAAGAAATAAACAAGCTATGAAATGAACAGGCTATATGAACAGGCTAAGAAATAAACAAGCAATCAATCTGGAAAGAAAGTTTGAGGCGATTATTAATGTAACACTCTTTCATTCTTATACCTTGTTCTGTAAATTGACACGTGAACTATATGCTGATATATGCTGTGTACAGTATAATATTGGGAAAGAAAATATGCTTAACAATTAAAATAACAGGAAATATGGTCACGTTCACGTTCGTTTGGATGTAGCAGACGGCTTGCACACACGTCTAGTATGCTCGCTGAAGTTTGCAAGAACTGTACATTGACAGTGGGCTGCGTTAGTGCCGACATGGAGTCAGAATCCATCATTATAAAGTAACTGTTCTTTTTTATACTTTATTTATTTTACAACGATTGCGAAGCAAGTTTTAACAACTTATATTAATCACTCTCGTTTGCTCGGCTGAAAGCGTAAATGTGGTCATTAGTGAGGGAGGAAACCGGAGTACCCGGAGAAAGCCCACCTGTCCGATCTGCCGACCATCGTACCATCTCACATACTTCCCTGTCCGAGGATCGAACCCGGGTCGCATCGGTGAGAAGCGAGCGCGCTAACCACGGCGCTAATCGGACAACTGTTCAATAATCCATTGGTGTACAAGAGGTGCCAGACTTATGTAACGTAGCACCATTGAATTTAATGGGCAAAATGTAAGGATCAACATTATATTGGCTACAGTTATATGGTATTAGGTAGATAACTTTTTCTTGTACGGTAATCCCTTTAATTGTGTTGTTTTAATACTTAATCATGCAACCCAGAAGCCGCACCCGACTTGAAGGAGAATGCACCATTAAGACTTAAACGTAGCACATTCCGACATACAAACCATGGAACACATCGTCACACTCGTTTAGTTTATGCACATTTATTTAAGCTCGATTGCGAAACAAATTTTTACAACGTTGGATAAATTGCTCTCGGGACCTCATTCCTGATTGAATTCGTTGCCATGTTTTCATTTTTTATATTTAAGTTTATTTATCGTCGCTACCGGTTGCCCATTTGAGCGACGGGTAGTTTGCCTAACAATACCTTCCATGGGGCAGGCTTGGTGCACCAACCTCCGTAAGAAACTGCCAACTTTTTCATATCAATGAGACACGGCCTGAGCGGGACTCGACCCCGTGACCATCGATGATGATAGATTACAGAGGTCAGCGACCTTAACAACTCGACCACGGAGGCTAAATCACAGCGCTCATCGCTGTAGTAACGTATATTTGCCTGTTTCCGGTTACCAAACCTACCCGTAAACAATCGAAAAATAATCGAAATTCTTCTCATTAAAAATAATTTAAACAAATTATAATTATTTCCCCCCCGGAATTTGGCATTTGTACATCATTCACTACTACAATTCACCACTCACTGCTGGATTACACGTCCCACTGTTGGAATACAATGATCGTACAGTTGTACATTTCACCCACTGCTCAATGCCAGAAAAGCAAGTATGGAAAATAATAAAAAAATTGTTTTTAATATTTTTATTTCCCCGCCGAAATTTGGCATTTGCACATCAGGCACTACTAGAATACGCCACTCACTGCTGAATTACACTACCCACTTCTGGAATACACTACTCGTACATTCCCCACTGCTCACTGCCAGAAAAAACAAGTACAGGAAAAAATAAATATTTTTATTATTATTTATTTCGAAATTTGGCATACCATTCACTACTATAATACATAACTCACTGCTGTATTGCACTACTCACTGCTCACTGCTAGCAGTACAGCAGTATACTGCTCACTGCCAGCAGTACAGCAGTACACTGACAGTACACTGCTCACTGCTAACTTCACCCACACACTATGTACTGACACCATCAAAAAACTGTGTACATGTACTTTTATATTGAGCGTTACCTTTTCGGTACACATTTTAGAATTATGGATTTTACTATCATGAGTGAAGAAAATAATCCCTCACGCATTGCACTAATTTTACCCAATATTCCGCACATGTTGATATCAAATCTGCCTATATTTGTTTCTAAAAGGATATCAATTTTACCTTTAAGACACGTGCACAGTTGCTTTTTGATGTCAATTTATATGCAAAATAAAACTATATATTATTCAAGTAATTAAGCCACGCCTTATGCTTCATCCCTTGCCTGAAACACCAGGAACAATACTCGTTCATTAATATCTGTTTTTGTTCAACAGTTTTGCTTCAGCTTAGTACGGTCATGTGGGGTCCTGTTCAAGCCTTCTATGCACATGCTGCGTGGCCAAGCACTGAACGCGCGCAATTAGTTCTTGGCTCATAATTGGGTAGAATATAATTTTATTTCCAAGATTGTGTCATTATCAATACATTGGACCAGTCCACGAATCAACTGCGCATCCGCTGTTGGGTTTCAATTATTGTCCAATAAACATATTCCGTGTATGAGGGCATAGCTAAATGGTAGGGTTCTTGCTTAGATCAGCGTAGTTAATACAAGGATTTGAACAATCATTTTACGAAGCGAAGTTTTAAGTAAATTATGTTGTAATGCGATATATTATATATCGTGATAGAACTTGAAGCTATAGTTGGCCAGTGAAGCACAGTGACACACGTGGTCTCACTTCCGTTGGAAAATCATCTCGTGGTCTTGGAAAGGGTCACCTGTTCAACAACACCAAGGGTGGTTCTCGCAGGCATGTTGGAAGAAACACAATACCGTCAGTCTACGCATGACGCATTGAAAAAATTTAAAACATCAAATAGCATAATGAAACATGTAAATAATGACAAGTAAAACTGCTATAGGAAATATAGATGCAAGAATTAATACTTATACTTTTTTATTCATGTTTATTTGACGTAGTTTCACCGTGAATGGTATTGCTCTGCCAAATGTAGTCGAGAGGCAGAACTCCTCTGTCGCTAGCCAAGTTCTAGTTGTTTGTCTGCAAGTGGAGTCAGCTGCAGATATACCGGAATGTATGTTGTTGTAAGTATGTCCCCATTTTCGTCGCAGTACCCATCAGGAGACGTGCACGCCTCTGGGGTTCTGAGTGGTGAGAGAACTGTAGTACCAGTACTATAGCCAGAGGTAAATTTCAACCGAGGCAATCTAGGGGGTCCGGGTGCATGTTCCCCTTTATACTTATTGGGGGTATAGAAGTGATTCCCTGCGTTTTCTGATTTAATGAGTTTAGACGTATAATTATGTACTGACCTTTCAGCTCTCTAGCAGTCAACATGTTATACAGCAAAGGGATATTTTTTGCATTTTATTTATTTAATTTTTCATTTATTTTTTGGTTGCTTTCGAAATTTTAAACTGCCTCAGTGTGCCTCAGTGTGGCTACGGGCCTGAGTACATTTCTATTTCTCTTGTATATTAGTAATACATTGATTGTTTGGGTTAAGATACTAAGGTCAGTTGGCGGTATCGACACCCGGTGTTTATGTAAGGGATATTCCGTGTCGTGTGTTTTACGTTTATTTATCGTCGCTACCGGTTGCCCATATGAGCGACGCCTCCTGAAGAGATTAGTCATTTTAGATATTTGGAGAATAGTGCAATGATACAGACAGAGACACATTCCAGAGTCTCCTCTGGTTATTTTACGTGTATGGTGTAAAGCACCGACACGAGACCTCGGTTTAAAGTCCCATCTGAAAGAATGTTAATTTTAATAGGGTCAGACCTGCAATCCCTGTATTACCAGTCCAACGTGTTAACCACTGGACTACATATCCGTCTGTAAATAATATATATAATCGTGCCGGGCTCGGCTATTGCTATTGATATTGTATCGGCTAGTTCTGTCGTTTTGGTGCATGATTTTAAGGTGAATGCCGTGCAACATGTTGTGTGTGTTTGTCTGATAATTACTATTCGCCCTATATTAAATATGTTTCTAGGTATTGTCGTTGAGATTTATATGTCTTGCAATTGCAGAATGCATGCTCGAATGTTTCTGATTCCTGAATGTACGCGTCTGTGATATTGTGACACTCTACGTTTGTTGCGACAACAATGGTATGCACAATTGAAGTTCTGTATGTTATGTATGTATGTATGTATGTTGTATGTATGTTTCTTTTAATGTCAAACCCCTCGCGGGGACTTAGACATGTTTTCCTGTGCAGGCTTAGCCGACCTAAGCGAGTAACCAGTACTAAGCAATGTGTGTGAGGTGTCTTGCTCAATGACACTACATACGTGGCCTGACCGAGTATCGAACCCGGGACCGTTCGATTCCAAATCCGACGCTCTACCACTGGACCACGGACACCACATTTCTGGAAGGGCTGTAACTAATGTTTCTAGAGATTGTGGCCCGATCTGTTTGCCTGTCCTTAATTTGTCATTGTTTGTATTCACATGTATATGTAAAACGAATCGAGCAATAAAATGAAATTGACGTTGGTTACATGTGTATGCTGTTGTAAATGTACAATAATGTTTGTAGCTAAAATACAAATAGGGGTAAAACAGCGCTGCGAGTTAGAGCGCAGACTTCTCTATAACATCTTTATTTTACATATATCTGTTCGAATCTCGTAGTGGACTTTGTTGTTGTTTGTTTTAAACATAAACAGCATATGGCTTATCAGAACCAGCTTTGAAACTCATAATCAGCTATCCTTCAAATAGGAAGCAATGCGTTGGCCAAATCATAAGTTGCAAAATTATAAAGGGGTCCTTCAGGGGTCGATATTAACGCCAGTCCTTTTTAATTTAAATATTATCTACAACCGTGTCTCTAAAAACAGTCTGTATAATTATGACGATGATAATAATGTCTCCTTTAGTGATGACAGGGATGTAATTGTAGTTTCCACTGTCGAAAATAACAGCAGTTCGCTTATTCAAGAGTTCTCTGACAAACCCCAACACATGCCATGCAGTAGCCATTGGAAGGAAACCCAAATAAAATAGATATTTGTATAACCTTTAAACTTCAGCAATACGTGGAAGTTCATCTATTATATTATGTATGTATATATACACCAGATTTTTCAATGTTTCTGTTGGCATATTCCATCTTAAAAATCGAGTTTTAAAGATATTGAGTGAGTTGGAATTGTGAATATAATGAGTTAAACTTGACGGAAATGAAGTCACTTGCGAAGATGAAGTAATCGTATTAGGAGTATCTTTGAATTTTCAACTTAAATTCCACAAACCTATATCAAATATCTGCAAAAAGGCATCCGGACATCTAAATGTTTACGTGTTGTTAAAAATGTATGCAAACTGATTTAACTTAAACATAACATTATATCACTTTTTTCATACTATCAGAGTGCAGCTACAATTGTCCCCTTACGTGTATATGTGTGGGGAAACTTATACCCCCACAACACTAGAGAACATCCAAGAAAGAGCAGTATGCTTTATATGCATACATCGATTTTAAATCACAAACTAGCAACCTTCTCGGTAAATGTAGCAATATACAACATAGTGAAATATACAACATACAACATAGTGAAATATACACCATACAACATAGTGAAATATACACCATACAACATAGTGAAATATACACCATACAACATAGTGAAATATACACCATACAACATAGTGAAATATATAACATACAACATAGTGAAATATACACCATACAACATAGTGAAATATACAACATACAACATAGTGAAATATACAACATACAACATAGTGAAATATACAACATACAACATAGTGAAATATACAACATACAACATAGTGAAATATACAACATACAACATAGTGAAATATACAACATACAACATAGTGAAATATACAACATACAACATAGTGAAATATACAACATACAACATAGTGAAATATACAACATACAACATAGTGAAATATACAACATAGTGAAATATACAACATACAACATAGTGAAATATACAACATACAACATAGTGAAATATACAACATACAACATGTGAAATATACAACATAGTGAAATATACAACATACAACATAGTGAAATATACAACATACAACATAGTGAAATATACAACATAGTGAAATATACAACATACAACATAGTGAAATATACAACATACAACATAGTGAAATATACAACATACAACATAGTAAATATACAACATACAACATAGTGAAATATACAACATACAACATAGTGAAATATACAACATAGTGAAATATACAACATAGTGAAATATACAACATACAACATAGTGAAATATACAACATAGTGAAATATACAACATACAACATTGTGAAATATACAACATAGTGAAATATACAACATACAACATAGTGAAATATACAACATACAACATAGTGAAATATACAACATAGTGAAATATACAACATACAACATAGTGAAATATACAACATACAACATAGTGAAATATACAACATACAACATAGTAAATATACAACATACAACATAGTGAAATATACAACATACAACATAGTGAAATATACAACATACAACATAGTGAAATATACAACATACAACATAGTGAAATATACAACATACAACATAGTGAAATATACAACATAGTGAAATATACAACATACAACATAGTGAAATATACAACATACAACATAGTGAAATATACAACATACAACATAGTGAAATATACAACATAGTGAAATATACAACATACAACATAGTGAAATATACAACATACAATATAGTGAAATATACACCATACAACATAGTGAAATATACAACATACAACATAGTGAAATATACAACATAGTGAAATATACAACATACAGCATAGTGAAATATACAATATAGTGAAATATACAACATACAACATTGTGAAATATACACAATACAACATAGTGAAATATACACCATACAACATAGTGAAATATTCAACATACAACATAGTGAAATATACAACATAGTGAAATATACTAACCAAGTGCACACTTTCTTTGTCGTGTGAGTATAGCTTAGTCTATACATATTTATTTTAGTTCTTACAACTTCTATTAATCACCTCCCGAGACCTCATTCCTGATGGAATCCATCGCCAAGAGCGAGAGAGAAGAGACATTTGGAATTTAAATGCCTTGCCTAAGGGCACAATCGTAACAGCCACAGCATAATGTAAAGCCTAATTAATTAATGTCTGAATTGTTGATATCTTCTCCTGAACGTTTATTTCGTAAGCTGATTTAGTTTTGTAATCCTTGCTTTATCGCTAGTCTCTGCTCTGCTTACACATATCATGTGTTTTGAATTTATTACAGACGGGTCTGTAGTCCAGTGGTAACACGCTGGACTGATAATCCAGTGATCACAGGTTCGATCCACCATCTGACCCTAATAAAATTAACAGTCTTTCAGATGGGACGTTAAACCGAGGTATCGTGTCTGTGCTTTACACTGTGCACGTAAAAGAACCAGACGAGATTCTGGAATGGGTCTCTGTCTGTATCATACACTATCCTCCAAAATCTAAAATGACTAATCTCTTTAGGAGGCGTCGCTCATATGGGCAACCGGTAGCGACAATAAATAAACGTAAAACACACAGTATATTTTATTGTGATGAAATTGCTGATCAGTTCACCCCAGATCTGATGCCTGGTGTTATTTGCTTTTAGGCTCTCCTCTTATCGGTCGCACTCGTGGGTGTGTGCTGATTGTGCTTAAGTGTTTATATACATCATCATATGTGTCAGCTTTTAGTCCTTTAAGATCAAGATCAATATCTCCCGCGCTGTTTTTAAATTACGTCCCATTATAAGTTTGACAAGTGTGACATCGTTGTATGATCATATCAGCATCATAAGTCAGTTCTCGTTGTTGTGTACATACCGTATACTTAGGTTGTTGTGTACCTACCGTATACTTAGGTTGTTGTGTACCTACTGTATACTTAAGTTGTTGTGTACGTACCATATACATAAGTTGTTGTGTACATACCGTATACATAAGTTGTTGTGTACATACTGTATACATAAGTTGTTGTGTACATACCGTATACATAAGTTGTTGTGTACATACCGTATACATAAGTTGTTGTGTACCTACCGTATACATAAGTTGTTGTGTACCTACCGTATACATAAGTTGTTGTGTACCTACCGTATACTTAGGTTGTTGTGTACCTACCGAATACTTAAGTTGTTGTGTACCTACCGTATACTTAAGTTGTTGTGTACCTACCGCATACTTAAGTTGTTGTGTACCTACCGTATACTTAGGTTGTTGTGTACCTACCGTATACTTAAGGTTGTTGTGTACCTACCGTATACTTAAGTTGTTGTGTACCTACCGTATACTTAGGTTGTTGTGTACCTACCGTATACTTAAGTTGTTGTGTACCTACCATACTTAAGTTGTTGTGTACATACCGTATACATAAGTTGTTGTGTACTACCGTATACTTAAGTTGTTGTGTACCTACCATATACTTAAGTTGTTGTGTACCTACCGTATACTTAGTTGTTGTGTACCTACCGTATACTTAAGTTGTTGTGTACCTACCGTATACATAAGTTGTTGTGTACCTACCGTATACTTAAGTTGTTGTGTACATACCGTATACATAAGTTGTTGTGTACATACCGTATACCTAAGTTGTTGTGTACCTACCGTATACTTAGGTTGTTGTGTACCTACCGTATACTTAGGTTGTTGTGTACCTACCGTATACATAAGTTGTTGTGTACCTACCGTATACCTAAGTTGTTGTGTACATACCGTATACATAAGTTGTTGTGTACATATCGTATACCTAAGTTGTTGTGTACATACCATATACTTAGGTTGTTGTGTACCTACCGTATACTTAGGTTGTTGTGTACCTACCGTATACATAAGTTGTTGTGTACCTACCGTATACCTAAGTTGTTGTGTACATACCGTATACATAAGTTGTTGTGTACCTACCGTATACTTAAGTTGTTGTGTACCTACCGTATACTTAAGTTGTTGTGTACATACCGTATACATAAGTTGTTGTGTACATACCGTATACATAAGTTGTTGTGTACATACCGTATACTTAAGTTGTTGTGTACCTACCGTATACTTAAGTTGTTGTGTACCTACCGTATACATAAGTTGTTGTGTACCTACCGTATACCTAAGTTGTTGTGTACATACCGTATACATAAGTTGTTGTGTACCTACCGTATACTTAGGTTGTTGTGTACCTACCGTATACTTAAGTTGTTGTGTACCTACCGTATACTTAAGTTGTTGTGTACCTACCGCATACTTAAGTTGTTGTGTACCTACCGTATACTTAGATTGTTGTGTACCTACCGAATACTTAGGTTGTTGTGTACCTACCGTATACTTAAGTTGTTGAGTACCTACCGTATACTTAGGTTGTTGTGTACATACCGTATACTTAAGTTGTTGTGTAACTACCGTATACTTAAGTTGTTGTGTACATACCGTATACATAAGTTGTTGTGTACATACCGTATATATAAGTTGTTGTGTACATACCGTATACATAAGTTGTTGTGTACATACCGTATACATAAGTTGTTGTGTACATACCGTATACATAAGTTGTTGTGTACATACCGTATACATAAGTTGTTGTGTACATACCGTATACATAAGTTGTTGTGTACATACCGTATACATAAGTTGTTGTGTACCTACCGTATACTTAAGTTGTTGTGTACCTACCGTATACTTAGGTTGTTGTGTACCTACCGTATACTTAGGTTGTTGTGTACCTACCGTATACCTATGTTGTTGTGTACATACCGTATACTTAGGTTGTTGTGTACCTACCGTATACTTAGGTTGTTGTGTACCTACCATATACATAAGTTGTTGTGTACCTACCGTATACCTAAGTTGTTGTGTACATACCGTATACATAAGTTGTTGTGTACATACCGTATACCTAAGTTGTTGTGTACATACCGTATACTTAGGTTGTTGTGTACCTACCGTATACTTAGGTTGTTGTGTACCTACCGTATACATAAGTTGTTGTGTACCTACCGTATACCTAAGTTGTTGTGTACATACCGTATACATAAGTTGTTGTGTACCTACCGTATACTTAGGTTGTTGTGTACCTACCGTATACCTAAGTTGTTGTGTACATACCGTATACATAAGTTGTTGTGTACCTACCGTATACTTAGGTTGTTGTGTACCTACCATATACTTAAGTTGTTGTGTACCTACCGCATACTTAAGTTGTTGTGTACCTACCGCATACTTAAGTTGTTGTGTACCTACCGTATACTTAGATTGTTGTGTACCTACCGTATACTTAGGTTGTTGTGTACCTACCGTATACTTAAGTTGTTGTGTACCTACCGTATACTTAGGTTGTTGTGTAACTACCGTATACTTAGATTGTTGTGTACCTAACGTATACTTAGGTTGTTGTGTACCTACCGTATACTTAGGTTGTTGTGTACCTACCGTATACTTAGGTTGTTGTGTACCTACCGTATACTTAGGTTGTTGTGTACCTACCGTATACTTAAGTTGTTGTGTACCTACCATATACGTAAGTTGTTGTGTACCTACCATATACGTATGTTGTTGTGTACCTACCGTATACTTAAGTTGTTGTGTACCTACCGTATACTTAAGTTGTTGTGTACCTACTGTATACTTAAGCTGTTGTGTACCTACCGTATACTTAAGCTGTTGTGTACCTACCGTATACGTAAGTTGTTATGTACCTTACCTACCGTATACTTAAGTTGTTGTGTACCTACCGTATACTTAAGTTGTTGTGTACCTTACTTACCGAATACGTAAGTTGTTATGTACCTTACCTACCGTATACTTAAGTTGTTGTGTACCTTACCTACCGAATACGTAAGTTGTTATGTACCTTACCTACCGTATACTTAAGTTGTTGTGTACCTTACCTACCGAATACTTACGTTTTTGTGTACCTACCATATACTTAAGTTGTTGTGTACCTTACCTACCGAATACTTACGTTTTTGTGTACCTACCGTATACTTAAGCTGTTGTGTACCTACCGTATACTTAAGTTGTTGTGTACCTACCGTATACTTAAGTTGTTGTGTACCTACTGTATACTTAAGCTGTTGTGTACCTACCGTATACTTAAGCTGTTGTGTACCTACCGTATACGTAAGTTGTTGTGTACCTTACCTACCGAATACTTAAGTTGTTGTGTACCTACCATATACGTAAGTTGTTGTGTACCTTACCTACCGTATACGTAAGTTGTTGTGTACCTTACCTACCGAATACTTAAGTTGTTGTGTACCTACCGTATACTTAAGTTGTTGTGTACCTTACCTACCGAATACGTAAGTTGTTATGTACCTTACCTACCGTATACTTAAGTTGTTGTGTACCTACCGTATACTTAAGTTGTTGTGTACCTACCATATACTTAAGTTGTTGTGTACCTTACCTACCGAATACTTACGTTTTTGTGTACCTACCGTATACGTAAGTTGTTGTGTACCTTACCTACCGAATACTTAAGTTGTTGTGTACCTACCGTATACGTAAGTTGTTGTGTACCTTACCTACCGTATACGTATGTTGTTGTGTACCTTACCTATCGAATACTTAAGTTGTTGTGTACCTACCGTATATGTAAGTTGTTGTGTACCTTACCTACCATATACTTAAGTTGTTGTGTACCTACCGTATACTTAAGTTGTTGTGTACCTACCGAATACTTAAGTTGTTGTGTACCTATCGAATACTTAAGTTGTTGTGTACCTACCGTATACTTAGGTTGTTGTGTACCTACCGAATACTTAAGCTGTTGTGTACCTACCGTATACTTAAGTTGTTGTGTACATACCGTATACGTAAGTTGTTGTGTACCTACCGTATACTTAAGTTGTTGTGTACCTACCGTATACGTAAGTTGTTGTGTACCTACCGTATACTTAAGTTGTTGTGTACCTACCGTATACTTAAGTTGTTGTGTACCTACGATATACTTAAGTTGTTGTGTACCTACCGAATACTTAAGTTGTTGTGTACCTACCGTATACTTAAGTTGTTGTGTACCTACCGTATACTTAGGTTGTTGTGTACCTACCGTATACTTAAGTTGTTGTGTACCTACCGAATACTTAAGTTGTTGTGTACCTACCGTATACGTAAATTGTTGTGTACCTACCGAATACTTAAGTTGTTGTGTACCTACCGTATACTTAAGTTGTTGTGTACCTACCGTATACTTAAGTTGTTGTGTACCTACCGTATACTTAAGTTGTTGTGTACCTACCGTATACTTAAGTTGTTGTGTACCTACCGTATACTTAAGTTGTTGTGTACCTACCGTATACTTAGGTTGTTGTGTACCTACCATATACTTAGGTTGTTGTGTACCTACCGTATACTTAAGTTGTTGTGTACCTACTGAATACTTAAGTTGTTGTGTACCTACCGAATACTTAAGTTGTTGTGTACCTACTATATACTTAAGTTGTTGTGTACCTACCGAATACTTAAGTTGTTGTGTACCTACCATATACTTAAGTTGTTGTGTACCTACTGTATACTTAAGCTGTTGTGTACCTACCGTATACTTAAGCTGTTGTGTACCTACCGTATACTTAAGTTGTTGTGTACCTACTGTATACTTAAGATGTTGTGTACCTACCGTATACGTAAGTTGTTATGTACCTTACCTACCGTATACTTAAGTTGTTGTGTACCTACCGTATACTTAAGTTGTTGTGTACCTTACCTACCGAATACGTAAGTTGTTATGTACCTTACCTACCGTATACTTAAGTTGTTGTGTACCTACCGTATACTTAAGTTGTTGTGTACCTACCGTATACTTAAGTTGTTGTGTACCTTACCTACCGAATACTTACGTTGTTGTGTACCTACCGTATACGTAAGTTGTTGTGTACCTTACCTACCGAATACTTAAGTTGTTGTGTACCTACCGTATACGTAAGTTGTTGTGTACCTTACCTACCGTATACGTAAGTTGTTGTGTACCTTACCTACCGAATACTTAAGTTGTTGTGTACCTATCGAATACTTAAGTTGTTGTGTACCTACCGTATATGTAAGTTGTTGTGTACCTTACCTACCATATACTTAAGTTGTTGTGTACCTACCGTATACTTAAGTTGTTGTGTACCTACCGAATACTTAAGTTGTTGTGTACCTATCGAATACTTAAGTTGTTGTGTACCTACCGTATACTTAGGTTGTTGTGTACCTACCGAATACTTAAGCTGTTGTGTACCTACCGTATACTTAAGTTGTTGTGTACATACCGTATACGTAAGTTGTTGTGTACCTACCGTATACTTAAGTTGTTGTGTACCTACCGTATACGTAAGTTGTTGTGTACCTACCGTATACTTAAGTTGTTGTGTACCTACCGTATACTTAAGTTGTTGTGTACCTACCATATACGTAAATTGGTGTGTACCTACCGAATACTTAAGTTGTTGTGTACCTACCGTATACTTAAGTTGTTGTGTACCTACCGAATACTTAAGTTGTTGTGTACCTACCGTATACTTAGGTTGTTGTGTACCTACCGTATACTTAAGTTGTTGTGTACCTACCGTATACGTAAATTGGTGTGTACCTACCGAATACTTAAGTTGTTGTGTACCTACCGTATACTTAAGTTGTTGTGTACCTACCGTATACTTAAGTTGTTGTGTACCTACCGTATACTTAAGTTGTTGTGTACCTACCGTATACTTAAGTTGTTGTGTACCTACCGTATACTTAAGTTGTTGTGTACCTACCGTATACTTAGGTTGTTGTGTACCTACCGTATACTTAGATTGTTGTGTACCTACCGTATACTTAAGTTGTTGTGTACCTACCGAATACTTTAGTTGTTGTGTACCTACCGTATACTTAAGTTGTTGTGTACCTACCGTATACGTAAGTTGTTGTGTACCTACCGTATACTTAAGTTGTTGTGTACCTACCGTATACTTAAGTTGTTGTGTACCTACCGTATACTTAAGTTGTTGTGTACCTACCGTATACTTAAGTTGTTGTGTACCTACCGTATACGTAAGTTGTTGTGTACCTTACCTACCATATACGTAAGTTGTTATGTACCTTACCTACCGTATACTTAAGTTGTTGTGTACCTTACCTACCTAATACTTAAGTTGTTGTGTACATACCGTATACGTATGTTGTTGTGTACCTACCTAATACTTAAGTTGTTGTGTACCTACCGAATACTTAAGTTGTTGTGTACCTACCGTATACGTAAGTTGTTGTGTACCTACCGAATACTTAAGTTATTGTGTACCTACCGTATACTTAAGTTGTTTTGTACCTACCGTATACTTAAGTTGTTGTGTACCTACCGAATACTTAAGTTGTTTTGTACCCACCTAATACTTAAATTGTTTTGTACCCACCTAATACTTAAGCTGTTGTGTACCCACCTAATACTTAAGCTGTTGTGTACCCACCTAATACTTAAGTTGTTATGTACCTACCGAATACTTAAGTTGTTGTGTACCTACCGAATACTTAAGTTGTTATGTACCTACCGAATACTTAAGTTGTTGTGTACCTACCTAATACTTATGTTGTTGTGTACCTATCGTATACTTAAGTTGTTGTGTACCTACCTAATACTTAAGCTGTTGTGTACCTACCGAATACTTAAGCTGTTGTGTACCTACCTACTACTTACGTTGTTGTGTACCTACCGAATACTTAGGTTGTTGTGTACCTACCGAATACTTAAGCTGTTGTGTACCTACCGTATACTTAAGTTGTTGTGTACCTACCGAATACTTAAGCTGTTGTGTACCTACCGAATACTTAAGTTGTTGTGTACCTACCGAATACTTAAGCTGTTGTGTACCTACCGAATACTTAAGTTGTTGTGTACCTACCGAATACTTAGGTTGTAAGTACCGTTACCAATTCCCATTATTTGGACAAACATATTTAATATATTATTTATTTGTGTATACGATGCTCTTCCAGTGGCCAGTGGCGGTAGTAGTTGAATGAAATATATTAATAGAACAGAACAGAACAAACATTTATTTCTGACGTTTACATAATATTACATGTAGGGGCATATTCATATTTACATAGCAAATAGTATATAATTATAAATGTATCAAATTGTTATATGTTCTATTTAAATATAGATCTACTTGGAAATAAATAAAACTAAATTATATTTTGTAGAATAAATATTATCGCAGCTTCGATCCCCCGTCTGACCCTAATAAAATTAACAATCTTTCAGATGGGACTTTAAACCGAGGTCTCGTGTCGGTGCTTTACACCATACACGTAAAAGAACCAGACGAGATTCTGGAATTGTACTCTGTCTGTATCATGCACTATCCTCCAAAATCTAAAATAACTAATCTCTTCAGGAGGCGTCGCTCATATGGGCAACCGGTAGCGACGATAAATAAACGTAAAAACATTATCAGAATAAATAATAGTATCAACTTGACATATAAATCAAAGGCGATTGCCAACTGAGTACGAGGACACAGACTATTTAGAGGTTATTACGTGGCTAGTTTCATATCAGCATAGGTATCGAAATGTTATTCAATATATATAACAAGCCGAAGTAGCTCTCTTTTTTCTTTTTCTCCCTTGCGATATTTAGATAAGACTATATAATTATTTTTCTATTTTTTGTGTTAATTTTTCTCGTCTTTTTCACATGCTTTGTCTAAACATAACATTCTTATATATTGAATTATGTAATGTATTATATACATATGTAAATGTAACTGTTTTGTACACATTTCATTACTATGTTCTTTGTAAGGTACACGTGGGATGGCCTCGACCCGCTTGCTACCTACGACGAGGCAAATAAACGGACCTTAAACGTGGCTAAAAAAACAACAACAAAAAAACAAAAACAAAAAAGCCTAGGTATCGACCCGATGTATCTTGATATCAGCCTGGGACATCTTTATTACTTTGATATGAATTTGAACATTTAATAATCGAAATCATGCTATCCTTTATCCAGTTATAAGGAATGAATTACACTTATTGAATTAGATACACGAAAACGATTGAAATATTACCATGAAACTACACACATATGTTATCTTTCAAATTTGAGATGCTACGGGAAGTTATCAAACTAGCACCGAGTGCGCATGTGTTATTTTCTCAGGAACTAGTTATGATACGGCTTTATCTGGTTTGATACGGGCACGCGACCGTATCAAACCAGCAAACATAATATCAGACTGAAAACACAGCGTATCAAACTAGGCGGTAGACAGTACTGGGGTAGGCAAATAACGGCAACAAAAGAGGTTACAATTCATATCCAAGTAATAACGGGGTATATCAAATATTACGTCGTGCTACCTTTGCCTTGCGACTGGATATTTGTATTCATCGATTAGTATGTCAAGTTGGTTATGCATGCTTCTAATTAAGATTAAACTCAATGAAAATGATGATGGTTGTCTGCCTAACCCTACCCGTCCTAACCCTGCCAGTCCTGATCCAACCCGTCCTAACCCTGTCCGTCCTAACCCTGCCCGTCCTAACCCTGTCCGTCCTAACCCTGCCAGTCCTGACCCTGTCCGTCCTAACCCTGTCCGTCCTAACCCTGCCAGTCCTGACCATGCCCGTCCTAACCCTGTCCGTCCTAACCCTACCCGTCCTAACCATGTCCGTCCTGACCCTGTCCGTCATAACCCTGTCCGTCCTAA
>CM026397.1:77988024-78029653 GCA_014843695.1 Archivesica marissinica
CTGTGAACATCTACCATCACTGTACAGTTAACCCCACCACACCCTGTGAACATCCACCATCACTGCACATTTAACTCCCACCACACCCTGTGAGCATCTACCATCACTGCACAGTTAACCCTCCACCACACCCTGTGAACATCTACCATCACTGTACATTTAACCCCCCACCACACCCTGGGAACATCTATCATCACTGCACATTTAACCCCTACCGCATCCTGTGAACATCTACCATCACTGTACATTTAACTCCCACCGCATCCTGTAAACATCTACCATCACTGCACATTTAACACCCACCACACCCTGTGAACATCTACCATCACTGTACATTTAACCCCCCACCACACACTGGGAACATCTATCATCACTGTACATTAAACTCCCACCGCATCCTGTAAACATCTATCATCACTGTACATTTAACCCTCCACCGCACCCTGTGTACATCTACCATCACTGCACATGTAGCCCCCACCACACCCTGTGAACATCTACCATCACTGTACATTTAACCCTCCACCGCACCACGTGAACATCG
The DNA here is from genome assembly GCA_014843695.1 of Archivesica marissinica. Classification (NCBI taxonomy): domain Eukaryota; kingdom Metazoa; phylum Mollusca; class Bivalvia; order Venerida; family Vesicomyidae; genus Archivesica; species Archivesica marissinica. The sequence continues at coordinate 77,988,569 of CM026397.1, forward strand.
ACCATCACTGCACAGTTAACACTCCACCACACCCCGTGAACATCTACCACCACTGCACATTTAACCCCACCGCACCCAGTGAACATCTACCATCACTGCACAGTTAACCCTCCACCACACCCCGTGAACATCTACCACCACTGTACATTTAACCCCACCATACCCAGTGAACATCGACCACCACTGCACATTTAATTCCACCATACCCTGTGAACATCTGCCATCACTGTACATTTAACACCCACCGCACCCTGTGAACATCTACCATCACTGCACATTTAACTCCCACCGCACCCTGTGAACATCTACCATCACTGTACATTTAACCCCTACCGCACCCTGTGAACATCTACCATCACTGCACATGTAACCCCTACCGCACCTTGTGAACATCTACCATCACTGTACATTTAACCCCCACCGCACCCTGTGAACATCTACCATCACTGTACATTTAACCCCACCACCCTGTGAACATCTACCATCACTGCACATTTAACCCCACCATACCCTGTGAACATCTACCATCACTGCACATTTAACCCCACCGCACCCTGTGAACATCTACCATTTCATGTACATTTAACACCACCTGTGAATCTACACACTGACATTTAACCCGGTTTCACTGACATTTAACCTCCGACCCTGTGAACATCTACCATCACTGTACATTTAACCCCCACCGCACCCTGTGAACATCGGCCATCACTGTACATTTAACTCCCCAGCACCTTGTGAACATCTACCATCACTGCACATTTAACCACCACCGCACCCCGTGAACATCTACCATCACTGTATATTTAACCACTACCGCACCCTGTGGACATCTGTCATCACTGTACATTTAACCCCCACCGCACCCTGTGAACATCTACCATCACTGTACATTTAACCCCCACCGCACCCTGTGAACATCTACCATCACTGCACATTTAACCCACACCGCACCCTGTGAACATCTATCATCACTGCACATTTAACCCCACCATACCCCGTGAACATCTACCATAACTGCACATTTAACTCCCACCACATCCTGTGAACATCTACCATCACTGCACATTTAACTCTCACCACATCCTGTGAACATCTACCACCACTGCACATTTAACCCCACCGCACCCCGTGAACATCTACCATCACTGCACATTTAACCACCACCGCACCCTATGAACATCTACCATCACTGTACATTTAACCACCACCACACCCTGTGAACATCTACCATCACTGTACATTTATCCTCCACCGCACCCTGTGAACATCTACCATCACTGCACATTTAACTTCCACCACACCCTGGGAACATCTACCATCACTGTACATTTAACTCCCACCACACCCTGTGAACATCTACCATCACTGTACATTTAACCTCCACCGCACACTGGGAACATCTACCATCACTGCACATTAAATCCCACCGCACCCTGTGAACATCTACCATCACTGTACATTTAAATCCCACCGCACCCTGTGAACATCTACCATCACTGTACATTTAAATCACACCACACCCTGGGAACATCTACCATCACTGTACATTTAACCCCCACCACACCCTGTGAACATCTACCATCACTGCACATTTAACCCCCACCACACCCTGTGAACATCTACCATCACTGCACATTTAACCCCCACCACACCCTGTGAACATCTACCATCACTGCACATTTAACCCCCACCCACCCTGTGAACATCTACCATCACTGTACATTTAACCCCCACCACACCCTGTGAACATCTACCATCACTGTACATTTAACCCCCACCGCACCCTGTGAACATCTACCATCACTGTACATTTAACCCCACCACACCCTGTGAACATCTACCATCACTGCACATTTAACCCCCACCACACCTGTGAACATCTACCATCACTGCACATTTAACCCCACCACACCCTGTGAACATCTACCATCACTGTACATTTAACCCCCACCACACCCTGTGAACATCTACCATCACTGCACATTTAACCCCCACCGCACCCTGTGAACATCTACCATCACTGCACATTTAACCCCCACCACACCCTGTGAACATCTACCATCACTGCACATTTACCCCCACCACACCCTGTGAACATCTACCATCACTGCACATTTAACCCCCACCACACCCTGTGAACATCTACCATCACTGCACATTTAAACCCACCGCACCCTGTGAACATCTACCATCACTGCACATTTAACCCCCACCACACCCTGTGAACATCTACCATCACTGCACATTTAACCCCACCACACCCCGTGAACATCTACCATCACTGCACATTTAACCCCCACCACACCCCGTGAACATCTACCATCACTGCACATTTAACCCCACCACACCCTGTGAACATCTACCACCACTGCACATTTAACTCCACCACACCCTGTGAACATCTACCATCACTGTACATTTAACCCCCACCACACCCTGTGAACATCTACCATCACTGCACATTTAACCCCACCACACCCTGTGAACATCTACCATCACTGCACATTTAACCCCACCACACCCTGTGAACATCTACCATCACTGTACATTTAACCCTCCACCGCACCCTGTGAACATCTACCATCACTGTACATTTAACCCCCACCACACCCTGTGAACATCTACCATCACTGTACATTTAACCCCCACCGCACCCTGTGAACATCTACCATCACTGCACATTTAACCCCCACCACACCCTGTGAACATCTATCATCACTGTACATTTAACTCCCACCGCACCCTGTGAACATCTACCATCACTGTACATTTAACCCCCACCACACCCTGTGAACATCTACCATCACTGCACATTTAACCCCCACCGCACCCTGTGAACATCTACCATCACTGCACATTTAACCCTCCACCGCACCCTGTGAACATCTACCATCACTACATTTAACCCCACCGCACCCTGTGAACATCTACCATCACTGTACATTTAACCCCACCATACCCTGTGAACATCTACCATCACTGCACATTTAACCCTCCACCACACCCCGTGAACATCTACCATCACTGCACATTTAACCCTCCACCACACCCCGTGAACATCTACCACCACTGCACATTTAACCCCACCGCACCCTGTGAACATCTACCATCACTGCACATTTAACCTCCACCACACCCCGTGAACATCTACCATCACTGCACATTTAACCCCACCACACCCCGTGAACATCTACCATCACTGCACAGTTAACCCTCCACCACACCCGTGAACATCTACCATCACTGCACATTTACCCCACCACACCCTGTGAACATCTACCATCACTGCACATTTAACTCCCACCACATCCTGTGAACATCTACCATCACTGTACATTTAACTCCCACCGCATCCTGTGAACATCTACCATCACTGCACATTTAACCCCACCACACCCTGTGAACATCTACCATCACTGCACATTTAACCCCCCCACACCCTGTGAACATCTACCATCACTGCACATTTAACCCACCACACCCTGTGAACATCTACCATCACTGCACATTTAACTCCCACCGCACCCTGTGAACATCTACCATCACTGTACATTTAACCCCCACCACACCCTGTGAACATCTACCATCACTGCACATTTAACCCCACCACACCCTGTGAACATCTACCATCACTGCACATTTAACTCCACCACACCCCGTGAACATCTACCATCACTGCACATTTAACTCCACCACACCCTGTGAACATCTACCATCACTGCACATTTAACCCCACCACCCCTGTGAACATCTACCATCACTGCACATTAACTCCCCCACCCCGTGAACATCTACCATCACTGCACATTTAACCCCCACCGCACCCTGTGAACATCTACCATCACTGCACATTTAACCCCACCGCACCCTGTGAACATCTACCATCACTGCACATTTAACCCCCACCGCACCCTGTGAACATCTACCATCACTACATTTAACCCCACCACACCCTGTGAACATCTACCATCACTGCACATTTAACCCTCCACCGCACCCTGTGAACATCTACCATCACTACATTTAACCCCCACCACACCCTGGGAACATCTATCATCACTGTACATTTAACCCCCACCGCACCCTGTAACATCTACCATCACTGTACATTTAACCCCACCGCACCCTGTGAACATCTACCATCACTGCACATTTAACCCCCACCACACCCTGTGAACATCTACAATCACTGCACATTTAACCCCCACCACACCCTGTGAACATCTACCATCACTGTACATTTAACCCCCACCACACCCTGGGAACATCTATCATCACTGTACATTTAACCCCACCGCATCTGTGAACATCTACCATCACTGCACATTTAACCCCCACCGCACCCTGTGAACATTACCATCACTGTACATTTAACCCCACCACCCTGTGAACATCTACCACACTGACATTTAACCCCACCAACCCTGTGAACATCACACACTGAATTTAATCCACCGCACCCTGTGAACATCTACCATCACTGTACATTTAACCCCACCAACCCTGTGAACATCTACCATCACTGCACATTTAACCCCACCATACCCTGTGAACATCTACCATCACTGCACATTTAACCCCACCATACCCTGTGAACATCTACCATCACTGTACATTTAACCCTCCACCGCACCCTGTGAACATCTACCATCACTGCACATTTAACCCCACCGCACCCTGTGAACATCTACCATCACTGTACATTTAACCTCCACCGCACCCTGTGAACATCTACCATCACTGTACATTTAACCCCCACCGCACCCTGTGAACATCTACCATCACTGCACATTTAACTCCACCGCACCCTGTGAACATCTACCATCACTGCACATTTAACGTCCACCGCACCCTGTGAACATCTACCATCACTGTACATTTAACCTCCACCGCACCCTGTGAACATCTACCATCACTGCACATTTAACCCCACCGCACCCTGTGAACATCTACCATCACTGTACATTTAACCTCCACCGCACCCTGTGAACATCTACCATCACTGTACATTTAACCCCCACCGCACCCTGTGAACATCTACCATCACTGCACATTTAACCTCCACCGCACCCTGTGAACATCTACCATCACTGCACATTTAACGTCCACCGCACCCTGTGAACATCTACCATCACTGTACATTTAACCTCCACCGCACCCTGTGAACATCTACCATCACTGTACATTTAACCCCCCACCACACCCTGGGAACATCTATCATCACTGTACATTTAACCCTCCACCGCACCCTGTGAACATCTACCATCACTGTACATTTAACCCCCACCACACCCTGTGAACATCTACCATCACTGCACATTTAACCCTCCACCACACCCCGTGAACATCTACCATCACTGCACAGTTAACCCTCCACCACACCCCGTGAACATCTACCATCACTGCACAGTTAACCCCACCACACCCTGTGAACATCTACCATCACTGCACATTTAACTCCACCACACCCCGTGAACATCTACCATCACTGCACATTTAACTCCACCACACCCTGTGAACATCTACCATCACTGCACATTTAACCCCACCACACCCTGTGAACATCTACCATCACTGCACATTTAACTCCCACCATACCCTGTGAACATCTACCATCACTGCACATTTAACTCCACCACACCCCGTGAACATCTACCATCACTGCACATTTAACTCCACCACACCCCGTGAACATCTATCATCACTGCACATTTAACACCCACCACACCCTGTGAACATCTACCATCACTGCACAGTTAACTCCCACCATACCCCGTGAACATCTACCATCACTGCACATTTAACCCCCACCGCACCCTGTGAACATCTACCATCACTGTACATTTAACCCCCACCGCACCCTGTGAACATCTACCATCACTGTACATTTAACCCCCCACCACCCCGTGAACATCTACATCACTGCACATTTAACCCCACCCACCCTGTGAACATCTACCATCACTGCACATTTAACCCCACCACACCCTGTGAACATCTACCATCACTGCACATTTAACCCCACCGCACCCTGTGAACATCTACCATCACTGTACATTTACCCCCACCGCACCCTGTGAACATCTACCATCACTGTACATTTAACCCCCACCCCCCTGTGAACATCTACATCACTGTACATTTAACTCCCACCGCATCCTGTGAACATCTACCATCACTGCACATTTAACCCCCACCACACCCTGTGAACATCTACCATCACTGTACATTTAACCCCCACCGCACCCTGTGAACATCTACCATCACTACATTTAACCCCCACCACACCCTGGGAACATCTATCATCACTGTACATTTAACTCCCACCGCATCCTGTAAACATCTATCATCACTGTACATTTAACCCTCCACCGCACCCTGTGAACATCTACCATCACTGCACATTTAACCCCCACCACACCCTGTGAACATCTACCATCACTGCACATTTAAACCCACCACACCCTGTGAACATCTACCATCACTGCACATTTAACCCCCACCACACCCTGTGAACATCTACCATCACTGCACATTTAACCTCCACCGCACCCTGTGAACATCTACCATCACTGCACATTTAACCCCCACCGCACCCTGTGAACATCTACCATCACTACATTTAACCCCACCGCACCCTGTGAACATCTACCATCACTGCACATTTAACCCTCCACCGCACCCTGTGAACATCTACCATCACTACATTTAACCCCACCACACCCTGGAACATCTACATCACTGTACATTTAACCCCACCGCACCCTGTGAACATCTATCATCACTGTACATTTAACCCCACCGCACCTGTGAACATCTACCATCACTGCACATTTAACCCCACCACACCCTGTGAACATCTACATCACTGCACATTTACCCCACCACACCCTGTGAACATCTACCATCACTGTACATTTAACCCCCACCACACCCTGGAACATCTACCACTGACATTTAACCCCACCGCACGTGAACATCTACCATCACTGCACATTTAACCCCCACCACACCCTGTGAACATCTACATCACTGCACATTTACCCCACCATACCCTGTGAACATCTACCACCACTGCATTTAACCCCACCATACCCTGTGAACATCTACCATCACTGCACATTTAACCCACCATACCCTGTGAACATCTACCATCACTGCACATTTAACCCCACCATACCCTGTGAACATCTACCATCACTGCACATTTAACCCCACCATACCCTGTGAACATCTACCATCACTGTACATTTAACCCTCCACCGCACCCTGTGAACATCTACCACCACTGCACATTTAACCCCACCGCACCCTGTGAACATCTATCATCACTGTACATTTAACCTCCACCGCACCCTGTGAACATCTACCATCACTGTACATTTAACCCCCACCGCACCCTGTGAACATCTACCATCACTGCACATTTAACGTCCACCGCACCCTGTGAACATCTACCACCACTGCACATTTAACGTCCACCGCACCCTGTGAACATCTACCATCACTGCACATTTAACCCCACCAACACCGTGAACATCTACCATCACTGCACATTTAACCCCACCACACCCTGTGAACATCTACCATCACTGCACATTTAACTCCCACCACACCCTGTGAACATCTACCATCACTGCACATTTAACTCCCACACCCTGTGAACATCTACCATCACTGCACATTTAACCCCACCGCACCCTGTGAACATCTACCATCACTGCACATTTAACCCCCACCGCACCCTGTGAACATCTACCATCACTGTACATTTAACCCCCACCGCACCCTGTGAACATCTACCATCACTGTACATTTAACCCCCACCACACCCTGGGAACATCTATCATCACTGTACATTTAACCCTCCACCGCACCCTGTGAACATCTACCATCACTGTACATTTAACCCCCCACCACACCCTGTGAACATCTACCATCACTGCACATTTAACCCTCCACCACACCCCGTGAACATCTACCATCACTGCACATTTAACCCTCCACCACACCCCGTGAACATCTACCATCACTGCACATTTAACCCCACCACACCCTGTGAACATCTACCATCACTGCACAGTTAACCCTCCACCACACCCCGTGAACATCTACCACCACTGCACATTTAACCCCACCACACCCCGTGAACATCTACCATCACTGCACATTTAACCCTCCACCACACCCTGTGAACATCTACCATCACTGTACATTTAACCCCCACCATACCCTGTGAACATCTACCATCACTGCACATTTAACTCCCACCACACCTGTGAACATCTACCATCACTGCACATTTAACCCCCACCACACCCTGTGAACATCTACCACCACTGCACATTTAACCCCACCATACCCTGTGAACATCGACCACCACTGCACATTTAACTCCACCATACCCTGTGAACATCTACCATCACTGTACATTTAACACCCACCATACCCTGTGAACATCTACCATCACTGCACATTTAACCCCACCACACCCTGTGAACATCTACCATCACTGCACATTTAACCCCACCATACCCTGTGAACATCTACCATCACTGTACATTTAACCTCCACCGCACCCTGTGAACATCTACCACCACTGCACATTTAACTCCCACCACACCCTGTGAACATCTACCATCACTGTACATTTAACCCTCCCGCACCCTGTGAACATCTACCACCACTGCACATTTAACCCCCACCGCACCCTGTGAACATCTACCATCACTGTACATTTAACCCACCGCACCCTGTGAACATCTACCATCACTGTACATTTAACCCCCACCGCACCCTGTGAACATCTACCACCACTGCACATTTAACGTCCACCGCACCCTGTGAACATCTACCACACTGCACATTTAACCCCACCGCACCCTGTGAACATCTACCATCACTGCACATTTAACCCCACCATACCCCGTGAACATCTACCATCACTGCACATTTAACCCCACCACACCTGTGAACATCTACCATCACTGCACATTTAACTCCACACACCTGTGAACATCTACCACCACTGCACATTTAACCCCACCGCACCCCGTGAACATCTACCATCACTGCACATTTAACCCCACCGCACCCTGTGAACATCTACCATCACTGTACATTTAACCCCACCACACCCTGTGAACATCTACCATCACTGTACATTTAACCTCCACCGCACCCTGTGAACATCTACCATCACTGCACATTTAACTTCCACCACACCCTGTGAACATCTACCATCACTGTACATTTAACTCCCACCACACCCTGTGAACATCTACCATCACTGTACATTTAACCTCCACCGCACCTGTGAACATCTACCATCACTGCACATTAAACCCACCGCACCCTGTGAACATCTACCATCACTGTACATTTAAATCCCACCGCACCCTGTGAACATCTACCATCACTGTACATTTAATCCACCCACCCTGTGAACATCTACCATCACTGTACATTAACCCACCACACCCTGTGAACATCTACCATCACTGCACATTTAACTCCCACCACACCCTGTGAACATCTACCATCACTGCACAGTTAACCCCACCACACCCCGTGAACATCTACCATCACTGTACATTTAACCTCCACCACACCCTGTGAACATCTACCATCACTGTACATTTAACCCCACCGCACCCTGTGAACATCTACCATCACTGCACATTTAACCCTACCACACCCTGTGAACATCTACCATCACTGCACATTTAACCCCCACCGCACCCTGTGAACATCTACCATCACTGCACATTTAACCCCACCATACCCTGTGAACATCTACATCACTGCACATTTAACCCCACCATACCCGTGAACATCTACCATCACTGTACATTTAACTCCCACCGCATCCTGTGAACATCTACCATCACTGCACATTTAACTCCCACCACACCCTGTGAACATCTATCATCACTGCACATTTAACCCCACCATACCCTGTGAACATCTACCATCACTGCACATTTAACTCCCACCACATCCTGTGAACATCTACCATCACTGCACATTTAACCTCCACCGCACCCCGTGAACATCTACCATCACTGCACATTTAACTCCACCACACCCTGGGAACATCTACCATCACTGCACATTTAACCTCCACCGCACCCCGTGAACATCTACCATCACTGCACATTTAACTCCACCGCACCCTGTGAACATCTACCATCACTGTACATTTAACACAATCGTCACAGTTCGTAATTTCGAAAAGTACGGATGAATGTACATATTACCCACATTGAATCAACAAAACTCTCAATTGAATATGTTATAGATGTGTTGACGAGACACCATGGAAATAAGACGACTAAACCCTGTATTATGGATTATTGCATGCTGTCTAGACATGATCGTATTGTGTTCCACTAAAGCTGCAGGTAAGCCTGTGATGGACTTTCAATGACATGGGATCACTATTAGATGCATGTATTTTGAAGTTCTGAGCGTTACGCAGAACATATGTCTTAAAGTACTGTAAGCACTACATTAGTTAATGTGCTGTTCAGTCATGTATATATGTGATCACATGACTGATTGGTCAAACAGATTTATGGCGTTAAGGGGCTTTGCCATCTTCAATGTGCTAGATATTGACCCAAAACAATACTTTTGAAAATAAACAAAAACAAGCACGGTCACCATATGCTTCTTTTTAATAAATTAAATATTGGCCCAACTATGGTGCTTACAAATATAAAGTTGAGTTTGAAAATGAAAGCTTAATTAATGAATCTCTAGAACAATAGATTATTTATTGGGCGTCATATCGACCATAAGGAATGAACAGTTTATGTCAATCGCTTACATAGTTATGCTATGGGTAACTATCTAGGGTTTATAGAGTTGAACATGCACATATGCTATGCAGTAAGAGCAAAATCACTGAAGACATGTTTGACCTCGGTTTGTTTTGGTCGCGAAATTAGGCGACACATTTTTTTGGAGGGCAAAAAAGTTACCATAGATACTACAAATCTTGAAAAATCTCTCTTGTGTTGTTTATTTTCGAAGTGTTTGTTTTGGGTCAATATCTAGCACATTGAAGATGACATAGCCCCTTAACACGGAAATCATTTAGTAAAATCAGTTCTAGTTCTGACAGCGATCAATGCAGACGTTTATTTAAAGTTCGCTATTCCAATTCTCATATGCACAAAGATATATAGAAAAGTAATATTAACACTTATTCAAGGCAAGCAAAATAAGCTCTCAACGATGTTGAGCGACGTAAAAGTAATGTATTTTAGAAAGTATGTTATATGTATAGTAACTATAGTTACAAGTACATGAATACACTTGTGGCGTCTGTCTATCGCACGTCAAAACTGTGTTGTTTTGTGCGCATAGGTGTTAAGACCTGTTATTAACTATTGATAAGTAATGTGTGCGTTTGTTTTAGGGGTTTAACGTCCCAGCAACAGCTTAGGTAATATCGCGACCCTCCAGCTAGTATTGGTGGAGGAAGACCCTTTGTAAAGCTTCTCTCCGGGGTAGACACTGCCTGACCAAACAATCTATTTCGGACAATACAATTATTTGTCTTGAAAATACCAATTATTTATTACATGGAACAATATGAGTGGGACGCACTTCAACTGAATATAGGGGCTATATACATTGCATAGTTGACACGTTGACACACTTTCTGGACGAATGGGAATTTATGTGTTAAGAATTACTGCTATGTATTCGTATTATAGGTATTAAAATTGTCCAATTGTTTTCAGTGAACTAGTTCCAAGATTTCACTGGTGTGCGTATAGAAATACAGGCTTGAGCTGGAATCCAGAAATGGCCAGGTCAATCTATTTACGCAGTTGTAATTGGTTCCCATATGATTCGCGGATGTTCCAGTAGGGATGTGGTATATACTATTATGTTGGACAGGGTTTCGTGTTATTGTCAACATGTTTGCATTTAATAACTAAATTACGCACTTTATATTTTATATACAGTCACTCAATACACTATCCGAGTGTGTATTATACATGTCCTTCTATTACACATTTATATGTATAGATATGTAATAGTTTTTCTTGTTATTTTTCAATTATTTTAGGTTATAAAGCCCTTGCGGACAATGTCTGCCCACATACGTTGGGGTCTGGACAAGTGGTTGCGAGTTCAAAACATAATGATAAACCATAGGCTTAAATTGCTAAATTTAGGTCATATCAAAGCATATTTAAAAATGGCATCCCGTCACCATCAGAGTAATTATGTCCCGTTTATTAAAATGTTCTTTAAAAAATTATATATATAATATATTTCCAAAATTGGTTTTGAACACGCAACCACTTGTCATGACCCCCAATCGCCTGCGTATCTACATGATATAGACGAACAGTGAATTAACAAATAAAATATACAGTCAAACCTGTGTTAGTGGTCACCTCCATTAAGCAGCCAACCTGTATTAAGTAGCCAATTTCCAGATTCCCAGTATGCTGTTTTATTATACATGTTAACTCTATTAAGCAGCCACATGTGCTAAGCAGCCACTTTCTGTAATTCCCTTGACTGGCTGCTTAAGACAGGTTTAACTGTAATCAGTAATTCTTACATAGTGCATGTTACTAACTGATGGAATTCTATGGAGAAGGTTACAGAATTACTTGAACTGTTTTAATGTATGCTGAATAGAAATGCATGCCATATGAATATATTGATATTGGAGGTTAAACAACTTGCATACATATTGTGTGACATGTTCTATAATATTATGTATGTATTGTATCTTTATGTGTATGACATATGTACTATTGATTTGCAATAAAATATGATTAAATAAATAAAAAAATAACAAATATTTTATTTTATTTTAAAGGTATACAATTAATTTGACCTGTTTCGTGGTACATTGAAATATAGTTCATACATATTCATAATGTTTTAATGATATCATTATATATTTACATAATGTAAAATAAAACTCTATCTACAGTTATAAATGCTATACATAAATAATGTAAATATTAATCCAGTTATACAACATATTTAAATATGGACAAATGTTCATTTTAATATTAAGATTAATATTTTAATTTTAATATGCCAATCTTTCCGAAAGGTTAGGACAGAGGTAACCATACAAGCAGATTGCTTTCTCCTCAATCCTACATGTGTGTACATATTATTTAAAGTTGACTTGATGTTTATTCAAAGAAATAAATATTGTTCAAACTAACCTTTCAGAAACCAAACAAAAAGATTATGCATATATTGGCCAGACAAATGCGTTCACAATTCGTATACCTAACTTACCACAACTATCATCGAGGTCCGTAATCGTCGCGTACAATCGCCGCGTACCATCGTCGCCGTGGGTCCAGGACGTATCTGTGAGATCAGCTACCTGTGTATTAACCCATAATGAGTGTATCAACCTGATCTGAATAAATCGGCAAATCTCACACTTACAATATATATATACAATATGATATTACAGACGGATATGTAGTCCAGTGGTAACACGCTGGACTGGTAATCCATGGATCGCAGGTTCGATCCCCCGTCTGACTCTAATAAAATTAACAGTCTTTCAGATGGGACGTTAAACCGAGGTCTCGTGTCGGTGCTTTACACCGTGCACGTAAAAGAACCAGAGGAGACTCTGGAATGGGTCTCTTTCTGTATCATTGCACTATCCTCCAAAAATCTAAAATGACTAATCTCTTCAGGAGGCGTCGCTCATATGGGCAACCGGTAGCGACGATAGATACATTTTAGGATTAGAGGACCCTATGTAATATTAGAGGACCCTAGGTAGGACTAGAGAGCCATATTGAGGATTAGAGGACCCTATGTATGACTAGAGGGCGATAAGGACGACTAGAGGACCCTAGGTATGACTAGAGAACGATATGGAGGACTAGAGGACCCTAGGTAGGTATAGAAGGCCATATTGAGGATTAGAGGACCCTAGGTAGGACTAGAGGGCGATATGGAGGACTAGAGGACACTAGATAGGACTAGAGGGCGATATGGATGACTAGAGGACCCTAGGTAGGACGAGGACCCTAGGTAGGACTAGAGGACCCTAGGTAGGACTAGAGGACCCTAGGTAGGACCAGAGGGCGATGTGGAGGACTAGAGGACCCTAGGTAGGTATAGAAGGCCATATTGAGGATTAGAGGACCCTAGGTAGGACTAGAGGGCGATATGGGGACTAGAGGACACTAGATAGGACTAGAGGGCGATATGGAGACTAGAGGACCCTAGGTAGGACTAGAGGACCCTAGGTAGGACCAGAGGGCGATGTGGAGGACTAGATGACACTAGGTAGGACTAGAGGTGATATGGAGGACTAGAGGACCCTAGGTAGGACTAGAGGGCGATATGGATGTCTAGAGGACCCTCGGTAGGACTAGAAGGCGATATGGAGGACTAGATGACCCTAGGTAGGACTAGAGAACCCTAGGTAGGACTAGAGGGCGATATGGATGTCTAGAGGACATCCATAGCATTAGAGGGCCCTAGGTAGGATTAGAGGGCCATAGGTAGGATTAGAGGACCCTAGATAGCATTAGAGGGCCCTAGGTAGGATTAGAGGGCCCTAGGTAGGATTAGAGGACCATAGGTAGGATTAGAGGGCCCTAGGTAGGAATATAGGGCCCTAGGTATGATTAGAGGACACTAGATAAGATTAGAGGATCCTAGGTAGGATTAGAGGACCATAGGTAGGATTAGAGGGCCCTAGGTAGGATTAGAGGACCATATGGAGGATTAGAGGGCCCTAGATAGCATTAGAGGGCCCTAGGTAGGATTAGAGGGCCCTAGGTAGGATTAATGGACCATAGGTAGGATTATAGGGCCCTAGATATGATTAGAGGGCCCTAGGTAGGATTAAAGGTCCATAGGTAGGATTAGAGGACCATAGGTAGGATTAGAGGACACTAGATAGGATTAGAGGACCATAGATAGGATTAGAGGGCCCTAGGTAGGATTAGAGGACACTAGATAGGATTAGAGGACCCTAGGTAGGAATAGAGGACCATATTTAGGATTAGAGGACCCTAGGTAGGATTAGAGGACCCTATGTAGGATTAGAGGACCATAGGTAGGATTAGAGGACACTAGATAGCATTAGAGGGCCCTAGGTAGGATTAGAGGGCCCTAGGTAGTATTAGAGGACCATATGCAGGATTAGAGGGCCCTAGATACCATTAGAGGGCCCTTGGTAGGATTAAAGGGCCATAGGTAGGATTAGAGGACCCTAGATAGCATTAGAGGGCCCTAGGTAGGATTAGAGGGCCCTAGGTAGGATTAGAGGACCATATGGAGGTTTAGAGGGCGCTAGATAGCATTAGAGGGCCCTAGGTAGGATTAGAGGGCCCTAGGTAGGATTAATGGACAATAGGTAGGATTAGAGGACCCTAGATAGCATTAGAGGGCCCTAGGTAGGATTAGAGGACCATATGGAGGATTAGAGGGCCCTAGGTAGGATTAGAGGGCCCTAGGTAGGAATAGAGGCCCATATGTAGGATTAGAGGACACTAGATAGGATTAGAGGGCCCTATGTATGATTAGAGGACCCTAGGTAGAATTAGACTGCCCTAGGTAGGATTAGAGGACACTAGATAAGATTAGAGGACCATAGGTAGGATTAGAGGGCCCTAGGTAGGATTAGAGGGCCCTATGTAGGATTAGAGGACACTAGATAGGATTAGAGGGTCCTATGTAGGATTAGAGGACCATAGGTAGGATTAGAGGACACTAGATAGGATTAGTGGGCCCTAGGTAGGATTAGAGGACCATAGGTAGGATTAGAGGGCCCTATGTAGGATTATAGGGCCCTAGGTAGGATTAGAGGACACTAGATAGGATTAGAGGGTCCTAGGTAGGATTAGAGAACCATAGGTAGGATTAGAGGGCCTTAGGTAGGATTAGATGGCCCTAGGTAGGAATAGAGGACCATATGTAGGATTAGAGGACACTAGATAGGATTAAAGGACCCTAGATAGCATTAGAGGGCCCTATGTAGGATTAGAGGGCCCTAGGTAGGATTAGAGGACCATATGGAGGATTAGAGGGCCCTAGATAGCATTAGAGGGCCCTATGTAGGATTATAGGGCCCTAGGTAGGATTAATGGACCATAGGTAGGATTATAGGGCCCTAGATATGATTAGAGGGCCCTAGGTAGGATTAAAGGACCCTAGGTAGGATTAGAGGACCATAGGTAGGATTAGAGGACACTAGATAGGATTAGAGGACCCTAGATAGCATTAGAGGGCCCTATGTAGGATTAGAGGGCCCTAGGTAGGATTGGAGGACCATATGGAGGATTAGAGGGCCCTAGGTAGGATTAGAGGGCGATACGGAGGACTAGATGAACCTACGTAGGATTAGAGGATACTAGGTAGGATTAGAGGGCGATACGGAGGACTAGATGAACCTACGTAGGATTAGAGGATACTAGATAGCATTAGAGGACCCTAGGTCGGATTAGAGTACACTAGATAGGATTAGAGGACCCTAGGTAGGATTAGAGGACACTAGATAGGATTAGAGGACCATAGGTAGGATTAGAGGTGACTAGATAGGATTAGAGGACCCTAGGTAGGATTAGAGGACCATAGGTAGGATTAGAGGGTCCTATGTAGGATTAGAGGACCCTAGGTAGGATTAGAGGGCCCTAGGTAGGATTAGAGGGCGATACGGAGGACTAGAGGAACCTACGTAGGATTAGAGGATACTAGGTAGGATTGGAGGACCCTATGTAGGATTAGATGACGCTAGGTAGGATTAGAGGGCCCTAGGTAGGATTAGAGAACCATATGGTGGATTAGAGTGACATATGGAGAATTAGAGGGCAGTGTTGAGGATTTGAGGGCCATATGGAGGATTAGATGGCAATATGGAGGATTAGAGGGCCCTATGTTGGATTAGAGGGCCCTAGGAAGGATTAGAGGACATAGGTAGGATTAGAGGGACATATGGAGAATTAGAGGGCAATGTGGAGGATTAGAGGGTCATATGGAGGATTAGACGGTCATATTTTGTATTAGAGGGTCATGTGGAGGATAATAGGGTCACTTGGAGGATTAGAGGCTCATGTGGAGGATTATATGGGCCATGTGGAGGATTAGAGGGCCATATGGAGGATTATAGGGCCATGTGGAGCATTAGAGGGTCATGTGGAGGATTAGAGGGCCATGTGGATGGTTATAGGGCCATAAGGAGGATTAGAGGGCCATATGGATGATTAGAGGGCCATGTGGATGATTAGAGGGCCATATTGAGGATTAGAGGGTTGTGTGTAGGATTAGAGGGCCATGCGGAGGATTAGAGGGTCATGTGGAGGATTAGAGGGACATGTGGAGGATTATATGGTCATGTGGATGATTAGAGGGCCATGTGGATGATTAGAGGGTCATGTGGAGGATTAGAGGGCCATATGGAGGATTATAGGGCCATGTGGATGATTAGAGGGCCATGTGGATGATTAGAGGGCCATGTGGATGATTAGAGGGCCATATGGAGGAATAGAGGGCCATGTGGAGGATTAGAGGGTCATGTGGAGGATTAGATGGCCATGTGGAGGATTAGAGGTCATGTGGAGGATAAGAGGACCATATAGAGGATTAGAGGACCCTAGATAGGATTAGAGGGCCATATGTTGGACTAGAGGACCCTATGTAGGATTATAGGGCTCTAGATAGGATTAGAGTGCCTTATGGGGGATTAGAGGACCCTATATAAGATTAGAGGACCCTGGGTATGATTAGAGGACCCTGAGTATGATTAGAGGACCCTGGGTATGATTAGAAGACCATATGGAGGATCAGAGGACCATATGGAAGATTGTATGGCCTTATGGGGATTAGAGAGGCCCTAGTGAGGATAAGATAATCCTATGGAGGATTAGAGACTTTATGGATGATTAACAGGACCATAGAGAGGGTTCGAGGACCCTAGGGAAGATTAGAGGGGGTTAATGCGTTTGCTGGGTGGTAGTCAATGGGTTACCAATGTAACGCTAAGAGTAGTTATAGTTATTAAGATGCTTAATGTTCTGTTCAATGGCGTATTCTTGTGTTGTGACACTCCTGTCTACATCCATCTTTAGGTATCGACATCGGTGATATGTGCGACAATGACACGGAATGTATGGCGGGCAATGGGGGACACCACTCCGAGTGCAACAAGTATTTCTCTGTGTGTAGCTGCACATTGGATCACACTGGTAAGTATAATTATATAATATACTCTACGTACATCCGCTATGTCAAAGTCGGCTAGGTCGAATTATCCGGTTATCTCGATGTCGGATTGAAATCCCGTTTCAAACACTATCATTTACTACATATTACTGGCTCTGTTTATATCGAATTTCGTTATTTCAAACTTCGGTTATGTCGAAGTATTTTATTCGGTACGACGGAATTCGACATAACGGATGTAGACACAAGGTACACGGACGTGTCAGTGGTCCAGGGATCGTAGATTCGACCCCCCCGCCTGACCCTAATAATATAGTTAAAACCATCTCAACCTGTTGTACTGTACATTAGAGTACGTTGTATATGTAATAAATTAATAATAAATATATAAAAGCCTCTAATCCGGAACCCTCTCTTAACCGAACTCTAAACTGGAGCCGTTACGATTGTGCCCTTAGGCAAGGCATTTAAATTCCACATTGCCTCTTCTCTCTCCCTCATAGCGATGGATTCCATCAGGAATGAGGTCTCGAGAGTGATAAATATAAGTTATAACGTGCTACGCAATCGAGCTAAAATAAATGTGTATACATTTTTTATCCGGTTCGGAAGAAGTCTAGATTAGAGGGTTTTTACTGTATTAACTAGCACTCATCCATGCAGATGGGACTACAACCGAGGTAGCATGTATCGCAGCTATACACAGGACATATAAAACACTCATCCATGTAGATGGGACTACAACCGAGGTAGCATGTATCGCAGCTATACACAGGACATATAAACACTCATCCATGCAGATGGGACTACAACCGAGGTAGCATGTATCGCAGCTATACACAGGACATATAAACACTCATCCATGCAGATGGGACTACAACCGAGGTAGCATGTATCGCAGCTATACACAGGACATATAAACACTCATCCACGCAGATGGAACTACAACCGAGGTATCATGTATCGCAGCTATACACAGGACATATAAACACTCATCCACGCAGATGGGACTACAACCGAGGTAGCATGTATCGCAGCTATACACAGCACATATAAACATTCATCCACGCAGATGGGACTACAACCGAGGTAGCATGTATCGCAGCTATACACAGGACATATAAACACTCATCCATGCAGATGGGACTACAACCGAGGTATCATGTATCGCAGCTATACACAGGACATATAAACACTCATCCACGCAGATGGGACTACAACCGAGATCCCTGTATCGCAGTTATACACAGGACATATAAACACTCACCCACGCAGATGGGACTACAACCGAGGTATCATGTATCGCAGCTATACACAGGACATATAAACACTCATCCATGCAGATGGGACTACAACCGAGGTATCATGTATCGCAGCTATACACAGGACATATAAACACTCATCCATGCAGATGGGACTACAACCGATGTCTCATGTATCGCAGCTATACACAGGACATATAAACACTCATCCACGCAGATGGGACTACAACCGAGGTAGCATGTATCGCAGCTATACACAGGACATATAAACACTCATCCAGGCAGATGGGACTACAACCGAGATCCCTGTATCGCAGCTATACACAGGACATATAAACACTCATCCATGTAGATGGGACTACAACCGATGTTTCATGTATCGCAGCTATACACAGGAAACATATAAACACTCATCCAGGCAGATGGGACTACAACCGATGTCTCATGTATCGCAGCTATACACAGGAGACATATAAACACTCATCCATGTAGATGGGACTACAACCGAGGTAGCATGTATCGCAGCTATACACAGGAGACATATAAACACTCATCCATGTAGATGGGACTACAACCGATGTTTCATGTATCGCAGCTATACACAGGAGACATATAAACACTCATCCATGTAGATGGGACTACAACCGATGTTTCATGTATCGCAGCTATACACATGAGACATATAAACACTCATCCATGCAGATGGGACTACAACCGATGTCTCATGTATCGCAGCTATACACCGGACATATAAACACTCATCCATGCAGATGGGACTACAACCGAGGTAGAATGTATCGCAGCTATGCACAGGAGACATATAAACACTCATCCATGCAGATGGGACTACAACCGATGTTTCATGTATCGCAGCTATACACAGGAGATATATAAACACTCATCCATGCAGATGGGAATACAACCGATGTTTCATGTATCGCAGCTATACACAGGAGATATATAAACACTCATCCATGTAGATGGGACTACAACCGATGTTTCATGTATCGCAGCTATACACGGGACATATAAACACTCATCCAGGCAGATGGGACTACAACCGATGTCTCATGTATCGCAGCTATACACAGGAGATATATAAACACTCATCCACGCAGATGGGACTACAACCGAGGTCTCGTTATTATTAGTGAGAGTCACTATAAGAATAATTGCTCGTTTAATTCTAGAATTTAGTCATTTTGCATGGTGATAGTATGATGACATGCGACTATCTTTCCAACGAGACCCTAGAGTCTGGGTCAAGGGATCCCCCAAAATCCAAGATGGCCGGCATTTATATATAAATAGTTGTATTTCTTATTTATTAGCACATATAAACAAATAAAAATAATAGCATCGTGTTCTGAAAGGAAATGTTCAAAAACTGAAAGCCGTCAATGATGATCTAATGTCAAGGTCAATGTCATTTTCAAGGTCACATGATCAAATTTTGAAGAAATGTATTCTAACATATATAATTATGAATGTGTTGGATTATTTATATTAAATATTATACTGATATGCACATCAACTTACAGCACAATTTATCTTCTTTGAAATGGAGTACTGCTATCACATAATATATTGCCATGGTAATAAAATGGACGTTTTGTTAACATGTGTGGTGAAAGTAGTCTATACAGTAACTACTTCTGTCCGCCTCCGTGGTCGAGTGGTTAAGGTCGCTGACTTGTATACCACTGTAACCTATCATCACTGATGGTCACGGGTTCGAGCCCCGCTCAGGCCGTGTCTCATTTTGAGGTTGGTGCACCCAAGTACTGGTTAAACGCTGGAGCCTGCGATAAACTGCCCGCCCGCGATATAGCAGGCGTAAAACCCGAAATATAACATAATAGTAACTACTTCTATTAACATATTTTCTTTTTAATATATGCATAATATCGCTTTATATAATTATACTACAGTATATTATTTAAAGATATGTAGGTTTCACCATAATGACGACCAATAACCAATATGGCCGCCATATTACACTTTTACAAATACAATGTGTGTAATAAAAATACAAGACTGAAATGAATATGAATCATGGTACAACGTACCTACGGGTCATCTATTACCCAGATAATGCCGTTCCGATATCATATTTAACACTATTCATGTCCAGGAAGCACTGTGGTATAATGTTAAATAAATCACTGGCCTCATTCGAATCCTGGCGGGAACAGAATTGCGTGTCGGTTTCAACAATAACGCAATCCAGCATGAGTATAGATTGGGAACCTGAGGACACAGACATTGAGCGTAGATCAGGTGGCGTAGATTCTTAATTGTGAAACCTTGTTTTACAATTCAAAGGCCATCAATGATACAATTGTACTTAAAGCCTATCTCAGTGTCCATTGCATTTACATAAAGCGGTGCATGGAAGCTCAACCTTCACACACGACAACCCTTATCCTTGTCACAGCCACACTTCAATAATTCCATGCAGGAGTTTGATGCTGGTAACAACGTTGTCCACAGTGGTTTCCATGGTGAGTGTAGGTCGGCTTCCTTTGTCCATCCATGTTCTGCTGGAGATGGTAGTGTTGGCGATGGACAGTGCTTGACGCCAGCAGTAGCCTGCCTGGTAGGATGCACGCTGTATGTGCTGGTAAAGAGCAGCATATGTTGGTGGTATAGCATTTATAGCATGGCCTTTCTGTGTGAATAGATCATGACGGACATCATTGGTGTTTTCTCATTGACTTGACCTGTCGTACATCAACACAACAAACCTTTCAACAACAGGGATACAGTCATTGATCTGCTGTTCACTTGGTGTGTTGCCCAATGTTGTAAATGCCTGAACTGCCAGAGGAAATGATAACAAAGTGTTCGAAGCTGTTCGCTTTCGCTTTCCTTATCCCAGAAATCCTGACACCTGGTCGCAGCCCGTAAATGCATGGAATCCTGGCAATGCCCTCGCCATATCTTCGCCCATAGTTGTGACCATGCTGTGTATGGGTATATATCTGAGAAGTTTTCCTGTGCCAAATTAAAACCATAGCTCATCTAAGCCACACTTACTGAACATTCCTGCAGCTGTCACAATAACGTCAGTATCAACTGTCTTAATCATAAGCCGCTTCATTTCAGATTTGCTGACATGAGCTGTGTGAAGTAGAAGCATGCTCTGCTTCCTCATGTGAGCATGGTGCAATGGAATCTCTATTTTCGATTGCTGTTGTTTCAATAATGACCCCTTTTGTGGAAATGATATATTTTCCATATGGAATTCATTCTTGTTCTTATCGCAGGAAGGTGTCCCAGTTAGATGGAATTGTCGTATCAGGCAGCACCCTTTTACGAATACCAGTACCACGATCTCCCCGTGCCCCAGGTTTCAAGCTAGTGTCAATGTATCTATCCCACACTAAATCAACTCTATGGACTATAGTCAAATGCCCTTGTACATATGGCAGAAACACGTCTACAGCATAATCCTGAAATGTCCTGCATTTTTTCTGTGGCTTCAGCATGTTAATAATCGCAGCACCATCAAACAACAGCGCGTCTACGATTGTATTTTCATGTGTTGGTTCACATGACTGGCAGAGCTGTTCAGTTCAGACTTTTTTCCAGTGCGCAAGTTATCAAAGTGTGAGAGTGATGGGGCATATTTAGTGTTTTCATGTGAGAAGAACTCACTAAGGTCTCCTTTTCGAACCTAACACGACACATACAGCTTCGAGAATAAAGCGCAAGTCACTTTAAGGGACACAAGTTCAAGTTTTTGTTTTGACTGTTTCCCAAATGGTGACCTGCTGAACAATGGTAATTTGGTTTGTTTAATTGTGTCTGTCACTGATTGTTCACGTGTTGCAAGCCTCTCCTGTACATATGTCTCATATTGCTGCTTCCCCAAGTATGTTGAGTGTTTTATGCTCTCTGCTACACTTGGTTCAACAATATCTCTTGTGTCAAGAACTAGTAGGTCATCCGATTTATCAGCAAACCGGTTTCTTAGGTTTTGTATCACAGACACCAGATCATTTACTTGCTGCTGAAATGTATGTTGGATACTCTTTGTTTGTTCGTGATATTTGTAATTGGATTCAGCTGTAGAGACAATGTTTGAATCTTCAAATTCATTAACCAGCCTGGCTATTTCAAGGCCACATAGCATCCAACGTAAAAGTTGTGTAGTTGTGTCAAGCATTTAGTATCCACTTGAGCTGCGCATCAACACTACTTAGACGGGTTACCTTTCTTGGAGTTTCTGTTGGGTCATTCCTGCTTGAAGTTGCATGGCGTTCTTGTCGTTCATATTTCCACAATCCAACATTATTTCTACATGTTTTATGCCATTTTGCACCATATACTTTTAGCAATATCACCAACTAAGTTGCTATGGAGTTTATATAGACAACGTCCAGACCTATAATAACGGTTGATGCCCGGTAGGAATGTTTCATAATTAACTGGACACACAAGATGAGCATTGCCCAATCAATTTCATATTCCTCTATACTACTTGTCGACTGTATTTTTTCTAAATCAATGTTTTCAGTTTTAGCTATGACAACTAACTTTTTTTTTACATTGATGCTACGTTGGTACATGTATGTTAGTATATCTCATGTTAGTAAAGTTAGTAATGCATTCAAAGTCTTGTGATGAATCTTGTGTTAGTAGTTTGTTATTGCTGCAGGCAACCATTACATAAAAATTTCATACTACTGGTGGTTATCAAATATACTAGTAACAAGAGCCGTGCATTAGCAAAACAAATGCTCCGGGAATTTGACTTCTTATGACAGTACATACACTATAATAATTAGTTTGTGTGCATAATTTAACTAAATTATAAAAATGTAAGCCATTTAGTACTGCAACCATTTTAATATCCGAATCAATACCATATCCGGATATACGGCTACTACTATATATACATATTTCTTAGCAGTTATAAAATATTAACATTGTTTTAGAGTTCATTTATGTCGATTGTATGTGTATCAAACATTTAAACGTTTATTTTAATCTAAAATGAAAAAAAATTATTATCATTCTATTGCACAATACATATTTGGATTCCACTGGGGAAATGGCGGCCAACTTGGAAATCATCTTGTATATCAATGGATGCAAAACAGAAGTCAGTAATCAACATACCAGATTAAAGGGCATACATCGTGCATTACATTGATGTAAATAACATACTATTAAAACCTATAGTTTTCAAAATAAAGGTACTTATGCACGGTAAAAATGTGTTTTTTATGTAAATTGCACCATTTGACCTTGACTATGACCTTGACTTTGACCAATGAGCACCCACAATGTATTTCATTTTAAGCATACATTTAATATCTATGATATCCAGTTGAATTTATTTAAATCTGTCAAGTAATAAAAGTATAATACAATATATGTCCAACTCACTGACACTGCAAAAACGGCGGCCATCTTGGCGGCCATCTTGGCGGCCATCTTGAATATTGGGGGACCCCTTGACCAAGAACCTAGGGTCTCGTTAGGAAAAGGTCCACACATTATCATTCTATCAGTACACCAAGTGGCTAAATTCTAGAATTAAGCGAGCAATTATTGCAAAATACCCTTGTAGTGACTCACTATATCCCCTTTAATTGTAATCAAAAATTAGTATCCTAATTGCTCTTATACTATATTCAGTCTCTTTGTTAATTACAAACTAGAACGTTGTAGCGGGCCGAAACTAATGTTGCTAAAATGTGTGGCCCAACCATTTTGCTTCTCCATATATATACATACGGATAATGTTGTACCATATATCTTATTTAATTCATCCATAGCATGTTTGTAAATTTGAGTTGTATTGTACATTGGATATAAAGAATGCAATAAAATATTATTAAACTAAAATGGGATTACAACCGAGGTCTCGTGTATCACAGTTATACACAGGACATATAAAACAAGCATGGCTGCTTCTGGGCGTGTGGCTGCTTTTGGGCATGTGGCTTCTTCTGTATCTTACACTATCCTCATACAAATAAAATGACTCATATACTTCTGGAAGAGTCGCCCGGAGTAACCATGGGCGACCATAAATAAATGCATATCAAATGTACATGTGTTCAATGTCGGGATGACTGGAACTGACTATATATAACATTAACTGTATACCTGGTAGGTGCCGTATTACATTAACTGTGTACCTGGTAGGTGCCGTATGATATTAACTGTATACCTGGTAGGTGCCGTATAACATTAACTGTGTACCTGGTAGGTGCCGTATGATATTAACTGTTTACCTGGTAGGCGCCGTATAACATTAACTGTATACCTGGTAGGCGCAGTATAACATTAACTGTTTACCTGGTAGGCGCCGTATAACATTAACTGTTTACCTGGTAGGTGCCGTATAACATTAACTGTATACCTGGTAGGCGACGTATAACATTAACTGTTACCTGGTAGGCGCCGTATAACATTAACTGTATACCTGGTAGGCGCCGTATAACATTAACTGTTTACCTGGTAGGCGCCGTATAACATTAACTGTTTACCTGGTAGGCGCCGTATAACATTAACTGTATACCTGGTAGGTGCCGTATAACATTAACTGTATACCTGGTAGCCGCCGTATAACATTAACTGTATACCTGGTAGCCGCCGTATAACATTAACTGTACCTGGTAGGCGCCGTATAACATTAACTGTTACCTGGTAGCCGCCGTATAACATTAACTGTATACCTGGTAGGCGCCGTATAACATTAACTGTGTACCTGGTAGGCGCCGTATAACATTAACTGTATACCTGGTAGCCGCCGTATAACATTAACTGTTTACCTGGTAGGCGCCGTATAACATTAACTATATACCTGGTAGCCGCCGTATAACATTAACTGTATACCTGGTAGGCGCCGTATAACATTAACTGTATACCTGGTAGCTGCCGTATAACATTAACTGTTTACCTGGTAGGCGCCGTATAACATTAACTGTATACCTGGTAGGCGCCGTATAACATTAACTGTATACCTGGTAGGCGCCGTATAATTAACTGTATACCTGGTAGGTGCCGTATAACATTAACTGTATACCTGGTAGCCGCCATATAACATTAACTGTATACCTGGTAGGTGCCGTATAACATTAACTGTATACCTGGTAGACGCCATATAACAGTAACTGTGTACCTGGTAGGCGCCATATAACATTAACTGTATACCTGGTAGCCGCCATATAACATTAACTGTATACCTGGTAGGCGCCATATAACATTAACTGTTTACCTGGTAGGCGCCGTATAACATTAACTTATGTGCCGTATAACATTAACTTATACCTGGTAGGCGCCGTATAACATTAACTGTATACCTGGTAGGCGCCGTATAACATTAACTGTATACCTGGTAGCCGCCGTATAACATTAACTGTATACCTGGTAGGTGCCGTATAACATTAACTGTTTACCTAGTAGGCGCCGTATAACATTAACTGTATACCTGGTAGGCGCCGTATAACATTAACTGTATACCTGGTAGGCGCCGTATAACATTAACTGTATACCTGGTAGGCGCCGTATAACATTAACTGTATACCTGGTAGGCGCCGTATAACATTAACTGTATACCTGGTAGCCTGGGTTACAATCTGTCGATTTTTCACGTTTTAACTTCTGGCAAATTGTTATGATCAGCAACTCAACACGGCTCATTTAACGGCTTTGATGTTAAATGAATATATTTATATTTAAACTTCATTTATTTTACAACGATTGCGAAGCAAGTTTTAACAACTTATTTTAATCACTCTCGTTGGCGCGGATGAAAGCGTAAATGTGGTCATGCGTGTGGGAGGAAACCGGAGTACCCAGAGAAAACCCACTTGTCCGATCTGGCAACTACCGTACCATCTCACATATTTCCTCGTCCGTGGATCGAACCTGGGTTGCATTAGAAAAAAAGCGAGCGCGCTAACCACTGCGCTAATTGGACAACCGAATATATTTATATAACTAACCAGGCAAAATATACCAACGCCTGTTCCCAGGCTATGTTCATATATTAAATGTATGTTTTTAAAGGTGAAGAGGAAACATCGGGAGTTGACGGAAGTGATCCGAACTGCAACCCAGACTCCTCTTGCAACGAAGACGGTTACTGCGCATCCGGATGTACTCCAAAGCGTAAGATGACTAAGATTATTTTAAAAAATTTTATTATCGCTATCGGTTGCCCATGTAAGCGACGCCTTCTGAAGAGATTAGTTATTTTAGAATGTTGGAGAATAGTGCAATGAAGAATCAGAATCAGAATCTCTTCTGGTTCTTTTTTTACGTACACAGTGTAAATCACCGACATGAGACGGTTTTAAGTCCCCATTTTTTAGGGTCAGACAGGGACTACAGATCCATCTGTATGACTAAGATGATATTGTAGCTTTCTTTATAGTCGCCTCCGCCAAGGCATTTGGGCGACTGGTTTCACTATGTAGATTTTGTTGTCTGCTACGATGTGTATGTGGACATCTGAAGAAGCATCTTCGTTCTTCCCAGAGTGACAAATCCTGTATCATTTCTTTCGACGGTGGTCCCTTTTAGGGCCACATCCTCCACCATTTGTCAGCTCACAGCAGCAATAATAGTTCCGGTGTCTTGGCTGGGGTCCTCGTCGCGTCCCACCGAATCCTTGAAGGAGCTGGCTGAGAAAGCTCCAGCTATCCGCCATCGCCAGCATCGAGCATTGCTGTCTCGCCAAGTAGGTAAGTATGTTGAACCCATACTGAGACACGCAGCTTCTACTGGTCCGATGGCACGGCTTCCATCAGTGAAGTCATTGACCCATATTCCTGCTGTCTCGTGTCGCTGCTGTACACCGTGCAAGTAAAAGAAACAGAGGAGACTCTGGATTGGGTTGGATCTCTCTATCTGTATTATTGTACTATTTTCCAAAAATCTAAAATGACTAATCTCTTCAGGAGGGGTCGCTCATATGAAAACATGAAAGCGACGATAAATAAACGTAAAACACACGCACATCATTTTCAGACGAGGGTAACAAACGAATCTTCCAAGCGGTACACACTTTCATCGAAAAATCCAAATGCTTCGACTGAAGTATGATACATTCCAGTACCCCTGCACGGACTCCTTCACCAATAGTCGCTCCATAACTACTTTCATTTCTAATTATTATTCTCATATTCTTCTTAGCGGTCAACTTTAACTATAGCATAAATGATAGATGCAAATATTTAGAGTTGTTATCAGCTACTAATGCTAAGCTTACCATGCTTACGTTTATATTCGTACTTTCATCAATCATATATACATAAATATCGCCATACCTTGTACCGATTTCTAGTATACAATTGAGAGAAATTCAATAAGCTTTTAGCTTTCATTTCAATCCACTTGTAATTATTGTGTAAATAATTATTTGTAGCAAATTATGTTATATAATGTCGAATAAATATGTTTAAGCCAAATATTAGCATACAACAATTCAGGACCGAGGAAATGGAAGGAAAATGAAGACTGGTATGGAATTATACAAGAACCATTTACGTCAATATTTATTACGGATAAAAAGGTGTGTATGACTAATTTCAAACGGCACTTTACTTAATTCATCATTGTCAACCCAATAGACAGGTTTTCATGGACATGTTTAGCCTACCTAAGCGATTATATTAGTTTATACAAATTTATTTTAGCTCGATTGCGAAACAAGTTCTTACAACTTATATTAATCACTCTCGAATCCATCGCCACGAGGGAGAGAGAAGAGGCATGTGTAATTTACATGCCTTGTCTAAGGGCACAATCGTAACGACTCCAGCGGGGCTCGAACACGATGCCTTTCGCACCTGAAGCGAACGCGTTACAACGGCGCTATCACGACTTCCATCTAAGCGATTAATAAGTACAAAGTGCATAATTATTACATCCGTGCCGTGACCGACCGTGACCGAGTTAGCACTTAATATGCATGGGTTGTACTTATAAATATTCATACCCACGGATCTGTAATCCAGTTGTTAACACGTTGGGCTGGGAATCCATGGATCGCAGGTTCGATCCCCCATCTGACCTAAATAAAATGAACTGCCTTTCAGATGGGACTATAAACCGAGGTCTCGTGTCGGTGCTTTACACAGTGCACGTAAGAGAACCAGAGGTGATTCTGTCTGTATCAATGCACTATCCTCCAAAAATATAATATGACTAAGAGGCGTCGCTCATATGGGCAACCGGTAGCGACGATAAATAAATGTAAACAAACCAAACAATTACAACGCAATGGCCACGATGTGTCGTGCTCGGTGCATGATATCCAAAGAGTGCTATGCATAATGGATTGACATTGTATTATTCTGATCCAGAGCACGCGTGTTACCCATCGGCTGATGGCGTGATCGATTGCAAAATATATTAACATTATCAAATGGATTTATTGCATTAATAAAACTAGATCTAGCCAGTTCCTGGTCAAGGAGATGCTAGCGTTATTCAAAGCTATGTAATGGTGATGGAGATGTCTGGATGGTTACTATCGAGACATCATGTCTCGTGGGGTGGAGACACCGTGTCTCGTGCAGTGGAGACACCATGTCTCGTGGGGCGTAGACACCATGTATCGTGCGGTGGAAACACGTCTCGTGGGGTGGAGACACCATGTCTCGTGGGGTGTAGACACCATGTCGCGTGTAGTGGAAACACCATGTCGCGTGTGGTGGAAACATCATGTCTCGTGGTGTGGAACCACCATGTCTCGTGGGGTGGAGACACCATGCGACTTTAAAACCCACAAAACAAACAACAAACTCTTTCAAAATGTAACTAAGATTGAATAGAATGTTGTCACAATTCGTCTAGCAATTGTGCATGGTGTCTTACTATTAATCCGTCTTATTCATTTACTTTTCATATTCAGACGTCGGTTTGCTACGATCCGGAGAGGGCATTCAACAGTCTTCCGGACGGCTTTGAAATCAAAACCTCCACCATTCCTGGAGCCGGATTAGGTATATTTGCGGTGGACTTTATTCAACGCGACACGGTATTCGGTCCGTACAAAGGCATTTTAGACACGGACGAAGAGTCAGCCTTTGTATCAGGGTACAGCTGGACGGTAAATCCTGCAATGATAATATATTTTATTTTTAAAGTTTATTTATAGTCGCTACCGGTTGCCCATATGAGCGACGGGCAGTTTACCTAACATCACCTTTCCTGGACAGGCCCCAGCGGTTAACAAGTACTTGGTGCACCAACCTCCGCAAGAAACTGCCAACATTTTGTTCATATAAAGAGACACTATCTCAGCGGACCTCGAACTCGTGACCATCAGTGATGATAGATTACAATGTTATGCAAGTCAGCGACCTTAACTACTCTACCACGGAGGCGGGCTGATATTTTACTTGCCAGAACAGAAGAGAATGTATATATATATATGTTAGCATGTTATTTAAAATACTGTCGTGACGTCATACCTTTGCACTTGCTGTTCATTATTATTAATATTGGACTACTGTCAAAATGCCAGAGTATTATATTAAATTATACGCGTACATGTACGAAATTAGTAGAATATTGTTATATAAGTGTGTGTTTTAACTTTTAAGTAAGATATAAGCCTCAAACGGATCCAATATGTAAACTATTGGTACTGTCTTCGGCTCTACCCGCCTCACACAGTGCACTATTTTACATGTTAGATCCTTTTCGGCTTATATCTCATACATAACTATGGCTCTTATGTTGTAATTAGTTAACCCATTTCATTCTGTATACATTTAAAGACTTTTGCAAACAACATAGATCCAGATCAGCTGCAGCGTAACGCTGTATGCTGATCAGGATCTATGTTGTTTGCTACATAGCCAAGTGTCTTAGCAAGATCATATGAATAGCAAACAGCATAGAGCCATGGAAGCTGATCTGGCTCTATGTTCTTTGCTAATACTGTTTGATCGGTATCCAGAATGAAATGGGTTAATTACTTTCTATATTAAGTCAATTTTGAAGGAAATGTCTTTAATGCGAAATACCCACTTTCTTACGTGCGTATTTTAACCTCTTTATTTGATTCATCAATTACTTTTAGGCATTTATATTATTATATTATTGTGGAAAATTGGGCTGAGGATATTGTGGAAGACTGCCCCGAGGATATTGTGGAAGATTGGCACGAGGATATTGTGGAATATTGGACTGAGGATAGTGTGGATGACTGGCCCGAGGACATTGTGGAAGACTGCCCCGAGGATATTGTGGAAGATTGGCCTGAGGATATTGTGGAAGACTGCCGGGTTTGTTGTTTTGGTTGGGTTGTGGGTTGTGGGTTGTGGGTGCCGAGGATATTGTGGAAGATTGGCCTATAGACATTGTGGAACATTGGCCTGAGGACGTTGAGGAAGATTGTGGAATAATGGCCGATGATATTGTGGAAGATTGACATGAGGATAGTGTGGAAGATTGGCTGAGGATATTGTAGAAGATTGACCTGAGGACATTGTGGAAGACTGGCATGGGGACATTGTGGGCGACTGGCATGGGGACATTGTGGGAGACTGGCATGAGGACATTGTGTAAGACGGGCATGAGGACACTGTATAAGACAGGCATGAGGACACTGTGTAAGACTGGCATGAGGACACTGTGTAAGACGGGCATGAGGACACTGTATAAGACAGGCATAAGGACACTGTGTAAGACTGGCATGAGGACACTGTGAAGACTGGCATGAGGACACTGTGTAAGACGGGCATGAGGACACTGTATAAGACAGGCATGAGGACACTGTATAAGACGGGCATGAGGACACTGTATAAGACAGGCATGAGGACACTGTGTAAGACTGGCATGAGGACACTGTGGTAGACTGGCATGATGACAATGCGTAAGACTGGCATGAGGACACTGTGGTATACTGGCATGATGACACTGCGTAAGACTGGCATGAGGACACCGTGGTAGACTGGCATGAGGATACTGTTGTAGACTGGCATGAGGACACCGTGGTAGACTGGCATGAGGACACTGTGGTAGACTGGCATGATGACACTGCGTAAGACTGACATGAGGACACTGCGTAAGACTGACATGAGGACACTGTGTAAGACTGGCATGAGGATACTTTGTAAGACTGGTATGAGGACACTGTGTAGGACTGACATGAGGAGACTGTGGTAGACTGGCATGATGACACTGCGTAATACTGGCCTGAGGACAATGTGGTAGACTGGCATGAGGACACTGTGTAAGACTGGCATGAGGACACCGTGTAAGACTGGCATGAGGATACTGTGTAAGACTGGTATGAGGACACTGTGTAGGACTGGTATGAGGATACTGTGTAAGACTGACATGAGGACACTGTGTAAGACTGGCCTGAGGATACTGTGTAAGACTGGCATGATGATACTGTGTAAGACTGGCATGAGGACACTGTGTAAGACTGGTATGAGGACACTGTGTAAGACTGGTATGAGGATACTGTGTAAGACTGGCATGAGGATACTGTGTAAGACTGGCATGAGGATACTGTGTAAGACTGGCATGAGGACACTGTGTAAGACTGGTATGAGGACACTGTGTAAGACTGGCATGGGGACACTGTGGTAGACTGGCATGAGGATACTGTGTAAGACAGGCATGAGGATACTGTGTAAGACTGGCATGGGGACACTGTGGTAGACTGGCATGAGGATACTGTGTAAGACTGACATGAGGACACTGTGTAAGACTGGCATGGGGACACTGTGGTAGACTGGCATGAGGATACTGTGTAAGACTGACATGAGGACACTGTGTAAGACTGGCATTAGGACACTGTGTAAGACTGGTATGAGGACACTGTGTAAGACTGGCATGGGGACACTGTGTAAGACAGGCATGAGGACACTGTGTAAGACTGGTATGAGGATACTGTGTACGACTGGCATGAGGACACTGTGTAAGACTGGTATGAGGACACTGTGTAAGACTGGCCTGAGGATACTGTGTAAGACAGGCATGAGGACATCGTGGTAGACTGGCATGAGGACACTGTGGTGGACTGGCATGAGGACACTGTGGTAGACTGATGAGGACACTGTGGAAGACTTGTCTGCTGACACTCTGGGAGACTGACATGAGGACACTGTGGAAGACTGGCATGATGACACTGTGTAAGACTGGCATGGGGACACTGTGGTAGACTGGCATGAGGATACTGTGTAAGACTGACATGAGGACACTGTGTAAGACTGGCATGAGGATACTGTGTAAGACTGGCCTGTGGACACTGTGGTAGACTGGCATGAGGACACTGTGTAAGACTGGCATGAGGACACCGTGGTAGACTGGCATGAGGACACCGTGGTAGACTGGCATGAGGACACTGTGTAAGACTGGCCTGTGGACACTGTGGTAGACTGGCATGAGGACACTGTGTAAGACTGGCATGAGGACACCGTGGTAGACTGGCATGAGGACACTGTGGTAGACTGGCATGAGGACACTGTGTAAGACTGGCATGAGGACACTGTGTAAGACTGGCATGAGGACACTTTGTAAGACTGGCATGAGGATACCGTGGTAGACTGGTATGAGGACACCGTGGTAGACTGGCATGAGGACGCTGTGTAAGACTGGCATGAGGGCACTGTGGTAGACTGGCATGAGGACACTGTGTAAGACTGGCATGAGGACACCGTGGTAGACTAGTATGAGGACACCGTGGTAGACTGGCCTGTGGACACTGTGGTAGAATGGCCTGAGGACACGGTGTAAGACTGGCATGAGGATACTGTGGGAGACTGGCCTGAGGACACCGTGTAAGACTGGCATGAGGACACTGTGTACGACTGACATGAGGACACTGTGGGAGACTGGCCTGAGGACACTGAGAGACTGACATGAGGACACTGTGGAAGACTTGTCTGCTGACACTCTGGGAGACTGACATGAGGACACTGTGGAAGACTGGCATGATGACACTGTGTAAGACTGGCATGGGGACACTGTGGTAGACTGGCATGAGGATACTGTGTAAGACTGACATGAGGACACTGTGTAAGACTGGCATGAGGATACTGTGTAAGACTGGCATGAGGACACTGTGTAAGACTGGCATGGGGACACTGTTGTAGACTGGCATGATGACACTATGTAAGACTGGCATGAGGACATCGTGGTAGACTGGCATGAGGACACTGTGGTAGACTGGCATGAGGACACTGTGGTAGACTGGCATGAGGACACTGTGTAAGACTGGCATGAGGACACCGTGGTAGACTGGTATGAGGACACCGTGGTAGACTGGCATGAGGACACTATGTAAGACTGACATGAGGACACCGTGGTAGACTGGCATGAGGACACTGTGTAAGACTGGCATGAGGACACTGTGGTAGACTGGTATGAGGACACTGTGTAAGACTGGCATGAGGACACCGTGGTAGACTGGTATGAGGACACCGTGGTAGACTGGCATGAGGACACTGTGGTAGACTGGCATGAGGACACTGTGTAAGACTGGCATGAGGACACTGTGTAAGACTGGCATGAGGACACTTTGTAAGACTGGCATGAGGGCACTGTGGTAGACTGGCATGAGGACACTGTGGTAGACTGGCATGAGGACACTGTGGTAGACTGGCATGAGGACACTGTGTAAGACTGGCATGAGGACACCGTGGTAGACTGGTATGAGGACACCGTGGTAGACTGGCCTGTGGACACTGTGGTAGACTGGCCTGAGGACACGGTGTAAGACTGGCATGAGGATACTGTGGGAGACTGGCCTGAGGACACCGTGTAAGACTGGCATGAGGACACTGTGTAAGACTGACATGAGGACACTGTGGGAGACTGGCCTGAGGACACTGAGAGACTGACATGAGGACACTGTGGAAGACTTGTCTGATGACACTGTGAAATACTTGTCTGAGGACACTCTGGGAGACTGACATGAGGACACTGTGGAAGACTTGTCTGATGACACTATGGGAGACTGACATGAGAACACTGTGGAAGACTTGTCTGATGACACAATGGGAGACTGACATGAGGACACTGTGGAAGACTTGTATGTGACAATATGGGAGACTGACATGAGGACACTGTGGAAGACTTGTCTGATGACACTATGGGAGACTGACATGAGGACGCTGTGGAAGACTTGACTGAGGACACTATGTGTGACTGACATGAGGACACGGTGGAAGACTTGTCTGAAGACACTATGGGAGACTGACATGAGAACACTGTGGAAGACTTGTCTGAGGACATTATGGGAGACTGACATGAGGACACTGTGGGAGACTGACATGAGGACAC
Organism: Archivesica marissinica; assembly: GCA_014843695.1. NCBI lineage: Eukaryota > Metazoa > Mollusca > Bivalvia > Venerida > Vesicomyidae > Archivesica > Archivesica marissinica. The sequence goes on from CM026397.1 coordinate 78,024,298, forward strand.
TATGGAAGAATTGTCTGATGACACTGTGGAAGACTTGTCTGACGACACTATGGGAGACTGACATGAGGACACTATGGAAGACTGACATGAGGACACTATGATAGAATGACATGAGGACACTATGGGAGACTGACATGAGGACACTATGGAAGACTGACATGAGGACACTATGATAGAATGACATGAGAACACTATGGAAGACTGACATGAGGACACTGTGGAAGACTTGTCTGATGACACTATGGGAGTCTGACACGAGGACACTGTGGAAGACTTGTCTGAGAACACTGTGGGAGACTGACATGAGGACACTGTGGGAGGCTGACATGAGGACACTGTGGAAGACTGACATGAGGACACAGTGGAAGACTTGTCTGATGATACTATGGGAGACTGACATGAGGACACTGTGGAAGACTTGTCTGATGACACTATGGGAGACTGTCATGAGAACACTGTGGGAGACTTGTCTGATGACACTGTGGGAGACTGACATGATTACACTGTGGAGACTTGTCTGATGACACTATGGGAGACTGACATGAGGACACTGTGTGAGACTGACATGAGGACACTGCGGGAGACTTGTCTGATGACACTATGGGAGACTGACATGAGGACACAGTGGAAGACTTGTCTGGTGACACCATGGGAGACTGACACGAAGACACGATGGAAGACTTGTCTGAGAACACTGTGGGATACTGACATGAGGACACTGTGGGTGACTGACATGAGGACACTGTGGGAGACTGGCATGAGGACACTGTGGAAGACTTGTCTGATGACACTATGGGAGACTGACATGAGGGCACTGTGGGAGACTGACATGAGGACGCTGTAGAAGACAAGACTTGTCTGATGACACTGTGGGAGACTGACATGAGGACCCTGTGGGAGACTATCATGAGGACACAGTGGAAGACGTGTCTGATGACACTATGGGAGACTGACATGACGACACTGATAAAATAAACAGTCTTTCAGATGGAACTTTAAACCGAGGTCTCGTGCCGGTGCAGTACACCGTGCACGTAAAAGAACTAGAGGAGACTCTGGAACTGGTCTGTATCATTGCACTATCCTCCAAAAATCTAAAATGACTAATCTCTTCAGGAAGCGTCGCTCATATGGGTAACAGGTAGCGACAATAAATTAACGTAAAACACACACTCACGTGTAATTTCAGATAGCCAAGGATGACGTGCGACCTGAACGGGTGTGGGTTGACGGGAAGGACGTAGCCCGCTCTAACTGGATACGGTACTCCAATACACCGACGTCGGGAGATATGGAAAATATCGTTGTCGTTCAATATCAAGGTTACCGAACATTTCATTTGATTGATTTGCCCGTGTTCTAGTGTGTCCCAGTATGATATCGTGGAAGTGGAAGTCGTGGTAGCGCAGTGGATGCGCGTTCGCTTCAGGTGCGAAAGGTCAGGAGTTCGAGCACCACTGGAGCCGTTACGATTGTGCCCTTAGGTAAGGCATTTTAATTCCAGGTTGCCTCTTCTCTCTCCCTCGTGGCGATGGATTCCATCAGGAATGAGGTCTCGAGGGCGATTTATATAAGTTGAAATAACTTGTTTCGCAATCGAGCTAAAATAAATTTGTATAAACAAGTATGATATAATTATTTTTGAATCAAGCTGCCCAGACTTATTTCACACGTACATACGGACATAGTACTAACACGGACTTCCTTGAAGATTTCTCCCGGCGAAGAGGTGTCATTGATATCTTGGAAAGTAATAATAGAATTATCATGCTAGCTGTCTGGTTATCATCTTTAGAAATTCAAGGACAGTCGATACAAATTGAAGGGCTGGAGATGCCATTTGGTTGGACACACGCCTGTCTATGCGGTACTAAGTGTATTTTTTTAACTTAAATTTATTTAACCTCGCCACCGGTTGCCCAATGGAGCGACGGGAGGTTACCTAACAACACATTAACAGGGCAGGCCCCAGTGATTAACCAGTACTTGGTGCACCAACCTCCTTATACAAATTTATTTTAGCTCGATTGGCACCAACCTCCGTACGAAACTGCCCACTGTTTCATATAAAGAGACACTCTCTGAGCTGGGCTCGAACCTGTGACCATCAGTGATGATAGGTTACAGTTGTATATTAGTCAGCGACCTTAGCAACTCGACCATGAATTGATTTAATTAATTTCCACTAATACATGTTAACGGTACTGCTAGGGACGGACAGACAACGAGACTATAATATCCCCCATCCGCGTTTAGCGTTAGTTGTATATCATTAATATCATTAATGAAAGTACACAGTGTATTTCATTCATTCATCCACCCTGTTCCGCTTCAGGTCAGAGTCATAAAGCATGAGCTATCCGAATGTAATCAAATATTATCGTTGTATGTTTTACGTTTATGTATCGTCGCTGCCGGTTGCCCATATGAGCGACGCCTCCTGAAGAAGATTAGTCATTTTAGATTTTTGGAAGCAATTTTTTATTTAGTGCAATGATACAGACATAATCTCCTCTGGTTCTTTTACTTGCACGGTGTAAAGCACCGACATGAGACCTCGGTTTAAAGTCCCAAATGAAAGACTGTTAATTTTATCATGGTCAGACAGGGGATCGAACTCAATAATTATCCAGATAATAGAACTATTATATACGGGTTATTGCTATACAGATGTCATTTCCCCCAGCATACTTGTATCGATGCAGGTGAACGTTCTAGTGAGTATATTTATAGGTGATGTTTTGTTGCCTATTTTCCATCACACGTCCGTCGCCGGCATTTTGGTAATATGTACACTGGAGGTGGGACTTGCCTGGGAGATATATTGTGAACTCGATTTCCTGACATATGGAGACAATTCATGGTCGATAATAGATGCATCTTAATACCTGTTTTGGTGCGAAATTGTACACATAGGCCTAACGTCTTAATAAAACTTTAGCCAGACGCTAACATTCGCCGTTCTGTGTTGTTGCGTTGCCTGTTGTTGATTTTCTCTGTATCCCTCAGACAACATTTCGCCTACATCTGTCGTAGATTTCGGAAGCGCTATAACCTTTTCCATGGCTTCAGTGTGGCAGTTTGTAGAGTCGTGCTTTTGAACCCGATGGTTGCGTCCGTCCAATTAGCAAAACCATTTACGATGAAGACATTGTTAATGTTTGATGCAGATAATATACCGCCTTTATTGGCTGTCTGGCAGACATGACATGGCCGTCGCGCTTACCTGTTAGCAGCGCTATGTGGGTTTTATTTATTCTCTGCCAGTTTTGCAAAACGATTATGAATATGAATACAAATATCGGTCATGACGATGATCTGGACAAACGGGTGTGATTTGGTACCGATGATACGATGACGGCTCATGACGCTATGGTACTATGACACAATGACACGATGGTATAATATGTGAAAGCCCTCTACACGTGTATTATTATACATGTAAAGTTATTCCTGCGTGCAAGCGTATTGGTGAATTTAATATTCTGGGATAGTACACGCAATTTCAATATCAATGACAACAATGGTTTTATTTATACTAGAGGACATAGAAAACGCACACCTACATTATATGATTATTATTATATAGACATTAATAACTCAATTGTGGAACTTATTAATTTAAAAGGTGTGAAATTATGTTGAAACACAATTACCACTGCGAAAACACTGTTACTGTTTAAAAATTTAGAATAATTTTATTTCTTAAAGTAAGCTCGAAAAGTTTGTTCATAACGTTCACATTTGCATTCTAATCACAATTAGCCAAAAGTGTTACATGTACTTTCAATTTTGGAGCACTATTTTTATCTTACGATAATTTCTTTATTACTACATCAATTTTAAATATTTTGGTATAAAAATGACGAAAATGAATTGGTCGTTAAGGAAATACAACATGTATTATATATAGTTATTGTTTTTCATTGCGTTTTCTATGTCCTCTAGTATATATTAGCTATGCCTTAATACGATCTGGTGTTGCTAGGATTGTAGCAATATATAAATACCCCGTGACCATTCTAAATTCACCAAGCTTATTTCTAACTCAGTATTAAAAATCAGGCCCTTCCAATTCCTCCAACTATCGACCTGTTCCCTCCTCAGTTGTCAAAATTCATAGAACGTTGTGTCAACACATACAACATGTGTACTTATACAACTATATTGTATCGAATGATACTCTTAAAACTTTCCAATCGGATTTAATAATTTAACAAAGGCGAATCAATCACATTGTGTCAGGTTCCTCTGCAACGACATTAGTAAGGTTATGGACCAGGACAAAGAGGTGTGTGATGACTTCTGCGACATGTCGATAGCTGTCGACAGAGTATGGTATCGCCACCTTCTTCAGAAGCTATCCTCTCTTCGCATACAAGGCTATCGTCACAAGTGGTTCTCTTATTACCTGTACTTCAGGAAACAGTCTTTATTGCAAATTCCTCTTCTATTTGTCTACAACCAATGCTGGCGTTACTCAGGGTTCCATTCCCGGCCCACTCCTTATCTTAATGTACATACATGCCATTGTAGTCGATATCCAAGCCAAGATACGTTTGTTTGCTGATGGTACAAATGTTTCATCATCGTATCGTCGGAGATACTACTAGTATCTCTCCTGCATTAGACCTGAACAAACTTGAGTTATGTTTTACAACTTTTCCATATAAACCATGCTTACTAGTAGTTACAAGTATACGTGCTTGGTATTTCAGGAGAAATTTACTATAATGTATTCAAATCCGTGCATCCTGGGACGGAACTTCTTATCTGGTATGGCGAATCATATGGCAAATATCTAGAAATAGAAGGATTTGAAGCATCAACGTATTATTCTGCGAAATGTAAGTAAAGCTCTCGCTCGCTCTCTCTCTTTCTCTCTCTCTCTCTCTCTCTCTCTCTCTCTCTCGCTCTCTCTCTTATCTCTGTCTATCCCTCCATCTGAACCTGTGTCTCTTCATTCCTATGTCACCGTCGCTCCCTCTGTTACTGTCTCTTCATCTGTGTCTGTCTCTGCCTCTGTTACTGTCCTTTCATCTGTGTCTGTCTCTGCCTCTGTTACTGTCCCTCCATCTGTTACTGCTCTTCCCTCTGTTACTGTGCCTTCCCTCTGTTACTGTCCCTTCTCTGTGTTACAGTCCCTTCCATATGTTACTGTCCCTCCCTCTGTTACTGTCCCCTCCTTCTGTTACTGTCCCTTCCATCTGTTACTGTCACTCCCTCTGTTACTGTCCCTCCCTCTGTTACTGTCCCTTCTCTGTGTTACTGTCCCTCCCTCTGTTACTGTCCCTCCCTCTGTTACTGTCCCTCCCTCTGTTACTGTCCCTCCCTCTGTTACTGTCCCTCCCTCTGT
>CM026397.1:78030653-78143268 GCA_014843695.1 Archivesica marissinica
TAGTCCGTTGGGTGTAGTCCGTTGGGATGTAGTCTGTTGTAGTCTGTTGGGATGTAGTCATTGGGATGTAGTCTGTTGGGATGTAGTCTGTTGGGATGTAGTCTGTTGTAGTCTGTTGGGATGTAGTCATTGGGATGTAGTCCGTTGGGATGTAGTCTGTTGGGATGTAGTCTGTTGTAGTCTGTTGGGATGTAGTCATTGGGATGTAGTCCGTTGGGATGTAGTCCATTGGGATGTAGTCCGTTGGGTGTAGTCTGTTGTAGTCTGTTGGGATGTAGTCCATTGTAGTATGTTGGGATGTAGTCCATTGGGATGTAGTCCGTTGGGATGTAGTCCGTTGGGTGTAGTCTGTTGTAGTCTGTTGGGATGTAGTCAATTGTAGTCCGTTGGGATGTAGTCTGTTGGATGTAGTCCGTTGTAGTCTGTTGGGATGTAGTCCATTGGGATGTAGTCCGTTGGGATGTAGTCCATTGTAGTATGTTGGGATGTAGTCCGTTGTAGTCCATTGGGATGTAGTCTGTTGGGATGTAGTCCGCTGTAGTCTCTTGGGATGTAGTCCGTTGGGATGTAGTCCGTTGGGTGTAGTCCATTGTAGTATGTTGGGATGTAGTCTGTTGGGTGTAGTCCATTGTAGTCTGTTGGGATGTAGTCCGTTGTAGTCCATTGGGATGTAGTCCGTTGGGATGTAGTATGTTGGGATGTAGTCCATTGTAGTATGTTGGGATGTAGTCCATTGGGATGTAGTCCGTTGGGATGTAGTCCATTGTAGTATGTTGGGATGTAGTCCGTTGTAGTCCATTGGGATGTAGTCTGTTGGGATGTAGTCCGCTGTAGTCTGTTGGGATGTAGTCCGTTGGGATGTAGTCCGTTGAGTGTAGTCCATTGTAGTATGTTGGGATGTAGTCTGTTGGGATGTAGTCCATTGTAGTATGTTGGGATGTAGTCTTGTAGTCCATTGGGATGTAGTCCGTTGGGATGTAGTCTGTTGGGATGTAGTCCGTTGGGATGTAGTCTGTTGGGATGTAGTCCGTTGTAGTCCATTGGGATGTAGTCTGTTGGGATGTAGTCCGTTGGATGTAGTCTGTTGGGATGTAGTCCATTGGGATGTAGTCTGTTGTAGTCCGTTGGGATGTAGTCCGTTGGGTGTAGTCTGTTGTAGTCTGTTGGGATGTAGTCCATTGGATGTAGTCTGTTGGATGTAGTCCGTTGTAGTCTGTTGGGATGTAGTCCATTGGGATGTAGTCCGTTGGATGTAGTCCGTTGGGTGTAGTCCATTGGGATGTAGTCTGTTGTAGTCCGTTGGGATGTAGTCCATTGTAGTCTGTTGGGATGTAGTCCGTTGTAGTCTGTTGGGATGTAGTCCGTTGTAGTTTGTTGGGATGTAATCCATTGTAGTCTGTTGGGATGTAGTCTGTTGGGATGTAGTCTGTTGGGATGTAGTCAATTGTAGTCCGTTGGGATGTAGTCTGTTGGGATGTAGTGTTGGGATGTAGTCCATTGTAGTCCGTTGGGATGTAGTCTGTTGGGATGTAGTCTGATGGGATGTAGTCCATTGTAGTCTGTTGGGATGTAGTCTGATGGGATTTTTGTCCATTGTAGTCCGTTGGGATGTAGTCCATTGGGATGTAGTCCATTGGGATGTAGTCCATTGGATGTAGTCCATTGGGATGTGTCTGTTGGGATGTAGTCCATTGGGATGTAGTCCATTGGGATGTAGTCTGTTGGGTGTAGTCCGTTGGATGTAGTCTGTTGGGATGTAGTCTGTTGTAGTCTGTTGGGATGTAGTCTGTTGGGTGTAGTCCATTGGGATGTAGTCTGTTGCGATGTAGTCTGTTGGGATGTAGTCCATTGGATGTAGTCCGTTGGATGTAGTCCATTGAGATGTAGTCCATTGAGATGTAGTCTGTTGGGATGTAGTCTGTTGTAGTCCATTGGGATGTAGTCCGTTGGGTGTAGTCCGTTGGGATGTAGTCTGTTGTAGTCTGTTGGGATGTAGTCATTGGGATGTAGTCCGTTGGGATGTAGTCTGTTGGGATGTAGTCTGTTGGGATGTAGTCCGTTGGATGTAGTCCATTGGGATGTAGTCCGTTGGATGTAGTCCATTGGGTGTAGTCCGTTGGGTGTAGTCTGTTGGGATGTTGTCCATTGGGATGTAGTCCGTTGGATGTAGTCTGTTGGGTGTAGTCTGTTGGGATGTTGTCCATTGGGATGTAGTCCGTTGGATGTAGTCCGTTGGGTGTAGTCCATTGGGATGTAGTCCGTTGGGATGTAGTCTGTTGTAGTCCATTGGGATGTAGTCCGTTGTAGTCCATTGGGATGTAGTCCGTTGGGATGTAGTCTGTTGTAGTCCGTTGGGATGTAGTCCATTGTAGTCCGTTGGGATGTAGTATGTTGGGATGTAGTCTGATGGGATGTAGTCCATTGTAGTCTGTTGGGATGTAGTCTGATGGGATGTAGTCCATTGTAGTCCGTTGGGATGTAGTCCATTGGGATGTAGTCCATTGGGATGTTGTCTGTTGGGATGTAGTCCATTGGGATGTAGTCCGTTGGGATGTAGTCTGTGTAGTCTGTTGGGATGTAGTCATTGGGATGTAGTCTGTTGGGATGTAGTCTGTTGGGATGTAGTCTGTTGGGATGTAGTCTGTTGGGATGTAGTCCGTTGGGATGTAGTCTGTTGGGATGTAGTCCGTTGGGATGTAGTCTGTTGGGATGTAGTCTGTTGGGTGTAGTCTGTTGGGATGTTGTCCATTGGGATGTAGTCCGTTGGATGTAGTCCATTGGGATGTAGTCTGTTTGGTGTAGTCCATTGGGATGTAGTCCGTTGGGATGTAGTCTGTTGTAGTCCGTTGGGATGTAGTCCGTTGTAGTCCATTGGGATGTAGTCCGTTGGGATGTAGTCCGTTGGTAGTCCGTTGGGATGTAGTCTGTTGGGATGTAGTCCGTTGGATGTAGTCTGTTGGGATGTAGTCCATTGGGATGTAGTCTGTTGGGATGTAGTCTGTTGTAGTCCGTTGGGATGTAGTCCGTTGGGTGTAGTCCGTTGTAGTCTGTTGGGATGTAGTCCTTGGATGTAGTCTGTTGGATGTAGTCCGTTGTAGTCTGTTGGGATGTAGTCCATTGGGATGTAGTCCGTTGGATGTAGTCCGTTGGGTGTAGTCCATTGGGATGTAGTCTGTTGTAGTCCGTTGGGATGTAGTCCATTGTAGTCTGTTGGGATGTAGTCCGTTGTAGTCTGTTGGGATGTAGTCCGTTGTAGTTTGTTGGGATGTAATCCGTTGTAGTCTGTTGGGATGTAGTCTGTTGGGATGTAGTCTGTTGGGATGTAGTCAATTGTAGTCCGTTGGGATGTAGTCTGTTGGGATGTAGTCTGATGGGATGTAGTCCATTGTAGTCCGTTGGGATGTAGTCTGTTGGGATGTAGTCTGATGGGATGTAGTCCATTGTAGTCTGTTGGGATGTAGTCTGATGGGATTTTTGTCCATTGTAGTCCGTTGGGATGTAGTCCATTGGGATGTAGTCCATTGGGATGTAGTCCATTGGATGTAGTCCATTGGGATGTTGTCTGTTGGGATGTAGTCCATTGGGATGTAGTCCATTGGGATGTAGTCTGTTGGGTGTAGTCCGTTGGATGTAGTCTGTTGGGATGTAGTCTGTTGTAGTCCTGGGATGTAGTCTATTGGGTGTAGTCCATTGGGATGTAGTCTGTTGCGATGTAGTCTGTTGGGATGTAGTCCATTGGATGTAGTCCGTTGGATGTAGTCCGTTGAGATGTAGTCCATTGAGATGTAGTCTGTTGGGATGTAGTCTGTTGTAGTCCATTGGGATGTAGTCCGTTGGGTGTAGTCCGTTGGGATGTAGTCTGTTGTAGTCTGTTGGGATGTAGTCATTGGGATGTAGTCCGTTGGGATGTAGTCTGTTGGGATGTAGTCTGTTGGGATGTAGTCCGTTGGATGTAGTCCATTGGGATGTAGTCCGTTGGATGTAGTCCATTGGGTGTAGTCCGTTGGGTGTAGTCTGTTGGGTGTTGTCTTGGGTGTAGTCGTTGGATGTAGTCTGTTGGGTGTAGTCTGTTGGGATGTTGTCCATTGGGATGTAGTCCGTTGGTGTAGTCCGTTGGGTGTAGTCCATTGGGATGTAGTCCGTTGGGATGTAGTCCGTTGGGATGTAGTCTGTTGTAGTCCATTGGGATGTAGTCCGTTGTAGTCCATTGGGATGTAGTCCGTTGGGATGTAGTCTGTTGTAGTCCGTTGGGATGTAGTCCATTGTAGTCCGTTGGGATGTAGTATGTTGGGATGTAGTCTGATGGGATGTAGTCCATTGTAGTCTGTTGGGATGTAGTCTGATGGGATGTAGTCCATTGTAGTCCGTTGGGATGTAGTCCATTGGGATGTAGTCCATTGGGATTTTGTCTGTTGGGATGTAGTCCATTGGGATGTAGTCCGTTGGGATGTAGTCTGCTGTAGTCTGTTGGGATGTAGTCATTGGGATGTAGTCTGTTGGGATGTAGTCTGTTGGGATGTAGTCTGTTGGGATGTAGTCTGTTGGGATGTAGTCCGTTGGGATGTAGTCTGTTGGGATGTAGTCCGTTGGGATGTAGTCTGTTGGGATGTAGTCTGTTGGGTGTAGTCTGTTGGGATGTTGTCCATTGGGATGTAGTCCGTTGGATGTAGTCCAGTGGGATGTAGTCTGTTTGGTGTAGTCCATTGGGATGTAGTCTGTTGGGATGTAGTCTGTTATAGTCCGTTGGGATGTAGTCCATTGTAGTCCATTGGGATGTAGTCCGTTGGGATGTAGTCCGTTGGATGTATTCTGTTGGGATGTAGTCTGTTGTAGTCCATTGGGATGTAGTCCGTTGTAGTCCATTGGGATGTAGTCCGTTGGGATGTAGTCTGTTGGGATGTAGTCCTTTGGGATGTAGTCCATTGTAGTATGTTGGGATGTAGTCCGTTGTAGTCCATTGGGATGTAGTCTGTTGGGATGTAGTCCACTGTAGTCTCTTGGGATGTAGTCCATTGGGATGTAGTCCATTGGGTGTAGTCCATTGTAGTATGTTGGGATGTAGTCTGTTGGGTGTAGTCCATTGTAGTCTGTTGGGATGTAGTCCGTTGTAGTCCATTGGGATGTAGTCCATTGGGATGTAGTACGTTGGGTGTAGTCCGTTGGGTGTAGTCCGTTGTAGTCTGTTGGGATGTAGTCAATTGTAGTCCGTTGGGATGTAGTCTGTTGGATGTAGTCCGTTGTAGTCTGTTGGGATGTAGTCCATTGGGATGTAGTCCGTTGGGATGTAGTCCATTGTAGTATGTTGGGATGTAGTCCGTTGTAGTCCATTGGGATGTAGTCTGTTGGGATGTAGTCTGTTGGGATGTAGTCTGTTGGGATGTAGTCTGTTGGGATGTAGTCCGCTGTAGTCTCTTGGGATGTAGTCCGTTGGGATGTAGTCCGTTGAGTGTAGTCCATTGTATTATGTTGGGATGTAGTTGTTGGGATGTAGTCCATTGTAGTATGTTGGGATGTAGTCCGTTGTAGTCCATTGGGATGTAGTCTGTTGGGATGTAGTCCGCTGTAGTCTCTTGGGATGTAGTCCGTTGGGATGTAGTCCGTTGGGTGTAGTCCATTGTAGTATGTTGGGATGTAGTCTGTTGGGTGTAGTCCATTGTAGTCTGTTGGGATGTAGTCCGTTGTAGTCCATTGGGATGTAGTCCGTTGGGATGTAGTATGTTGGGATGTAGTCCATTGTAGTATGTTGGGATGTAGTCCGTTGGGATGTAGTCCATTGTAGTATGTTGGGATGTAGTCCGTTGTAGTCCATTGGGATGTAGTCTGTTGGGATGTAGTCCGCTGTAGTCTGTTGGGATGTAGTCCGTTGGGATGTAGTCCGTTGAGTGTAGTCCATTGTAGTATGTTGGGATGTAGTCTGTTGGGATGTAGTCCATTGTAGTATGTTGGGATGTAGTCTTGTAGTCCATTGGGATGTAGTCCGTTGGGATGTAGTCTGTTGGGATGTAGTCCATTGGGTGTAGTCCGTTGGGATGTAGTCCGTTGGGATGTAGTCTGTTGGGATGTAGTCCGTTGTAGTCCATTGGGATGTAGTCTGTTGGGATGTAGTCCGTTGGATGTAGTCTGTTGGGATGTAGTCCATTGGGATGTAGTCTGTTGGGATGTAGTCTGTTGTAGTCCGTTGGGATGTAGTCCGTTGGGTGTAGTCCGTTGTAGTCTGTTGGGATGTAGTCCATTGGATGTAGTCTGTTGGATGTAGTCCGTTGTAGTCTGTTGGGATGTAGTCCATTGGGATGTAGTCCGTTGGATGTAGTCCGTTGGGTGTAGTCCATTGGGATGTAGTCTGTTGTAGTCCGTTGGGATGTAGTCCATTGTAGTCTGTTGGGATGTAGTCCGTTGTAGTCTGTTGGGATGTAGTCCGTTGTAGTTTGTTGGGATGTAATCCATTGTAGTCTGTTGGGATGTAGTCTGTTGGGATGTAGTCTGTTGGGATGTAGTCAATTGTAGTCCGTTGGGATGTAGTCTGTTGGGATGTAGTCTGATGGGATGTAGTCCATTGTAGTCCGTTGGGATGTAGTCTGTTGGGATGTAGTCTGATGGGATGTAGTCCATTGTAGTCTGTTGGGATGTAGTCTGATGGGATTTTTGTCCATTGTAGTCCGTTGGGATGTAGTCCATTGGGATGTAGTCCATTGGGATGTAGTCCATTGGATGTAGTCCATTGGGATGTTGTCTGTTGGGATGTAGTCCATTGGGATGTAGTCCATTGGGATGTAGTCTGTTGGGTGTAGTCCGTTGGATGTAGTCTGTTGGGATGTAGTCTGTTGTAGTCCGTTGGGATGTAGTCTATTGGGTGTAGTCCATTGGGATGTAGTCTGTTGCGATGTAGTCTGTTGGGATGTAGTCCATTGGATGTAGTCCGTTGGATGTAGTCCATTGAGATGTAGTCCATTGAGATGTAGTCTGTTGGGATGTAGTCTGTTGTAGTCCATTGGGATGTAGTCCGTTGGGTGTAGTCCGTTGGGATGTAGTCTGTTGTAGTCTGTTGGGATGTAGTCATTGGGATGTAGTCCGTTGGGATGTAGTCTGTTGGGATGTAGTCTGTTGGGATGTAGTCCGTTGTAGTCCATTGGGATGTAGTCCGTTGGATGTAGTCCATTGGGTGTAGTCCGTTGGGTGTAGTCTGTTGGGATGTTGTCCATTGGGATGTAGTCCGTTGGATGTAGTCTGTTGGGTGTAGTCTGTTGGGATGTTGTCCATTGGGATGTAGTCCGTTGGATGTAGTCCGTTGGGTGTAGTCCATTGGGATGTAGTCCGTTGGGATGTAGTCTGTTGTAGTCCGTTGGGATGTAGTCCGTTGTAGTCCATTGGGATGTAGTCTGTTGGGATGTAGTCCGTTGGGATGTAGTCTGTTGTAGTCCGTTGGGATGTAGTCCATTGTAGTCCGTTGGGATGTAGTATGTTGGGATGTAGTCTGATGGGATGTAGTCCATTGTAGTCTGTTGGGATGTAGTCTGATGGGATGTAGTCCATTGTAGTCCGTTGGGATGTAGTCCATTGGGATGTAGTCCATTGGATGTAGTCCATTGGGATGTTGTCTGTTGGGATGTAGTCCATTGGGATGTAGTCTGTTGGGATGTAGTCTGTTGTAGTCTGTTGGGATGTAGTCATTGGGTGTAGTCTGTTGGGTGTAGTCTGTTGGGATGTAGTCTGTTGGGATGTAGTCTGTTGGGATGTAGTCGCTGTAGTCTGTTGGGATGTAGTCCGTTGGATGTAGTCCGTTGGTGTAGTCCATTGATGTTGGGATGTAGTCTGTTGGGATGTAGTCCGTTGTAGTATGTTGGGATGTAGTCTGTTGTAGTCCATTGGATGTAGTCCGTTGGGATGTAGTCTGTTGGGATGTAGTCCGTTGGGTGTAGTCCGTTGGGATGTAGTCCGTTGGGATGTAGTCCGTTGTAGTCCATTGGGATGTAGTCTGTTGGGATGTAGTCCGTTGATGTAGTCTGTTGGGATGTAGTCCGTTGGGATGTAGTCTGTTGTAGTCTGTTGGGATGTAGTCCGTTGGGTGTAGTTTGTAGTCTGTTGGGATGTAGTCCATTGGATGTAGTCTGTTGGATGTAGTCCGTTGTAGTCTGTTGGGATGTAGTCCATTGGGATGTAGTCCGTTGGATGTAGTCCGTTGGGTGTAGTCCATTGGGATGTAGTCTGTTGTAGTCCGTTGGGATGTAGTCCATTGTAGTCTGTTGGGATGTAGTCCGTTGTAGTCTGTTGGGATGTAGTCCGTTGTAGTTTGTTGGGATGTAATCCGTTGTAGTCTGTTGGGATGTAGTCTGTTGGGATGTAGTCAATTGTAGTCCATTGGGATGTAGTCTGTTGGGATGTAGTCTGTTGGGATGTAGTCCATTGTAGTCCGTTGGGATGTAGTCTGTTGGGATGTAGTCTGATGGGATGTAGTCCATTGTAGTCTGTTGGGATGTAGTCTGTTGGGATTTTTGTCCATTGTAGTCCGTTGGGATGTAGTCCATTGGGATGTAGTCCATTGGGATGTAGTCCATTGGATGTAGTCCATTGGGATGTTGTCTGTTGGGATGTAGTCCATTGGGATGTAGTCCATTGGGATGTAGTCTGTTGGGTGTAGTCTGGTGTGTTGTTGGGATGTAGTCTGTTGTAGTCCGTTGGGATGTAGTCTGTTGGGTGTAGTCCATTGGGATGTAGTCTGTGCGATGTAGTCTGTTGGGATGTAGTCCGTTGGATGTAGTCCGTTGGATGTAGTCCATTGGGATGTAGTCCATTGAGATGTAGTCTGTTGGGATGTAGTCTGTTGTAGTCCGTTGGGATGTAGTCCGTTGGGTGTAGTCCGTTGGGATGTAGTCTGTTGTAGTCTTTGGGATGTAGTCATTGGGATGTAGTCCGTTGGGATGTAGTCTGTTGGGATGTAGTCTGTTGGGATGTAGTCCGTTGATGTAGTCCATTGGGATGTAGTCCGTTGGATGTAGTCCATTGGGTGTAGTCTGTTGGGTGTAGTCTGTTGGGATGTAGTCTGTTGGGATGTAGTCCGTTGGATGTAGTCCGTTGGGTGTAGTCTGTTGGGATGTTGTCCATTGGGATGTAGTCCGTTGGTTGTGTTGGGTGTAGTCCATTGGGATGTAGTCCGTTGGGATGTAGTCTGTTGTAGTCCGTTGGGATGTAGTCCTTGTGTCATTGGGATGTAGTCCGTTGGGATGTAGTCCGTTGGATGTAGTCCGTTGGGATGTAGTCTGTTGTAGTCCGTTGGGATGTAGTCCATTGTAGTCCGTTGGGATGTAGTCTGTTGGGATGTAGTCTGATGGGATGTAGTCCATTGTAGTCTGTTGGGATGTAGTCTGATGGGATGTAGTCCATTGTAGTCCGTTGGGATGTAGTCCATTGGGATGTAGTCCATTGGATGTAGTCCATTGGGATGTTGTCTGTTGGGATGTAGTCCATTGGGATGTAGTCTGTGTTGTTGGGTGTAGTCATTGGTGTAGTCTGTTGGGATGTAGTCTGTTGGATGTAGTCTGTTGGGATGTAGTCTGTTGGGATGTAGTCCGTTGGGATGTAGTCTGTTGGGATGTAGTCCGTTGGGATGTAGTCTGTTGGGATGTAGTCTGTTGGGATGTTGTCCATTGGGATGTAGTCCGTTGGATGTAGTCCAGTGGGATGTAGTCTGTTGGGTGTAGTCCATTGGGATGTAGTCCGTTGGGATGTAGTCTGTTGTAGTCCGTTGGGATGTAGTCCGTTGTAGTCCATTGGGATGTAGTCCGTTGGGATGTAGTCCGTTGGATGTATTCTGTTGGGATGTAGTCTGTTGTAGTCCATTGGGATGTAGTCCGTTGTAGTCCATTGGGATGTAGTCCGTTGGGATGTAGTCTGTTGGGATGTAGTCCTTTGGGATGTAGTCCATTGTAGTATGTTGGGATGTAGTCCGTTGTAGTCCATTGGGATGTAGTCTGTTGGGATGTAGTCCACTGTAGTCTCTTGGGATGTAGTCCATTGGGATGTAGTCCATTGGGTGTAGTCCATTGTAGTATGTTGGGATGTAGTCTGTTGGGTGTAGTCCATTGTAGTCTGTTGGGATGTAGTCCGTTGTAGTCCGTTGGGATGTAGTCCATTGGGATGTAGTCCGTTGGGTGTAGTGTTGGGTGTAGTCCGTTGTAGTCTGTTGGGATGTAGTCAATTGTAGTCCGTTGGGATGTAGTCTGTTGGATGTAGTCCGTTGTAGTCTGTTGGGATGTAGTCCATTGGGATGTAGTCCGTTGGGATGTAGTCCTTGTGTTGTTGGGATGTAGTCCGTTGTAGTCCATTGGGATGTAGTCTGTTGGGATGTAGTCTATTGGGTGTAGTCCGTTGGGATGTAGTCTGTTGGGATGTAGTCCGCTGTAGTCTCTTGGGATGTAGTCCATTGGGATGTAGTCCGTTGGTGTGTTGTGTGTTGGGATGTAGTCCATTGTAGTATGTTGGGATGTAGTCCGTTGTAGTCCATTGGGATGTAGTCTGTTGGGATGTAGTCCGCTGTAGTCTCTTGGGATGTAGTCCGTTGGGATGTAGTCCGTTGGGTGTAGTCCATTGTAGTATGTTGGGATGTAGTCTGTTGGGTGTAGTCCATTGTAGTCTGTTGGGATGTAGTCCGTTGTAGTCCATTGGGATGTAGTCCGTTGGGATGTAGTATGTTGGGATGTAGTCCATTGTAGTATGTTGGGATGTAGTCCGTTGGGATGTAGTCCATTGTAGTATGTTGGGATGTAGTCCGTTGTGTTTGGGATGTAGTCTGTTGGGATGTAGTCCGCTGTAGTCTCTTGGGATGTAGTCCGTTGGGATGTAGTCCGTTGAGTGTAGTCCATTGTAGTATGTTGGGATGTAGTCTGTTGGGATGTAGTCCATTGTAGTATGTTGGGATGTAGTCTTGTAGTCCATTGGGATGTAGTCCGTTGGGATGTAGTCTGTTGGGATGTAGTCCATTGGGTGTAGTCCGTTGGGATGTAGTCCGTTGGGATGTAGTCTGTTGGGATGTAGTCCGTTGTAGTCCATTGGGATGTAGTCTGTTGGGATGTAGTCCGTTGGATGTAGTCTGTTGGGATGTAGTCCATTGGGATGTAGTCTGTTGGGATGTAGTCTGTTGTAGTCCGTTGGGATGTAGTCCGTTGGGTGTAGTCCGTTGTAGTCTGTTGGGATGTAGTCCATTGGATGTAGTCTGTTGGATGTAGTCCGTTGTAGTCTGTTGGGATGTAGTCCATTGGGATGTAGTCCGTTGGATGTAGTCCGTTGGGTGTAGTCCATTGGGATGTAGTCTGTTGTAGTCCGTTGGGATGTAGTCCATTGTAGTCTGTTGGGATGTAGTCCGTTGTAGTCTGTTGGGATGTAGTCCGTTGTAGTTTGTTGGGATGTAATCCGTTGTAGTCTGTTGGGATGTAGTCTGTTGGGATGTAGTCTGTTGGGATGTAGTCAATTGTAGTCCGTTGGGATGTAGTCTGTTGGGATGTAGTCTGATGGGATGTAGTCCATTGTAGTCCGTTGGGATGTAGTCTGTTGGGATGTAGTCTGATGGGATGTAGTCCATTGTAGTCTGTTGGGATGTAGTCTGATGGGATTTTTGTCCATTGTAGTCCGTTGGGATGTAGTCCATTGGGATGTAGTCCATTGGGATGTAGTCCATTGGATGTAGTCCATTGGGATGTTGTCTGTTGGGATGTAGTCCATTGGGATGTAGTCCATTGGGATGTAGTCTGTTGGGTGTAGTCCGTTGGATGTAGTCTGTTGGGATGTAGTCTGTTGTAGTCCGTTGGGATGTAGTCTATTGGGTGTAGTCCATTGGGATGTAGTCTGTTGCGATGTAGTCTGTTGGGATGTAGTCCATTGGATGTAGTCCGTTGGATGTAGTCCATTGAGATGTAGTCCATTGAGATGTAGTCTGTTGGGATGTAGTCTGTTGTAGTCCTTGGGATGTAGTGTTGGGTGTAGTCCGTTGGGATGTAGTCTGTTGTAGTCTGTTGGGATGTAGTCATTGGGATGTAGTCCGTTGGGATGTAGTCTGTTGGGATGTAGTCTGTTGGGATGTAGTCCGTTGGATGTAGTCCATTGGGATGTAGTCCGTTGGATGTAGTCCATTGGGTGTAGTCCGTTGGGTGTAGTCTGTTGGGATGTTGTCCATTGGGATGTAGTCCGTTGGATGTAGTCTGTTGGGTGTAGTCTGTTGGGATGTTGTCCATTGGGATGTAGTCCGTTGGATGTAGTCCGTTGGGTGTAGTCCATTGGGATGTAGTCCGTTGGGATGTAGTCTGTTGTAGTCCATTGGGATGTAGTCCGTTGTAGTCCATTGGGATGTAGTCCGTTGGGATGTAGTCTGTTGTAGTCCGTTGGGATGTAGTCCATTGTAGTCCGTTGGGATGTAGTATGTTGGGATGTAGTCTGATGGGATGTAGTCCATTGTAGTCTGTTGGGATGTAGTCTGATGGGATGTAGTCCATTGTAGTCCGTTGGGATGTAGTCCATTGGGATGTAGTCCATTGGGATTTTGTCTGTTGGGATGTAGTCCATTGGGATGTAGTCCGTTGGGATGTAGTCTGCTGTAGTCTGTTGGGATGTAGTCATTGGGATGTAGTCTGTTGGGATGTAGTCTGTTGGGATGTACTCTGTTGGGATGTAGTCTGTTGGGATGTAGTCCGTTGGGATGTAGTCCGTTGGGATGTAGTCTGTTGGGATGTAGTCTGTTGGTGTAGTCTGTTGGGATGTTGTCCATTGGGATGTAGTCCGTTGGATGTAGTCCAGTGGGATGTAGTCTGTTGGGTGTAGTCCATTGGGATGTAGTCCGTTGGGATGTAGTCTGTTTAGTCCGTTGGGATGTAGTCCATTGTAGTCCATTGGGATGTAGTCCGTTGGGATGTAGTCCGTTGGATGTAGTCTGTTGGGATGTAGTCTGTTGGGATGTAGTCCGTTGGTGTGTGTTGGATGTAGTCCATTGGGATGTAGTCTGTTGGGATGTAGTCTGTTGGTGTAGTCCGTTGGGATGTAGTCCGTTGGGTGTAGTCTGTTGGGTGTAGTCCGTTGGGATGTAGTCCATTGGATGTAGTCTGTTGGGATGTAGTCCTTGTGTAGTCTGTTGTAGTCTTGGGATGTAGTCCGTTGGGATGTAGTCCGTTGGATGTAGTCCATTGTAGTATGTTGGGATGTAGTCTGTTGGGATGTAGTCCATTGTAGTCTGTTGGGATGTAGTCCGTTGTAGTCTTGGGATGTAGTCGTTGGGATGTAGTCCGTTGTAGTTGTTGGGATGTAGTCTGTTGGGATGTAGTCTGTTGGGTGTAGTCTGTTGGGATGTAGTCTGTTGGGATGTAGTCCGTTGTAGTCCGTTGGGATGTAGTCTGTTGTAGTCTGTTGGGATGTAGTCCATTGTAGTCCGTTGGGATGTAGTCTGTTGGGATGTAGTCTGATGGGATGTAGTCCATTGTAGTCTGTTGGGATGTAGTCTGATGGGATGTAGTCCATTGTAGTCCGTTGGGATGTAGTCCATTGGGATGTAGTCCATTGGATGTAGTCCATTGGGATGTTGTCTGTTGGGATGTAGTCCATTGGGATGTAGTCTGTTGGGATGTAGTCTGTTGGGTGTAGTCCGTTGGATGTAGTCTGTTGGGTGTAGTCCATTGGATGTAGTCTGTTGGGATGTAGTCTGTTGGGATGTAGTCCGTTGGGATGTAGTCTGTTGGGATGTAGTCTGTTGGGTGTAGTCCATTGGATGTAGTCCGTTGGATGTAGTCCGTTGGATGTAGTCCATTGGGATGTAGTCCATTGGGATGTAGTCTGTTGGGATGTAGTCTGTTGTAGTCCATTGGGATGTAGTCCGTTGGGTGTAGTCCGTTGGGATGTAGTCTGTTGTAGTCTGTTGGGATGTAGTCATTGGGATGTAGTCCGTTGGGATGTAGTCTGTTGGGATGTAGTCTGTTGGGATGTAGTCCGTTGGATGTAGTCCATTGGGATGTAGTCCGTTGGATGTAGTCCATTGGGTGTAGTCCGTTGGGTGTAGTCTGTTGGGATGTTGTCCATTGGGATGTAGTCCGTTGGATGTAGTCCGTTGGGTGTAGTCTGTTGGGATGTTGTCCATTGGGATGTAGTCCGTTGGATGTAGTCCGTTGGGTGTAGTCCATTGGGATGTAGTCCGTTGGGATGTAGTCTGTTGTAGTCCGTTGGGATGTAGTCCGTTGTAGTCCATTGGGATGTAGTCCGTTGGGATGTAGTCCGTTGGATGTAGTCCGTTGGGATGTAGTCTGTTGTAGTCCGTTGGGATGTAGTCCATTGTAGTCCGTTGGGATGTAGTATGTTGGGATGTAGTCTGATGGGATGTAGTCCATTGTAGTCTGTTGGGATGTAGTCTGATGGGATGTAGTCCATTGTAGTCCGTTGGGATGTAGTCCATTGGGATGTAGTCCATTGGTGTAGTCATTGGGATGTTGTCTGTTGGGATGTAGTCCATTGGGATGTAGTCCGTTGGGATGTAGTCTGTTGTAGTCTGTTGGGATGTAGTCATTGGGATGTAGTCTGTTGGGATGTAGTCTGTTGGGATGTAGTCTGTTGGGATGTAGTCTGTTGGGATGTAGTCCGTTGGGATGTAGTCTGTTGGGATGTAGTCCGTTGGGATGTAGTCTGTTGGGTGTAGTCTGTTGGGATGTTGTCCATTGGGATGTAGTCCGTTGGATGTAGTCCAGTGGGATGTAGTCTGTTTGGTGTAGTCCATTGGGATGTAGTCCGTTGGGATGTAGTCTGTTGTAGTCCGTTGGGATGTAGTCCGTTGTAGTCCATTGGGATGTAGTCCGTTGGGATGTAGTCCGTTGGATGTATTCTGTTGGGATGTAGTCTGTTGTAGTCCATTGGGATGTAGTCCGTTGTAGTCCATTGGGATGTAGTCCGTTGGGATGTAGTCTGTTGGGATGTAGTCCTTTGGGATGTAGTCCATTGTAGTATGTTGGGATGTAGTCCGTTGTAGTCCATTGGGATGTAGTCTGTTGGGATGTAGTCCACTGTAGTCTCTTGGGATGTAGTCCATTGGGATGTAGTCCATTGGGTGTAGTCCATTGTAGTATGTTGGGATGTAGTCTGTTGGGTGTAGTCCATTGTAGTCTGTTGGGATGTAGTCCGTTGTAGTCCATTGGGATGTAGTCCGTTGGGATGTAGTCTGTTGGATGTAGTCCGTTGTAGTCTGTTGGGATGTAGTCCATTGGGATGTAGTCCGTTGGGATGTAGTCCGTTGGGTGTAGTTGTAGTCCATTGGGTGTAGTCTGTTGGGATGTAGTCTGTTGGTAGTCCGTTGGGATGTAGTCTGTTGGATGTAGTCCGTGTAGTCTGTTGGGATGTAGTCCGTTGGGATGTAGTCCGTTGGTTGGGATGTAGTCTGTTGGGATGTAGTCCATTGTAGTATGTTGGGATGTAGTCCGTTGTAGTCCATTGGGATGTAGTCTGTTGGGATGTAGTCCGCTGTAGTCTCTTGGGATGTAGTCCGTTGGGATGTAGTCCGTTGGGTGTAGTCCATTGTAGTATGTTGGGATGTAGTCTGTTGGGTGTAGTCCATTGTAGTCTGTTGGGATGTAGTCCGTTGTAGTCCATTGGGATGTAGTCCGTTGGTGTAGTATGTTGGGATGTAGTCCATTGGTTGGGATGTAGTCCGTTGGGATGTAGTCCATTGTAGTATGTTGGGATGTAGTCCGTTGTAGTCCATTGGGATGTAGTCTGTTGGGATGTAGTCCGCTGTAGTCTGTTGGGATGTAGTCCGTTGGGATGTAGTCCGTTGAGTGTAGTCCATTGTAGTATGTTGGGATGTAGTCTGTTGGGATGTAGTCCATTGTAGTATGTTGGGATGTAGTCTTGTAGTCCATTGGGATGTAGTCCGTTGGGATGTAGTCTGTTGGGATGTAGTCCATTGGGTGTAGTCCGTTGGGATGTAGTCCGTTGGGATGTAGTCTGTTGGGATGTAGTCCGTTGTAGTCCATTGGGATGTAGTCTGTTGGGATGTAGTCCGTTGGATGTAGTCTGTTGGGATGTAGTCCATTGGGATGTAGTCTGTTGGGATGTAGTCTGTTGTAGTCCGTTGGGATGTAGTCCGTTGGGTGTAGTCCGTTGTAGTCTGTTGGGATGTAGTCCATTGGATGTAGTCTGTTGGATGTAGTCCGTTGTAGTCTGTTGGGATGTAGTCCATTGGGATGTAGTCCGTTGGATGTAGTCCGTTGGGTGTAGTCCATTGGGATGTAGTCTGTTGTAGTCCGTTGGGATGTAGTCCATTGTAGTCTGTTGGGATGTAGTCCGTTGTAGTCTGTTGGGATGTAGTCCGTTGTAGTTTGTTGGGATGTAATCCATTGTAGTCTGTGGGATGTAGTCTGTTGGGATGTAGTCTGTTGGGATGTAGTCAATTGTAGTCCGTTGGGATGTAGTCTGTTGGGATGTAGTCTGATGGGATGTAGTCCATTGTAGTCCGTTGGGATGTAGTCTGTTGGGATGTAGTCTGATGGGATGTAGTCCATTGTAGTCTGTTGGGATGTAGTCTGATGGGATTTTTGTCCATTGTAGTCCGTTGGGATGTAGTCCATTGGGATGTAGTCCATTGGGATGTAGTCCATTGGATGTAGTCCATTGGGATGTTGTCTGTTGGGATGTAGTCCATTGGGATGTAGTCCATTGGGATGTAGTCTGTTGGGTGTAGTCCGTTGGATGTAGTCTGTTGGGATGTAGTCTGTTGTAGTCCGTTGGGATGTAGTCTATTGGGTGTAGTCCATTGGGATGTAGTCTGTTGCGATGTAGTCTGTTGGGATGTAGTCCATTGGATGTAGTCCGTTGGATGTAGTCCATTGAGATGTAGTCCATTGAGATGTAGTCTGTTGGGATGTAGTCTGTTGTAGTCCATTGGGATGTAGTCCGTTGGGTGTAGTCCGTTGGGATGTAGTCTGTTGTAGTCTGTTGGGATGTAGTCATTGGGATGTAGTCCGTTGGGATGTAGTCTGTTGGGATGTAGTCTGTTGGGATGTAGTCCGTTGGATGTAGTCCATTGGGATGTAGTCCGTTGGATGTAGTCCATTGGGTGTAGTCCGTTGGGTGTAGTCTGTTGGGATGTTGTCCATTGGGATGTAGTCCGTTGGATGTAGTCTGTTGGGTGTAGTCTGTTGGGATGTTGTCCATTGGGATGTAGTCCGTTGGATGTAGTCCGTTGGGTGTAGTCCATTGGGATGTAGTCCGTTGGGATGTAGTCTGTTGTAGTCCATTGGGATGTAGTCCGTTGTAGTCCATTGGGATGTAGTCCGTTGGGATGTAGTCCGTTGGGATGTAGTCTGTTGTAGTCCGTTGGGATGTAGTCCATTGTAGTCCGTTGGGATGTAGTATGTTGGGATGTAGTCTGATGGGATGTAGTCCATTGTAGTCTGTTGGGATGTAGTCTGATGGGATGTAGTCCATTGTAGTCCGTTGGGATGTAGTCCATTGGGATGTAGTCCATTGGGATTTTGTCTGTTGGGATGTAGTCCATTGGGATGTAGTCCGTTGGGATGTAGTCTGCTGTAGTCTGTTGGGATGTAGTCATTGGGATGTAGTCTGTTGGGATGTAGTCTGTTGGGATGTACTCTGTTGGGATGTAGTCTGTTGGGATGTAGTCCGTTGGGATGTAGTCTGTTGGGATGTAGTCCGTTGGGATGTAGTCTGTTGGGATGTAGTCTGTTGGGTGTAGTCTGTTGGGATGTTGTCCATTGGGATGTAGTCCGTTGGATGTAGTCCAGTGGGATGTAGTCTGTTTGGTGTAGTCCATTGGGATGTAGTCCGTTGGGATGTAGTCTGTTGTAGTCCGTTGGGATGTAGTCCGTTGTAGTCCATTGGGATGTAGTCCGTTGGGATGTAGTCCGTTGGATGTATTCTGTTGGGATGTAGTCTGTTGTAGTCCATTGGGATGTAGTCCGTTGTAGTCCATTGGGATGTAGTCCGTTGGGATGTAGTCTGTTGGGATGTAGTCCTTTGGGATGTAGTCCATTGTAGTATGTTGGGATGTAGTCCGTTGTAGTCCATTGGGATGTAGTCTGTTGGGATGTAGTCCACTGTAGTCTCTTGGGATGTAGTCCATTGGGATGTAGTCCATTGGGTGTAGTCCATTGTAGTATGTTGGGATGTAGTCTGTTGGGTGTAGTCCATTGTAGTCTGTTGGGATGTAGTCCGTTGTAGTCCATTGGGATGTAGTCCGTTGGGATGTAGTCTGTTGGGATGTAGTCCATTGTAGTATGTTGGGATGTAGTCCATTGGGATGTAGTACGTTGGGTGTAGTCCGTTGGGTGTAGTCCGTTGTAGTCTGTTGGGATGTAGTCAATTGTAGTCCGTTGGGATGTAGTCTGTTGGATGTAGTCCGTTGTAGTCTGTTGGGATGTAGTCCATTGGGATGTAGTCCGTTGGGATGTAGTCCATTGTAGTATGTTGGGATGTAGTCCGTTGTAGTCCATTGGGATGTAGTCTGTTGGGATGTAGTCTGTTGGGATGTAGTCTGTTGGGATGTAGTCTGTTGGGATGTAGTCCGCTGTAGTCTCTTGGGATGTAGTCCGTTGGGATGTAGTCCGTTGAGTGTAGTCCATTGTATTATGTTGGGATGTAGTATGTTGGGATGTAGTCCATTGTAGTATGTTGGGATGTAGTCTGTTGTAGTCCATTGGGATGTAGTCCGTTGGGATGTAGCCTGTTGGGATGTAGTCCATTGGGTGTAGTCCGTTGGGATGTAGTCCGTTGGGATGTAGTCCGTTGTAGTCCATTGGGATGTAGTCTGTTGGGATGTAGTCCGTTGGATGTAGTCTGTTGGGATGTAGTCCATTGGGATGTAGTCTGTTGTAGTCCGTTGGGATGTAGTCCGTTTGGTGTAGTCTGTTGTAGTCTGTTGGGATGTAGTCCATTGGATGTAGTCTGTTGGATGTAGTCCGTTGTAGTCTGTTGGGATGTAGTCCATTGGGATGTAGTCCGTTGGATGTAGTCCGTTGGGTGTAGTCCATTGGGATGTAGTCTGTTGTAGTCCGTTGGGATGTAGTCCATTGTAGTCTGTTGGGATGTAGTCCGTTGTAGTCTGTTGGGATGTAGTCCGTTGTAGTTTGTTGGGATGTAATCCATTGTAGTCTGTTGGGATGTAGTCTGTTGGGATGTAGTCAATTGTAGTCCATTGGGATGTAGTCTGTTGGGATGTAGTCTGTTGGGATGTAGTCCATTGTAGTCCATTGGGATGTAGTCTGTTGGGATGTAGTCTGATGGGATGTAGTCCATTGTAGTCTGTTGGGATGTAGTCTGATGGGATTTTTGTCCATTGTAGTCCGTTGGGATGTAGTCCATTGGGATGTAGTCCATTGGGATGTAGTCCATTGGATGTAGTCCATTGGGATGTTGTCTGTTGGGATGTAGTCCATTGGGATGTAGTCCATTGGGATGTAGTCTGTTGGGTGTAGTCTTGTGTAGTCTGTTGGGATGTAGTCTGTTGTAGTCTGTTGGGATGTAGTCTGTTGGGTGTAGTCCATTGGGATGTAGTCTGTTGCGATGTAGTCTGTTGGGATGTAGTCCATTGGATGTAGTCCGTTGGATGTAGTCCATTGGATGTAGTCCATTGAGATGTAGTCTGTTGGGATGTAGTCTGTTGTAGTCCGTTGGGATGTAGTCTGTTGTAGTCTGTTGGGATGTAGTCATTGGGATGTAGTCCGTTGGGATGTAGTCTGTTGGGATGTAGTCTGTTGGGATGTAGTCCGTTGGATGTAGTCCATTGGGATGTAGTCCATTGGATGTAGTCCGTTGGGTGTAGTCTGTTGGGTGTAGTCCGTTGGGTGTAGTCTGTTGGGATGTTGTCCATTGGGATGTAGTCCGTTGGATGTAGTCCGTTGGGTGTAGTCTGTTGGGATGTTGTCCATTGGGATGTAGTCCGTTGGATGTAGTCCGTTGGGTGTAGTCCATTGGGATGTAGTCCGTTGGGATGTAGTCTGTTGTAGTCCGTTGGGATGTAGTCCATTGTAGTCCATTGGGATGTAGTCTGTTGGGATGTAGTCCGTTGGATATAGTCCGTTGGGATGTAGTCTGTTGTAGTCCGTTGGGTCGTAGTCCATTGTAGTCCGTTGGGATGTAGTCTGTTGGGATGTAATCTGATGGGATGTAGTCCATTGTAGTCTGTTGGGATGTAGTCTGATGGGATGTAGTCCATTGTAGTCCGTTGGGATGTAGTCCATTGGGATGTAGTCCATTGGATGTAGTCCATTGGGATGTTGTCTGTTGGGATGTAGTCCATTGGGATGTAGTCTGTTGGGATGTAGTCTGTTGGGTGTAGTCCATTGGATGTAGTCTGTTGGGTGTAGTCCGTTGGATGTAGTCTGTTGGGTGTAGTCTGTTGGGATGTAGTCTGTTGGGATGTAGTCTGTTGGGATGTAGTCTGTTGGGTGTAGTCCATTGGATGTAGTCTGTTGGATGTAGTCCGTTGGATGTAGTCCATTGAGATGTAGTCCATTGGGATGTAGTCTGTTGGGATGTAGTCTGTTGTAGTCCATTGGGATGTAGTCTGTTGGGTGTAGTCCATTGGATGTAGTCCGTTGGATGTAGTCCATTGGATGTAGTCATTGAGATGTAGTCCATTGAGATGTAGTCTGTTGGGATGTAGTCTGTTGTAGTCCGTTGGGATGTAGTCCGTTGGGTGTAGTCCGTTGGGATGTAGTCCGTTGTAGTCCATTGGGATGTAGACCATTGGGATGTAGTCCGTTGGATGTAGTCCGTTGGGATGTAGTCTGTTGTAGTCCGTTGGGATGTAGTCCGTTGTAGTCCATTGGGATGTAGTCCGTTGTGATGTAGTCTGTTGGGATGTAGTCCGCTGTAGTCTCTTGGGATGTAGTCCGTTGGGATGTAGTCCGTTGGGATGTAGTCCATTGTAGTATGTTGGGATGTAGTCCTTGTGTCTGTGTAGTCGTTGGGATGTAGTCCTTGTAGTCTGTTGGGATGTAGTCCGTTGTAGTCGTTGGGATGTAGTCCGTTTGGGATGTAGTCCATGTTTTGGGATGTAGTCCGTTGGGATGTAGTCCGTTGGGATGTAGTCTGTTGGGATGTAGTCCATTGTAGTCCATTGGGATGTAGTTGTTGGGATGTAGTCCGTGGGATGTAGTCCATTGTAGTTGTTGGGATGTAGTCTGTTGGGATGTAGTCCATTGTAGTCCGTTGGATGTAGTCTGTTGGGATGTAGTCCGTTGGATGTAGTCCGTTGGATGTAGTCCATTGGGATGTAGTCTGTTGGGATGTAGTCTGTTGTAGTCCATTGGGATGTAGTCCGTTGGGTGTAGTCTGTTGGATGTAGTCCATTGTAGTATGTTGGGATGTAGTCTGTTGGGTGTAGTCCATTGTTAGTCTTTGGATGTAGTCTGTTGGGATGTAGTCCATTGGATGTAGTCCGTTGGATGTAGTCCGTTGGTGTAGTCCTTGTAGTGTTGGTGTGTGTTGGGTGTGTTGTTGTGTTGTTGGGTGTGTGTGTGTTTGGGTGTGTGTTGGGTGTGTGTTGGTGTTATGTAGTCCATTGGGTAGTTGTTGGGATGTAGTCCGTTGTAGTCTGTTGGGATGTTGTCCATTGGGATGTAGTCCGTTGGTGTAGTCTGTTGGGATGTAGTCTGTTGGGATGTAGTCCATTGGGTGTAGTCCGTTGGATGTAGTCCGTTGGGATGTAGTCCGTTGGATGTAGTCCTGTTGGGATGTAGTCCGTTGTAGTCCGTTGGGATGTAGTCTGTTGGGGTGTAGTCCATTGTAGTCCGTTGGGATGTAGTCTGTTGGGATGTAATCTGATGGGATGTAGTCCATTGTAGTCTGTTGGGATGTAGTCTGATGGGATGTAGTCCATTGTAGTCCGTTGGGATGTAGTCCATTGGGATGTAGTCCATTGGATGTAGTCCATTGGGATGTTGTCTGTTGGGATGTAGTCCATTGGGATGTAGTCTGTTGGGATGTAGTCTGTTGGGTGTAGTCCATTGGATGTAGTCTGTTGGGTGTAGTCCGTTGGATGTAGTCTGTTGGGTGTAGTCTGTTGGGATGTAGTCTGTTGGGATGTAGTCTGTTGGGATGTAGTCTGTTGGGTGTAGTCCATTGGATGTAGTCTGTTGGATGTAGTCCATTGGATGTAGTCCATTGAGATGTAGTCCATTGGGATGTAGTCTGTTGGGATGTAGTCTGTTGTAGTCCATTGGGATGTAGTCTGTTGGGTGTAGTCCGTTGGATGTAGTCCGTTGGATGTAGTCCATTGAGATGTAGTCCATTGAGATGTAGTCTGTTGGGATGTAGTCTGTTGTAGTCCGTTGGGATGTAGTCCGTTGGGTGTAGTCCGTTGGGATGTAGTCCGTTGTAGTCCATTGGGATGTAGACCATTGGGATGTAGTCCGTTGGATGTAGTCCGTTGGGATGTAGTCTGTTGTAGTCCGTTGGGATGTAGTCCGTTGTAGTCCATTGGGATGTAGTCCGTTGTGATGTAGTCTGTTGGGATGTAGTCCGCTGTAGTCTCTTGGGATGTAGTCCGTTGGGATGTAGTCCGTTGGGATGTAGTCCATTGTAGTATGTTGGGATGTAGTCCATTGTAGTCCATTGGGATGTAGTCTGTTGGGATGTAGTCCGCTGTAGTCTCTTGGGATGTAGTCCGTTGGGATGTAGTCTGTTGGGATGTAGTCCGTTGGGATGTAGTCCATTGTAGTATGTTGGGATGTAGTCCGTTGTAGTCCATTGGGATGTAGTCTGTTGGGATGTAGTCCGCTGTAGTCTCTTGGGATGTAGTCCGTTGGGATGTAGTCCGTTGGATGTAGTCCATTGTAGTATGTTGGGATGTAGTCTGTTGGGATGTAGTCCATTGGGTGTAGTCCGTTGGGATGTAGTACGTTGGGATGTAGTCTGTTGGGATGTAGTCCGTTGTAGTCCATTGAGATGTAGTCCATTGGATGTAGTCCATTGGGATGTTGTCTGTTGGGATGTAGTCCATTGGGATGTAGTCCATTGGGATGTAGTCTGTTGGGTGTAGTCTGTTGGGATGTAGTCTGTTGTAGTCTGTTGGGATGTAGTCTGTTGGGTGTAGTCCATTGGGATGTAGTCTGTTGCGATGTAGTCTGTTGGGATGTAGTCCATTGGATGTAGTCCGTTGGATGTAGTCCGTTGGATGTAGTCCATTGAGATGTAGTCTGTTGGGATGTAGTCTGTTGTAGTCCGTTGGGTGTAGTCCGTTGGGATGTAGTCTGTTGTAGTCTGTTGGGATGTAGTCATTGGGATGTAGTCCGTTGGGATGTAGTCTGTTGGGATGTAGTCCGTTGGGATGTAGTCTGTTGGGATGTAGTCCATTGGGATGTAGTCCGTTGGATGTAGTCCGTTGGGTGTAGTCTGTTGGGATGTAGTCCGTTGGGATGTAGTCTGTTGGGATGTAGTCCGTTGGGATGTAGTCCGTTGGGTGTAGTCTGTTGGGTGTTGTCCGTTGGGATGTAGTCCTTGGGTGTAGTCCATTGGGATGTAGTCCGTTGGATGTAGTCTCGTTGGGATGTAGTTCATTGGGATGTAGTCCGTTGGGATGTAGTCCGTTGGATATAGTCCATTGGGTGTAGTCCGTTGGGTGTAGTCCGTTGGGATGTAGTCCGTTGGGATGTAGTCCGTTGGGATGTAGTCTGTTGGGATGTAGTTCGTTGGGATGTAGTCCATTGGGATGTAGTCCATTGGATGTAGTTTGTTGTGATGTAGTCCGTTGAACTTACTTGTCATAGCAGATGTACATGTCCCACTGTATCACGTAGTCGTCTATATGACATTTTGTATTATCTTTGCTATTACTCAGATTAAGGTATTATTTAAGTTTTAATGAATCTCCTCACACACAAAAAAAATCGTTTTGCAGTGAGCGAGACTCGCGCTATGGTGATATAGACTTGCAGCCAGATGTTTATTTACAGGCGCGTTGATATAAACAAAATCTTTTACATATACAATAGTACACATTTAAATTAATTGGTCTATAATAGTAACCTATACTAATCCAATTTATGTTGCGACATTTTGAAGTCTTTATTGCCAAATAAGTTTGTATGGGGCCTGTGTAAAAACCAGAGGTAAAAATACAAAAATGTGTTGTGTATGTAAAACAATTCTGGAAAACTGTAACCTGAAACCAAAGGCATTCTCTATATAATTGTGTGTGTTTTACGTTTATTTATCGTCGCTACCGGTTGCCCAGCGACGCCTCCTGAAGAGATTAGTCATTTTAGATTTTTGGAGGATAGTGCAATGATACAGACAGAGACCCACTCCAGAATCTCCTCTGGTTCTTTTACGTGCACGGTGTAAAGCACCGACACAAGACCTCGGTTTAACGTCCCATCTGAAAGACTGTTAATTTTATTACGGTTGAACGGGGGATCGAACCTGCGATCCCTGGATTACCAGTCCAGCGTGTTACCACTGGACTACAGATCCATCTGTATCTCTATATAATTTTCTATCTTATGTTTATTTTTATACATGTATATATCTTTTTACCCTTCACATAAAACTGAAATTTCAAAATGGTCTCCAATGAAAAACAACATTGATTCCATGGCAAAATATATTGAACATAAATAGCTCTTAAGAATTTGAATGGCTGTAATTGTCAACATATTCACTCTGCGATGTCTGGCCAGTAGAAGTGATCACCCTATGCTTTCCCGTTAAGAAACCATGTGCCTTCTGACGCATGAATGTCGCACATGTAACTGCTCCACGATCAATATTGTACTTTTGGCAACATTATACTTCACCAAGTACTGGTTAACCGCTTTTAAGGTAAACTACCCCGCCGGCTATATAACCCAAAATAGTGCTGATTCAGGCGTAAAACCCAAACAAACAAACAAAACAAACAAATTATATCCTCAATAACATTTAGAACCAAAATATTACCCCCCTCCCCCACCACACACACCCCAGACACACCATCTGCTTTTCTGTTTTTGTTTGGTTTAACTCTTAGTTTAAACATATTTTATTTCCAAATACAGTATGAAGAATGCACGTACACCACATATCAAAATACAGAAACGTTTAACTCTCTGCATGCTGGGTAAAATAAAGGCTATAAATAGTTCAAATAATTGTTGGCAGACGACAGTTCATTATTTGTAATTTTAATCACTGGAAATATGCGGCGGAATTTCATTAGAATTGTGTTGTTGCGAAACAATTCTATTGAAATTCAATGCTATATTTGACTGTTATATTCACCGCTAGCTTGCAATGAGTTATGGGTATACAGAATTGGCACATGTCCGGAAAGCTTTTGTAATTGTAATTTATTCATACACTGCCCGCTGATCTGCCCTGCAGCACACCCTATCTCTACTTTGAAATCTGACCTTTCTGGCCATCATGACAGTTTGTTGTTAATTTTGGGTAAGGTCACAAGTACGGAATGTTTGTAGATGTCACACACATTTATCTTAAAGGTTAAACCATTCATACATCTTTTTATGAATTAAATTCGCTAAAATAAATTGTATCCTGTTGTCGATTTAGACCATCAATTCAAGTGACCGTGGCGTTACAGATAATTATATACAATGATATATTACTTCCCAATTTAACGTGTTAGTTGTACTGTCATAACTCGGAAGATATCCACTGTACTGTTAAGCCGCTATTGCACATTTGATTTCACTTTCCTTTATCAATTACCAATGTGCAATGGCATGGAGAGTTGGTCTCACGTTTTTACCTGTACTGAGCATGCGTGAAAAAAAATGACTATGTCATTGTAACAATAAAAAGTGATTGAATGTGGCTATGTATACTCGTAGGAATTGTTAGTAATGCTTTACGATCAGAAATATAATCATCTATGTTCGTTTTTGATTTATCCATTGACCTGAAATTACAAAATTTATATGATAGAAAATCCGGGTTGGTTATCCATATATATATCATTTACTGACCTAAATATTCGTTCAATTGTAAACGGGAAATGAGTAAATGATATTGATCACTGGTGCATAGCAAATTTAAATTGGCATTGTTTACATATTTTGATGTTATGTGTATAAAAAGTAGGTGATCCTAACCAGTTGCCTCTGTGGTGAATAGGTAACATACTTACGGTAGCCTAGTAATTTAACCCGTAACCTGCCAATCATGACTAAAGTCACTTTTGCAAACAGCATAGAGCCAGATCAGACGGAACATTCTTGATCAGGCTGTTTGCTATTCGGATATTGGCGCTATAACACTTGTCTGAATAGCAAACAACATAGATCCTGATCAGACGCGGCGCTGGATCTATGTGGTTTGCACATTCCGTCCAATTTATTGAGCATGTTAACCCTTTCCTTCATAGAGATTTAGGTTAATATACTATTATATCTCTATTCAAACGACAGCCATTTAGCTATCATCATTAATCATGCAGTGGATAAGTAGTGGCCATATCTATACCACCTCCATATATATTACTGGAACTACATAGAGATTTAGGTTAATATACTACTATATCTCCATACAAACGACAGCCATTTAGCTATCATGCAGTGGATAAGTAGTGGCCATATCTATATCACCTCCATAGATATTACTGGGATTACATGAGATTCTGGCCTTTATTATGAACATTTGGTTGACTACTACATTGTCAATTAATGTCATATTGGTAATGGTGTCAAGAGGTGCTTTTATGAGGGAAATGGTGAAGGGGTAAGTTCTTTGAGAGTTTGAATCACATTTAATTAACTCTACTATTTTTTATTTATTTTTAATTCATTTATCTGTCACGAAACAATTCATGAAATCATTGAAACTTGACATATTGACTTTATATTGTGAAACCAGTTTCTTAGCTGAAGCCACATCATTTTAAATTCATGTAGATGTAATTGTATTGTACACATGTATGTTGTTTATATGTGTTATGCTTAGTATAGTAAAAAGTATGTTTCGTTCCTTATTTTGTGAAAGAACAGCCAACTGAAGTACCGTCCTTCACACGCCTATAAGACGACCGCTCTACTTTGGTTAATCTATCGGTTATTTTCACTGCTATTATGCAATGAGTTATGGGTACCGTATACAGAATTGACCCAGCATGTCGGGAAAGCATTTTTAATGAGAGGCATCTCTTATTTTCTATTACCTCCCTTGGCAGATAAAGTCTGATTGAATATCCCAAAATGTAAATAGGTCCTTTTGGTTGGAATCCTTTGTTTTTACTGTTATTCCCTAAACAGATGTTGCGGTATGATAAATGTGATTTTATCAAAATCGTGTTAATTAACTGATAGCATTGTTTTACAAATAAGTACCCGTTGCATATACTGTAGGAGATCTGTCGAGATATAGTAATTTAATAATCATAAGAAAAGCGATAGTGGAATAAAATTACTAGCATGTCGTGCAAAACAAAAAACCCCAGAGGAAAACACCTAATAGGACCTATCTACTTTTGGGAGTATTCAGGAGAAGTAACTGACCGATGTTTCTCATTGTAGTTCATTCACACCCCGCCGTTGATCTGCCATGCACTCGCATATAAGACGGGTTGATAGAATGGACACAAGTATAAATTACATGTTTTGTCTGCACTGAAGTTTTCAGTGTCAGAGTGATTTCTTTTCTAAGACGTAATTATGGATACCATTTAAAGCGATATTACATAGTAAAAAGCAATAAGATGCCTTTTTTTACGTATAAATACATTGCTACTACAAATTCTTCCGAAAACTTCCGAACACTTAACATTGAATCAATAAACAGTGTTTTTGTGATCTACAAACTTTCAAAATTGAAAGTATGATTTCATATAATGATTATCCGCGCTCCTGAATTGTCATCGGAGTCAATACTAAGCGCGAAATAATGTCGTTTAAAGATAATTTAACTAAGACTAGTCTACAAATAAATATGCATAGGCACAAATGTGAGATATAATGGTAAATATGTACCATAAATTGTGTTAGTCAGGATACACGAGTTGTATTACGCATGGATGTCGACCCTATTTACATTATTTTATTATAATATCAACAAACCGCATATACGACGTTTGTTTATTTGTTGAAACACTCAAATATTTAGAACAAAAATGATACCATATAATAGGAAAATACATTATGCAGAAATTTGCATTTTTCGCTGATATACATGTTACTAAGTGTCGCTTTAAACACATTTTCAATTATTTTTTTTTAACATGGGAAGCCACTTTGAGTCCATTCGAACCCATGACCACAAGCAAATAATTTCAGTGTAGTCTGTACTGCTCACCTCACTATTTAGTTGCATTACGAATGATCACATTTACACTTTCTTCTGCACCAGCAAGATTGATTAAGATAAGTTGTTA
Organism: Archivesica marissinica; assembly: GCA_014843695.1. Classification (NCBI taxonomy): domain Eukaryota; kingdom Metazoa; phylum Mollusca; class Bivalvia; order Venerida; family Vesicomyidae; genus Archivesica; species Archivesica marissinica. The sequence goes on from CM026397.1 coordinate 78,058,990, forward strand.
AATGAGGGACTTTAGGGAGAACTGTAGGGGAAGGAAAATGAAGGATTTTGGACAGAATTGTTGGGGAAGTGAAATTAGGGGTTTTGGATAGAATTGTAGGATAAGGGAAATAGAGATTTTAGGAAGAACTGTAGGGGAATGGGGGGGGGGGGAGTCAGGGGTTTTGGATATACTTTTAGGGTAAGGGAAATGATGATCTTAGGGATGACTGTAGGGGAAGGGAAATAGGGATTTTAGAGAGAACTGTAGGGGAAGGGATATTAGAGAGAACTGTAGGGGAAGGGAAATAAGGGATTTTAGAGAGAACTGTAGGGGAGGGAAATAAGGGATTTTAGAGAGAACTGTAGGTGAAGGGATATTAGAGAGAACTGTAGGGAAGGGAAATACGGGATTTTATAGAGAGAACTGTAGGGGAGGGAAATCGGGATTTTAGAGAGAACTGTAGGGGAGGGGAAATAAGGGATATTAGAGAGAACTGTAGGGGAAGGGAAATAAGGGATTTTATAGAGAGAACTGTAGGGGAGGGAAATAAGGATATTAGAGAGAACTGTAGGGGAAGGGAAATAAGGGATTTTATAGAGAGAACTGTAGGGAAGGGAAATAAGGGATTTTAGAGAGAACTGTAGGGGAATATGTCGTGCAAAGGAAACAATAATAAAAACAGAGGAAAACACCAAATAGGACCTATCTTAGAGGAAGGGAAATAAGGGATTTTATAGAGAGAACTGTAGGGAAGGGAAATAAGGGATATTAGAGAGAACTGTAGGGGAAGGGAAATAAGGGATATTAGAGAGAACTGTAGGGGAAGGGAAATAAGGGATTTTAGAGAGAACTGTAGGGGAATATGTCGTGCAAAGGAAACAACAATAAAAACAGAGGAAAACACCTAATAGGACCTATCTGAGGGGAAGGGAAATAAGGGATTTTATAGAGAGAACTGTAGGGAAGGGAAATAAGGGATTTTATAGAGAGAACTGTAGGGGAAGGGAAATAAGGGATTTTATAGAGAGAACTACATGTAGGGAAGGGACATAAGGGATTGTATAGAGAGAACTGTAGGGGAAGGGATATACGGGATTTTAGAGAGAACTGTAGGGAAGGGAAATAAGGGATTTTATAGAGAGAACTGTAGGGAAGGGAAATAAGGGATATTAGAGAGAACTGTAGGGAAGGGAAATAAGGGATTTTTAGAGAGAACTGTAGGGGAAGGGAAATAAGGGATTTTATAGAGAGAACTGTAGGGAAGGAATAAGGGATTTTATAGAGAGAACTGTAGGGAAGGAAATAAGGATTTAGAGAGAAAACTGTAGGGGAAGAGAAATAAGGGATATTAGAGAGAACTGCAGGGGAAGGGAAATAAGGGATATTAGAGAGAACTGTAGGGGAAGGGAAATACGGGATTTTAGAGAGAACTGTAGGGGAAGGGAAATAAGGGATTTTATAGAGAGAACTGTAGGGGAAGGGAAATAAGGGATATTAGAGAGAACTGTAGGGAAGGGAAATAAGGGATTTTATAGAGAGAACTGTAGGGAAGGGAAATAAGGGATTTTAGAGAGAACTGTAGGGGAATATGTCGTGCAAAGGAAACAACAATAAAAACAGAGGAAAACACCTAATAGGACCTATCTGAGGGGAAGGGAAATAAGGGATTTTAGAGAGTATTGTAAGGGAAATGATAGATTTTGGAATTTGAATAGAAGGGAAATGAGGGATTTTAGGGGACGGGTAATGAGGGATTTTAGCGAGAGCTGTAAAGGGATGGGTCAAATAATGGGTTTTAGGGAGAACTGTATGGAATGCGAAATGAGGGGATTTAGGGAAACTGTAGGGAAGGGAAATGACAGGATTTAGGGAGAGCTGTAGTGGAAGTGAAATGAGGAATTTTGAGGATAATTGTAGTGAAAGTGAAATGTGGGATTTTGAGTATAATTGTAGTGGAAGTGAAATGTGGGATTTTGAGTATAATTGTAGTGGAAGTGAAATGTGGGATTTTGAGTATAATTGTAGTGGAAGTGAAATGTGGGATTTTGAGTATAGTTGTAGTGGAAGTGAAATGTGGGATTTTGAGTACAATTGTAGTGGAAGTGAAATGTGGGATTTTGAGTATAATTGTAGTGGAAGTGAAATGTGGGATTTTGAGTATAATTGTAGTGGAAGTGAAATGTGGGATTTTGAGTATAATTGTAGTGGAAGTGAAATGTGGGATTTTGAGTATAATTGTAGTGGAAGTGAAATGTGGGATTTTGAGTACAATTGTATAGTGAAAGTGAATTGAGAGATTTTGGATAGAAATGTAAGAAGAGTGAAATGAGGGAGAGCTGTAGGGGATGGAAATTATATCTCTGAGGGAGAACCGTAGTTGAAAGGAAATGAGGTATTTTGGCCAGAACTGTAGAGATAGAGCAATGAGGGAGTTTTTGGAAAACTGTGGGGTCAGAAAATGGGAGGGTGTTATGGACAGCTGTATGGGACAGAAATGAGATTGTTTAGGGGGAATTGTATTAGAAGGGATATGAGAGATTTAAGGGGGATGGAAATGAGGGTTGTTAGGGGAATGTAAAAGGGTTCAAAGGGAGAACTGTGTGGGAAGGGAAATGAGTGGTTTTAGGGAGAACAGTGGGGGATTGATGCGAGGGGTTGTAGGGAGAGATTAATGGGAAGGCAAATGTGTGGGAATGGAAATACAGGAGATTTAGGGAGAGCTGTTGTGGATGGGAAATGATGAGTTTTAGTGAGAACTGTATGGAATGGGAAATGAGGGGTTAGGGGGAAGGGGAATGGGTTTTTGTTAAGGAGAACTGCAGGGGGAAGGGAACTGAGGGGTTTTATGGAGAACTGTAGGGAGAAGGGAAATGAGGGTTTTTATGGAGAACTGTAGGGAGAAGGGAAATGAGGGTTTTTAAGGAGAACTGTAGGGGAAGGGAAATGAGGGTTTTTAAGTTTTTAAGGAGAACTGTAGGGAGAAAGGAAATGAGGGTTTTTAGAGGAAACTGTAGGGAGAAGGAATGAGGGATTTTATGGAGAACTGTAGGGGGAAGGGAAATGAGGGTTTTTAAGGAGAACTGTAGGGGGAAGGGAAATGAGGGTTTTTAAAAGAGAACTGTAGGGGGAAGGGAATGAGGGTTTTTAAGGAGAACTGTAGGGGGAATGAAAATAAGGTGTTTTAGGGAGAACTGTATGGGAAGGAAAATGAGGGAGCTTTAAGGGGAGTTGTATGGGAAGGAAAATGAGGGAGCTTTAAGGGAGCTGTATGGGAAGGAAAACGAGGGAGCTTTAAGGGGAGTTGTATGGGAAGGAAACTGAGGGAGCTTTAAGGGGAGTTGTATGGGAAGGAAAATGAGGGAGCTTTAAGGGGAGTTGTATGGGAAGGAAAATGAGGGAGCTTTAAGGGGGTTTGTGGGAAGGAAAATGAGGGAGTTTTAAGGGGAGTTGTATGGGAAGGAATATGAGGGAGCTTTAAGGAGAGTTGTAGAGGAACGGAAATGAGGGAGCTTTAAGGGGGTTGTAGAGGAACGGAAATGAGGGAGCTTTAAGGGGAGTTGTAGAGGAACGGAAATGAGGGAGCTTTAAGGGAGTTGTAGAGGAACGGAAATGAGGGAGCTTTAAGGGGAGTTGTAGAGGAACGGAAATGAGGGAGCTTTATGGGGAGTTGTAGAGGAACGTAAATGAGGGAGCTTTAAGGGGAGTTGTAGAGGAACGGAAATGAGGGAGCTTTAAGGGGAGTTGTAGAGGAACGGAAATGAGGGAGCTTTAAGGGGAGTTGTATGGGAAGGAATATGAGGGAGCTTTAAGGAGAGTTGTAGAGGAACGGAAATGAGGGCTGTTAGGGAGAACTGTATGAGAAGGGAAATGATTTAGATAGATCTGTAGGGAATGTGAGTGAGTAACAATGGAATGGAACATGAGACTGGAAAGTCTTAGAGAGCTTAAAGGGAGAATATAAAAATCGACTTGAAGGAAATCTCAAACAAGTGATCTGTTCTCCTGAATGCTACAGCCTGGATCGTGTGTGTCTCTGTAGAGGAAATTATATATCGTGTCAATATTCCGGTAATAAATAACAAGTGACCGAAGAAATTAGTTTAGTCTATACAAATTTATTTTAGCTCAATTGCGAAACAAGTTTTTGCAACGTTAGAGACATCATTCCTGATGGAATCCATCGCCATGAGGGAGAGAGTAGATGCAATGTGGAATTTAAGTGCCTTTCCTAAGGGCACAATTGTAATGGCTACAGTTGAGCTTGAACTCCGTGCCTTTCGCATCTAAAGCGAACGTGCTATCACGACTTCCACGACTGAAAAATTACAAACAGTTTGGGGTTGTATTGGTGCAAATTCGGGTATATTATTCACATTACCCGTATCTTTCCTCAAAATAACTTTTAAATCAGACAGGTACAATAATGTGTGTTTATCTGGTACTGGTTTTAAATTAAATTTTGCAAAGTGAAACTGAATATGACACGTATGTAGCTACTTAGATTCATAACGACACAAAAATGATCAATCACAATTCAGCCTTCACCTTTAGCAAATTCACGTTCGCAAAAACATTTGATACGGTAAAATCACAGGTAATGGTGCAAAACATAATGCTCATTATGATAGTATAAAATATGCTGAGTCATTCACTTCATGAACAAAAGATGATTATTTTGTATCTGTCCGGATGTGACAGTTCGGTCAGTGGTAAAGCAACGATTGTGTGCACACGAATAATCCGTATCAGATATTTTATTTTAGGCTCGCCTTTTATGTCAGTAAATTAATTTAATCATACTTGCTATTTCATAATGCTGTGTAAATATTTAATGTCATCAAGGTGAATTGACTATGGTATTTAGATTATCTAATCTTGTCTGGAACATGGAGGTAGTACAGATTTAATGAGTACTTGAATACTCTGTCTGGTATTGAGTTGAGCACAGATGGACAGAATTAACAGTGATTTGATAGTATCACAGGAACTTGAAATGTTATCCAATTAAGCCACCAAAGGTCTCTTACCTCTATCCTAGGACAATCCCCTCTATTAAAAAGGGGGGGGTGTCCTAGGATAGAGGTAAGAGACCTTTGGTGGCTTATGGATAAAATTTCAAGTTCCTGTGGTATAATCTTGACCTGAAAAAAGTTGTTAAAAAAAGTTTTTAAAAAAGAGTTAAAAATAAAGAAAATTAGGTACCAGTGTAATATATAATATATTCTGCTATAGAATATTGACCCCTTTTGTGAAAAAATGACTCCCCCCCCCCCCCCTTGACAATAACAGTATATGTATATATAGTTGGAAAATGTTAAATTTATTATAATTAAATGTTATTAAAAAAATAACACTGTAAAAGGCCCATTCTAACATGACATATATATATATATATATTTTGTTCTAATGAACAAAGAACAGATCTACCATTGTAAAATATGCATTCTAACATGGCTTGATATTTTGTTCTAATGAACAAAGAACAGATCTACCGTTGTAAAATATGCATTCTAACATGGCTCGGCATTTTGTCTGTTTACGTAAAGAAAGAATTCACCATTGTTAAATCTGCAATAAAACTTGGCTTGGCCCGTGATGTCAATTGTGACGTAATGCTTGTAGTTTTGTGACGTAATGCTTGTAGTTTTGTGACGTAATGCTTGTAGTTTTGTGACGTAATGCTTGTAGTTTTGTGACGTCATATGCGGCTTTCTAAAAAAATAACACCAACTAGTTTTGCGCTTTTTAGACATTTTGACCATGAAATAATATTTGTATTTGCATTATTTGTAGTGGAATTAAACATGGTTTGTCGTTCTGAGTGCCGCAATTAACCACTTTGGTCACTTTTCCATACCGTAGAATAATGCCCCCCCCCCATGTTTAGATTACTCAAGTGAGGGTAGGGTGTGTCACTTTTCCATACCGTAGAATAATTCCCCCTCCCCCATGTGTAGATTACTCAAGTGAGGGTAGGGTGTGTCACTTTCCATACCGTAGAATAATTCCCCCCCCCATGTGTAGATTACTCAAGTGAGGGTAGGGTGTGTCACTTTTCCATACCGTAAAATAATTCCCCCCCCCCATGTATAGATTATTCAAGTGAGGGTAGGGTGTGTCACTTTTCCATACCGTAGAATAATCCCCCCCCATGTATAGATTATTCAAGCGAAGGTGTGTCACTTTTCCATACCGTAGAATAATGCCCCCCCCCATGTTTAGATTACTCAAGTGAGGGTAGGGTGTGTCACTTTTCCATACCGTAGAATAATGCCCCCCATGTTTAGATTACTCAAGTGAGGGTAGGGTGTGTCACTTTTCCATACCGTAGAATAATTCCCCCCCCATGTATAGATTATTCAAGCGAAGGTGTGTCACTTTTCCATACCGTAGAATAATGCCCCCCCCCCCATGTGTAGATTATTCAAGCGAAGGTGTGTCACTTTTCCATACCGTAGAATAATGCCCCTCCCATGTGTAGATTATTCAAGTGAGGGTGTGTCACTTTTCCATACCGTAGAATAATGCCCCCCCCCCCCATGTGTAGATTATTCAAGTGAGGGTGTGTCACTTTTCCATACCGTAGAATAATGCCCCCCCCCCCCATGTGTAGATTATTCGAATGAGGGTGTGTCACTCTGTTTATCATCCAATCTCTGTGTCTGGTACTCAAGTACTCAAGAAATATCATTAAGAATTCATGAAAAACTTAATCTAGTGATTTTATTCCAAATATTTAAAAATGCAAATAGATTAACAAAGTGATAAAGATAGGGATTTATCCATTAGAGTGTCATACATTGCATCCCTGAGCATGCCGGCAGAGCAGCTGCTGTTAATATATGTAAAATGTGTGTCATATATTGCATCCCTGAACATGAGTGCAGAGCAGCTGCTGTTAATATAATGTAAAATGTAGCAAACTGTATCCTTGATATAATCATGGGGTTTTTGTTGTTGTTTTTTTTAAGCTTTTTTAATTTTACAACGATTGCGAAGCAAGTTTTAACAACTTATATTAATCACTCTCGTTGGCGCGGATGAAAGCGTATATGTGGTCATTCGTTTGGGAGGAAACCAGAGTACCCGGAGAAAACCCACCTGTCCGATCTGGCAACCATCCCGGTCTTAGGATCGAACCCGGGTTGCATTTGTGAGAAGCGAGCGTTTCAAAGTTAAAATGAAAAGGTAAGCAGTAATGGGTGGCTTTTCTGTTTTTCTGTCTGTGACTAAAAGTGACATAAAATTGGGGGGTGGGGGGATCCTAAGAAAATTTCTATAGAATATAATTTCATCTTACTGGTATGTACAAAGCATACTGTTTGTTTCCAAAAATATTCACCACAGAAACAAAATAATTAATGCATATGACATTTGGTAATACCAATAACAAATTTATTAAACTAGAGAGATGCTAATATATTAACCAGTGCCCAAGCTGGTATTTGACAGGCTGAGGAACAAATGCATGATTTGACAGTAGAATGTAGTTGACATCCCTGTGCCCTGCTGACCATTGACCTTGACTGATTTATCACAAATGAACCACTTCCTGACAGACAGACAGACAGACAGACAGACAGACAGACAGACAGACAGACAGACAGACAGACAGACAGACAGACAGACAGACAGACAGACAGACAGACAGACAGACAGACAGGTGGCTATGTACAATAACAACCTTTATGTTTGGCTTACTGTTCTCGTTTCAAATAACTGTGTCACAGTGACATGTATTTTTGAAAATATTGTCACAAACATAATGTCAGTACCGGTATGTTGTCAGATTACAATACCAGTCTAAAATGTGTCCATTGCTAGATCTGACCGGAAGCTGGATTTAAGAATGCCAGATTACTATCATATGCATGTGTATTACCAGACATGTTTAGTCTATTGTCAGGTCTAATATGACAACAAAACTGGAAACTTTATAATTGTTGAGAGTAACAATTTAATTGTATAGACTTTACTGTTTTAGCAGTGTATATTTGGATCATGAAATTGTACTGTTGCATTACTTGAAGTAATCGAGATCTGACGATACTTGATTGGGTACAGACTGGCAACATTACTTTTCTGACGATACATTGATAATACACTGGTTTCAAGTGGGATCTTAGCCTTTTCAGTTATTGCCAGTGTATAAATAATGTGTTGCCAGACCATCTGACAATAATTATTGGTGCTAGCAATACACTGGAATGAAACTGTCAATAAACTGGAATGAAACTGACAATAAACTGGAATGAAACTGACAATAAACTGGAATGAAACTGACAATCAACTGGAATGAAACTGACAATACACTGGAATGAAACTGACAATACACTGGAATGAAACTGACAATACACTGGAATGAAACTGACAATACACTGGAATGAAACTGACAATACACTGGAATGAAACTGTCAATAAACTGGAATGAAACTGACAATACACTGGAATGAAACTGACAATAAACTGGAATGAAACTGACAATACAATGAAATATCAACATCAGCACACACTAGTCTCACATACACTCATGTACAACATCAGCACACACTAGTCTCACACCCTCTCATGTACAACATCAGCACACACTAGTCTCACATACACTCATGTACAACATCAGCACACACTAGTCTAACACACTCTCATGTACAACATCACCTCACACTAGTCTCCCACACTCTCATGTACAACATCACCTCACACTAGTCTCCCACACTCTCATGTACAACATCAGCACACACTAGTCTCACACACTCTCATGTACAACATCAGCACACACTAGTCTAACACACTCTCATGTACAACATCACCTCACACTAGTCTCCCACACTCTCATGTACAACATCACCTCACACTAGTCTCCCACACTCTCATGTACAACATCAGCACACACTATTCTAACACACTCGCATGTACAACATCACCTCACACTAGTCTCCCACACTCTCATGTACAACATCAGCACACACTAGTCTCCCACACTCTCATGTACAACACCAGCACTCACTAGTCTCACATACACTCATGTACAACATCAGCACACACTATTCTAACACACTCTCATGTACAACATCAGCACACACTAGTCTCCCACACTCTCATGTACAACATCAGCACACACTAGTCTAACACACTCTCATGTACAACATCAGCACACACTAGTCTAACACACTCTCATGTACAACATCACCTCACACTAGTCTCCCACACTCTCATGTACAACATCAGCACTCACTAGTCTCACACACTCTCATGTACAACATCAGCACACACTAGTCTAACACACTCTCATGTACAACATCAGCACTCACTAGTCTCACACACTCTCATGTACAACATCAGCACACACTATTCTAACACACTCTCATGTACAACATCACCTCACACTAGTCTCCCACACTCTCATGTACAACATCAGCACACACTAGTCTCCAACACTCTCATGTACAACATCAGCACACACTGGTCTCCCACCCTCTCATGTACAACATCAGCACACACTAGTCTCCCACACTCTCATGTACAACATCACCTCACACTAGTCTCCCACACTCTCATGTACAACATCACCTCACACTCTCATGTACAACATCAGCACACACTGGTATCACACACTCTCATGTACAACATCAGCACACATTAGTCTCCCACACTCTCATGTACAACATCACCTCACACTGGTCTCACACACTCTCATGTACAACATCAGCACACACTAGTCTCCCACACTCTCATGTACAACATCACCTCACACTAGTCTGCCACACTCTCATGTACAACATCACCTCACACTAGTCTCCCACACTCTCATGTACAACATCAGCACACACTGGTCTCACACACTCTCATGTACAACATCAGCACACACTAGTCTCCCACACTCTCATGTACAACATCAGCACACACTAGTCTCCCACACTCTCATGTACAACATCACCTCACACTAGTCTCCCACACTCTCATGTACAGCATCAGCACTCACTAGTCTCACACACTCTCATGTACAACATCACCTCACACTAGTCTCCCACACTATCATGTACAACATCAGCACACACTAGTCTCACATACACTCATGTACAACACCAGCACACACTAGTCTCACACACTCTCATGTACAACATCAGCACACACTAGTCTCCCACACTCTCATGTACAACATCAGCACCCACTAGTCTAACACACTCATGTACAACATCAGCACACACTAGTCTAACACACTCTCATGTACAACATCAGCACACACTAGTCTAACACACTCTCATGTACAACATCAGCACAAACTAGTCAGCCACACTCTCATGTACAACATCAGCAGACACTAGTCTCCCACACTCTCATGTACAACATCAGCACACACTAGTCTAACACAATCTCATGTACAACATCAGCACACACTAGTCTCACACACTCTCATGTACAACCTCAGCACACACTAGTCTCCCACACTCTCATGTACAACATCAGCACACACTAGTCTCCCACACTCTCATGTACAACATCAGCACACACTAGTCTCACACACTCTCATGTACATGTACAACACCAGCACACACTAGTCTCCCACACTCTCATGTACAACCTCAGCACACACTAGTCTCACATACACTCATGTACAACATCAGCACACACTAGTCTCACACACTCTCATGTACAACATCAGCACACACTAGTCTAACACACTCTCATGTACAACATCACCTCACACTAGTCTCCCACACTCTCATGTACAACATCACCTCACACTAGTCTCCCACACTCTCATGTACAACATCAGCACACACTATTCTAACACACTCTCATGTACAACATCACCTCACACTAGTCTCCCACACTCTCATGTACAACATCAGCACACACTAGTCTCACACACTCATGTACAACACCAGCACACACTAGTCTCACACACTCTCATGTACAACATCAGCACACACTAGTCTAACACACTCTCATGTACAACATCACCTCACACTAGTCTCCCACACTCTCATGTACAACATCAGCACACACTAGTCTCCCACACTCTCATGTACAACATCAGCACACACTAGTCTCCCACACTCTCATGTACAACATCAGCACACACTAGTCTCACACACTCTCATGTACAACATCAGCACACACTAGTCTCACACACTCTCATGTACAACATCAGCACACACTAGTCTCCCACACTCTCATGTACAACATCAGCACACACTGGTCTCCCACACTCTCATGTACAGCATCAGCACACACTAGTCTCCCACACTCTCATGTACAACATCACCTCACACTAGTCTCCCACACTATCATGTACAACATCAGCACACACTAGTCTCACATACACTCATGTACAACACCAGCACACACTAGTCTCACACACTCTAATGTACAACATCAGCACACACTAGTCTCCCACACTCATGTACAACATCAGCACACACTAGTCTAACACACTCTCATGTACAACATCAGCACACACTAGTCTAACACACTCTCATGTACAACATCAGCACACACTAGTCTCCCACACTCTCATGTACAACATCAGCACACACTAGTCTCCCACACTCTCATGTACAACATCAGCACACACTATCTCACACTCCATGTACACATCACCACACTAGTCTCCCACACTCTCATGTACAACATCAGCACACACTAGTCTCCCACACTCTCATGTACAACATCAGCACACACTAGTCTCACATACACTCATGTACAACATCAGCACACACTAGTCTAACACACTCTCATGTACAACATCAGCACACACTAGTCTCCCACACTCTCATGTACAACATCAGCACACACTAGTCTCCCACACTCTCATGTACAACATCAGCACACACTAGTCTCACACACTCTCATGTACAACATCAGCACACACTAGTCTCACACACTCTCATGTACAACATCAGCACACACTAGTCTCCCACACTCTCATGTACAACATCAGCACACACTAGTCTCCCACACTCTCATGTACAACATCAGCACACACTAGTCTCACACACTCTCATGTACAACAACATCAGCACACACTAGTCTCCCACACTCTCATGTACAACATCAGCACACACTAGTCTCACACACTCTCATGTACAACATCAGCACACACTAGTCTCACACACTCTCATGTACAACATCAGCACACACTAGTCTCACACACTCTCATGTACAACATCACCTCACACTAGTCTCCCACACTCTCATGTACAACATCAGCACACACTAGTCTCCCACACTCTCATGTACAACATCAGCACACACTAGTCTCACACACTCTCATGTACAACATCACCTCACACTAGTCTCCCACACTCTCATGTACAACATCAGCACACACTAGTCTCACACACTCATGTACAACATCAGCACACACTAGTCTCACACACACTCATGTACAACATCAGCACACACTAGTCTAACACACTCTCATGTACAACATCACCTCACACTAGTCTCCCACACTCTCATGTACAACATCAGCACACACTAGTCTCCCACACTCTCATGTACAACATCAGCACACACTAGTCTCCCACACTCTCATGTACAACATCAGCACACACTAGTCTCACACACTCTCATGTACAACATCAGCACACACTAGTCTCACACACTCTCATGTACAACATCAGCACACACTAGTCTCACACACTCTCATGTACAACATCAGCACACACTAGTCTCCCACACTCTCATGTACAGCATCAGCACACACTAGTCTCCCACACTCTCATGTACAACATCACCTCACACTAGTCTCCCACACTATCATGTACAACATCAGCACACACTAGTCTCACATACACTCATGTACAACACCAGCACACACTAGTCTCACACACTCTCATGTACAACATCAGCACACACTAGTCTCCCACACTCTCATGTACAACATCAGCACCCACTAGTCTAACACACTCATGTACAACATCAGCACACACTAGTCTAACACACTCTCATGTACAACATCAGCACACACTAGTCTAACACACTCTCATGTACAACATCAGCACAAACTAGTCAGCCACACTCTCATGTACAACATCAGCACACACTAGTCTCCCACACTCTCATGTACAACATCAGCACACACTAGTCTAACACAATCTCATGTACAACATCAGCACACACTAGTCTCACACACTCTCATGTACAACCTCAGCACACACTAGTCTCCCACACTCTCATGTACAACATCAGCACACACTAGTCTCCCACACTCTCATGTACAACATCAGCACACACTAGTCTCACACACTCTCATGTACATGTACAACACCAGCACACACTAGTCTCCCACACTCTCATGTACAACCTCAGCACACACTAGTCTCCCACACTCTCATGTACAACATCAGCACACACTAGTCTCACACACTCTCATGTACAACATCAGCACACACTAGTCTCACACACTCTCATGTACAACATCAGCACACACTAGTCTCCCACACTCTCATGTACAACATCAGCACACACTAGTCTCCCACACTCTCATGTACAACATCAGCACACACTAGTCTCACACACTCTCATGTACAACATCAGCACACACTAGTCTCACACACTCTCATGTACAACATCAGCACACACTAGTCTCCCACACTCTCATGTACAACATCAGCACACACTAGTCTCCCACACTCTCATGTACAACATCAGCACACACTAGTCTCACACACTCTCATGTACAACATCAGCACACACTAGTCTCCCACACTCTCATGTACAACATCAGCACACACTAGTCTCCCACACTCTCATGTACAACATCAGCACACACTAGTCTCACACACCAACATCAGCACACACTAGTCTCCCACACTCTCATGTACAACATCAGCACACACTAGTCTCCCACACTCTCATGTACAACATCAGCACACACTAGTCTCCCACACTCTCATGTACAACATCAGCACACACTAGTCTCACACACCAACATCAGCACACACTAGTCTCCCACACTCTCATGTACAACATCAGCACACACTAGTCTCCCACACTCTCATGTACAACATCAGCACACACTAGTCTCCCACACTCTCATGTACAACATCAGCACACACTAGTCTCACACACCAACATCAGCACACACTAGTCTCCCACACTCTCATGTACAACATCAGCACACACTAGTCTCCCACACTCTCATGTACAACATCAGCACACACTAGTCTCCCACACTCTCATGTACAACATCAGCACACACTAGTCTCACACACCAACATCAGCACACACTAGTCTCCCACACTCTCATGTACAACATCAGCACACACTAGTCTCCCACACTCTCATGTACAACATCAGCACACACTAGTCTCACACACTCTCATGTACAACATCAGCACACACTAGTCTCACACACTCTCATGTACAACATCAGCACACACTAGTCTCCCACACTCTCATGTACAACATCAGCACACACTAGTCTCACACACTCTCATGTACAACATCAGCACACACTAGTCTCCCACACTCTCATGTACAACATCAGCACACACTAGTCTCACACACTCTCATGTACAACATCAGCACACACTAGTCTCACACACTCATGTACAACATCAGCACACACTAGTCTCACACACTCTCATGTACAACATCAGCACACACTAGTCTCACACACTCTCATGTACAACATCAGCACACACTAGTCTCCCACACTCTCATGTACAACATCAGCACACACTAGTCTCCCACACTCTCATGTACAACATCAGCACACACTAGTCTCCCACACTCTCATGTACAACATCAGCACACACTAGTCTCACACACTCTCATGTACAACATCAGCACACACTAGTCTCCCACACTCTCATGTACAACATCAGCACACACTAGTCTCCCACACTCTCATGTACAACATCAGCACACACTAGTCTCACACACTCTCATGTACAACATCAGCACACACTAGTCTAACACACTCTCATGTACAACACCAGCACACACTAGTCTCACACACTCTCATGTACAACACCAGCACACACTAGTCTCCCACACTCTCATGTACAACATCAGCACACACTAGTCTCCCACACTCTCATGTACAACATCAGCACACACTAGTCTCCCACACTATCATGTACAACATCAGCACACACTAGTCTCCCACACTCTCATGTACAACATCAGCACACACTAGTCTCCCACACTCTCATGTACAACATCAGCACACACTAGTCTCACACACCAACATCAGCACACACTAGTCTAACACACCAACATCAGCACACACTAGTCTCCCACACCAACATCAGCTCACACTAGTCTCACACACCAACATCAGCACACACTCGTCTAACACACCAACATCAGCACACACTAGTCTAACACACCAACATCAGCACACACTAGTCTCCCACACTCTCATGTACAACATCAGCACACACTAGTCTCCCACACTCTCATGTACAACATCAGCACACACTAGTCTCACACACCAACATCAGCACACACTCTCATGTACAACATCAGCACACACTAGTCTCCCACACTCTCATGTACAACATCAGCACACACTAGTCTCACACACCAACATCAGCACACACTAGTCTCCCACACTCTCATGTACAACATCAGCACACACTAGTCTCCCACACTCTCGTGTACAACATCAGCACACACTAGTCTCCCACACTCTCATGTACAACATCAGCACACACTAGTCTCACACACCAACATCAGCACACACTAGTCTCCCACACTCTCATGTACAACATCAGCACACACTAGTCTCCCACACTCTCATGTACAACATCAGCACACACTAGTCTCACACACTCTCATGTACAACATCAGCACTCACTAGTCTCACACACTCTCATGTACAACATCAGCACACACTAGTCTCCCACACTCTCATGTACAACATCAGCACACACTAGTCTCCCACACTCTCATGTACAACATCAGCACACACTAGTCTCCCACACTCTCATGTACAATATCAGCACACACTTGTCTAACACATTATCATGTACAACATCAGCACACACTGGTCTCCCACACTCTCATGTACAACATCAGCACACACTAGTCTCACACACTCTCATGTACATGTACAACATCAGCACACACTAGTCTCACACACTCTCATGTACAACATCAGCATACACTAGTCTCACACACTCTCATGTACAACATCAGCACACACTAGTCTCACACACTCTCATGTACAACATCAGCACACACTAGTCTAACACACTCTCATGTACAACACCAGCACACACTAGTCTCCCACACTCGCATGTACAACACCAGCACACATTAGTCTCCCACACTCTCATGTACAACATCAGCACACACTTGTCTAACACATTCTCATGTACAACATCAGCACACACTAGTCTCCCACACTCTCATGTACAACATCAGCACACACTAGTCTCACACACTCTCATGTACAACACCAACATCAGCACACACTAGTCTCCCACACTCTCATGTACAACATCAGCACACACTAGTCTCACACACCAACATCAGCACACACTAGTCTCCCACACTCTCATGTACAACATCAGCACACACTAGTCTCCCACACTCTCATGTACAACATCAGCACACACTAGTCTCACACACTCTCATGTACAACACCAGCTCACACTAGTCTAACACACTCTCATGTACAACACCAGCACACACTAGTCTAACACACTCTCATGTACAACACCAGCACACACTGGTCTCCCACACTCTCATGTACAACATCAGCACACACTAGTCTCCCACACTCTCATGTACAACATCAGCACACACTAATCTCCCACACTATCATGTACAACATCAGCACACACTAGTCTCCCACACTCTCATGTACAACATCAGCACACACTAGTCTCCCACACTCTCATGTACAACATCAGCACACACTAGTCTCACACACCAACATCAGCACACACTAGTCTAACACACCAACATCAGCACACACTAGTCTCCCACACCAACATCAGCTCACACTAGTCTCACACACCAACATCAGCACACACTCGTCTAACACACCAACATCAGCACACACTAGTCTAACACACCAACATCAGCACACACTAGTTTCCCACACTCTCATGTACAACATCAGCACACACTAGTCTCCCACACTCTCATGTACAACATCAGCACACACTAGTCTCACACACCAACATCAGCACACACTCTCATGTACAACATCAGCACACACTAGTCTCCCACACTCTCATGTACAACATCAGCACACACTAGTCTCACACACCAACATCAGCACACACTCTCATGTACAACATCAGCACACACTAGTCTCCCACACTAATGTACAACACCAGCACACACTAGTCTCACACCCAACATCAGCACACACTAGTCTCCCACACTATCATGTACAACACCAGCACACACTAGTCTCACACACTCTCATGTACAACATCAGCACACACTAGTCTCACATACACTCATGTACAACATCAGCACACACTAGTCTCCCACACTCTCATGTACAACACCAGCACACACTAGTCTCTCATGTACAACATCAGCACACACTAGTCTCACACACTCTCATGTACAACACCAGCACACACTAGTCTCCGACACTCTCATGTACAACACCAGCACACACTAGTCTCACACACTCTCATGTACAACACCAGCACACACTAGTCTCTCATGTACAACATCAGCACACACTGGTCTCACACACTCTCATGTACAACATCAGCACACACTAGTCTCCCACACTCTC
This sequence comes from Archivesica marissinica, assembly GCA_014843695.1. Taxonomy (NCBI): domain Eukaryota; kingdom Metazoa; phylum Mollusca; class Bivalvia; order Venerida; family Vesicomyidae; genus Archivesica; species Archivesica marissinica. Next base: position 78,076,694 of record CM026397.1, read on the forward strand.
TGTGATGTGCTACTTTGAAAGAATTCAAACATTAACAATATGCATGTTAGAACAGCAATTAAAGCGACACTACATCAGTGAAAACGCAAATTTATACAGAATGTATTTTCCTATTATATGGTATAATATTTTTCCAAATATTTGCCTCAAAAACTGAGTATTTCAACTAATAAACTAACGTCGTTTAACGACTGTATCAAGCATTTAGTATTGACTACAATGACAAAGAAATGTCAATTCAGGAGCGTGGATGATCGGTATATGAAATCCTACATTCACTTTTTAAAGTTTGTAGACCACAAACAAGCACACTGTTTATTGATTCAATATTTGTGTTCGAATGTATTCAGAAGAATTTGTAGTAGATTTATATTTTTTGGGGGGTTTTTGCGATGTAATGTTACTTTAATGACAGCTCAATCGAAATTGACACATCGCGAAAATATATGACAAAATCAACTAATAACACAAATATCCATTTCAGTCATCCGTGAACTACGTAATACTACTACAATCTACTACGTTTAATTAAGCTAGTCCTGAACCACAATGACCAAATGTTCTTAATCACTGAACCGTCTTCTACGTCACACAGATGCTTGTCTCAGGAAAAATTGAATTATTGATACAGACGGATCTGTAGTCTAGTGGTAGCACGCTGGACTGGTAATCCAGGGATCGCAGGTTCGATCCCCCGTCTGACCATAATAAAATTAAAAGTCTTTCAGATTGGACGTTAAACCGAGATCTCGTGTCGGTGCAAATTACACTGTGCACGTAAAAGAACACACGCACGCACGCAATCACGCACGCACACCACACACACCACACCACACACACACCACACCACACACACACACACACTGATATTGTCAGACTTGCCATTTGACATTAATACTACCAGTAGTTAGTTTTAAAGTTTATTATGTCAGTTGAATTCAGTGTATTGACAGTTTGTTGTCAGAAACTGGTGTTAAACTGGCAATAATTGACTGTATATTTGGAGTATTTGTTTAGTCTGTAATCAGAACCTGGTAATAAACTAACAACAAGGTCAGTTGTTTGTGAGAATGACTCATTTTGTTGCCTGAGTTGTAAGCCCTGATGGGATTGGGTTGATAGACTGTTTCGCCTAAATGAAAGACAATGCGTTTAAGAAGTAGGTTAGCATATTGCTGTATCACTCATTACTGTAACACACATGTACACGCGTGGTGGATGCACCTGTTGTGACAATGCTGCTGGGGTATCCTTCCCTCAACTACATGATACCTTTCAAGTTTATGGGTATGTTAATGGTTTATGGTATGAACAGGTTTGGCTCAGATCATATTTGTAACTAATATCTATTCAATTTCAGTAGTTAGAGACAATTAGTTAATTTATTATCACATAACTGTCAAATGTTGCAATTTGATTCTATATATTGCCTTCCTTGCAATAGTAGGGTTTTTCGTTAGTTTGAAGCAAATTGAGAATAAAACATTTGGAATTTATATTTGTTGGATATTTACGTAGGACCTTTTTTTTCATTGTACCGTAGTTCCGGCATAATGTTATTCTATACTTATATATAAACATTTATTTTCTCGATTCTTATCATTTTTGCTTTTCCACATTTAGCGTTACAAGCTGGCCTGGACGCTAGACTTAGGAGGTATTGTGATCAATTTGGCACCTGGAGTACGTCAGATGTAGATATGCAACGTTGATGGTTTTGTGGAAATGGAGGTGGGGTACATCACTTTTAGCATATTTTATAATATTGCTGGCATTAAGAATGGGACACTTGCATACTGCTGAGGGCAATTTCTTTTTTTGACCAAGACTATATCAATGAAGCATTCATGTGGAGTTCTAGCGGTTACGATTGTGCCCTTAGGCAAGGCATTTAAATTCCACACTGCCTCTTCTCTCTCCTTCATGGCAATGTATTCCATCAGGAATGAGGTCTCGAGAGTGATTAATATAAGTTGAAAGAACTTGTTTAGCAATCGAGCTAAAATAAATTTGTATAAACTAAGCTAAGCATTCATGTGCAAAGAAAGATTCATTAGATCCAAGATGGCCGATATGTTCACAGGCACAAGACACACATTTTGTTTTTGCCATATGGTCATATAGTAAGTAACATTACTTACTTAGTCAATTATGACCATAGGGCCAAACAAATTTAAGCAGCCACCTGTGCTAAGCAGCCACTTTCTGTGATTCCCTTGGCCGGCTGCTTAAGACAGGTTAACTGTATATATAATCAAAATAACTTCATAAAATCTATTTCATTCGGAATGGATCTGGCATCCTGATTTACCTGTATATCTTTATGGATTAACAACATATTTTGCACTGTGCATGTCTAATAGCATCTCTTGTTTTAAGTACATGTGTGCATTAAAATGTTCCCCCACGTATAGATCATCATCCTTATAGATCATCATCCTTATAGATCATCATCCTTATAGATCATCATCCTTATAGATCATCCTTAAATTATTATGTTACAACTGTGTAAATTTGATAAGTTGATGCAATTCTATACTGACACTATAACAAGGTATCTGATAACCATATACAAATACATGTACAGTTGGCTTACTTGGCTCACTTTCACAAAATGCATTGAATCTTATGTACATGCTAATATTTTTCTATTTTATTTAGTGTCTTAGATGGCTGACCGGTTTTTGTCAAAAAGCCGCAGTTTTGTTATTTTATACCTAAGCCTGTGCACATAAATTATCTTCATGGATTTATTAAATATAGTGTATTGAGGTTTTAATGCATTCTTCATTCACTACTTGTATGTTGTATAATCTTACATGATACATGCAGAAGGATCTGTAGTCCAGTGGTAACACGCTGGACTGGTAATCCAGGGATCGCAGGTTCCATCCCCCATCTGACCCTACAGACGGATCTGTAGTCCAGTGGTAACACGCTGGACTGGTAATCCAGGGATCGCAGGTTCCATCCCCCGTCTGACCCTACAGAAGGATCTGTAGTCCAGTGGTAACACGCTGGACTGGTAATCCAGGGATCGCAGGTTCCATCCCCCGTCTGACCCTACAGAAGGATCTGTAGTCCAGTGGTAACACGCTGGACTGGTAATCCAGGGATCGCAGGTTCCATCCCCCGTCTGACCCTAATAAAATTAACAGTCTTTCAGATGGGACGTTAAACCGAGGTCTCATGTCGGTGCTTTACACCGTGCACGTAAAAGAACCAGAGGAGATTCTGGAATGGGTCTCTGTCTGTATCATTGCACTATCCTCCAAAATCTAAAATGACTAATCTCTTCAGGAGGCGTCGCTCATATGGGCAACCGGTAGCGACGATAAATAAATGTAAAACACACACACATGATACATTTCTTTTTGACTCGCCCAAACACCTGCTATGAGCTGCTATGTCTTCTTAAATAAGAAATCCATTGTTGCTTGCTTCTGACGACTGTGTTAAGAACATTGGTTTGGCTACTACATTGTTAATGTATATCGTATTGGTAATGGCGTCAAGAGGTGCTTGTATGATGGAGAGGTGCTTGTATGAGGGAGAGGTGCTTGTATGGGGGAAAGGGTTAAAGGTATATTTTAGCATCTGTAACATCATTATTGTATTCGTGTGATAGAAGTATTAGACTGTATATTGTAATGTTTAGCAATGCGGCATTGAAAAACACCTGACGTAGTTTTTCGACGTTGATGTTCCATAATATGTTTTTAGGGAAATTAATGTCTCACAAATTTGAAATATTTAACTTTCCTGCCAGTGGTCAAATGTAGACGCTCATATTACTGTAAAATACTATAATTACGAACACTTTATTTCGCGATTTTCACAATTTTGAATATTTCTAATTCATTCGCTGAGCTTTGAATTTGCGCATCCGTGAAGTGTATCGTGAAAAATGAAGGTCACTGTTTTGTGTAGATCGCTTATAATTGTATTGACTTTCAAACTTTTGATAAAATATACATTTACGGGTATAACTCTACATTCGGACACATTATTCACGAGAATCATGAATTCGCGATCAACTTAGATCGCGCGAAAATTAGCGAAATATAAATTTTCGCGAATAAATATTGTTCTACAGTAGCTAAATACCAGTAACAATTACAGGTTGCGAGTGGTTATTTCATGCTGACAATTACAGGTTGCGAGTGGTTATTTCATGCACTCGTATATTTCTGCGAGTCAATAAAAGTACAAATAAACATTTTGAAACGAGAAACATTTACTTGATCATCATTTCCATCAATATTTGCATTGTTTGAAACCGAAAGTATAAACCGAATCGTATCACCGTTTCCATGTAAACAAATTTGGCAATACTCGGAAAATTAGGTTGTGACGTAATTAAATTATTCAGTGTTGAGGCTTGTGGTTGGTTATTCGGTGCAATTTCACGGTTGATAATACAATTATTGCACGCTTGATAATACAATTATTGCACGGTTGATAATACAATTATTGCACGGTTGATAAGACAATTATTGCACGGTTGATAATACAATTATTGCACGATTGATAAGACAATTATTGAAGCTTATACCCTAATACTAATTATGGTATTATTTAAAATTACTCCCAAATTTTGGCATCTGTTAACTTATGATCAATTTTTGCAAGACCTGTAACTTTTCTATCTAGCAAGTTGTTGAAAAAGATACTTGCACTTCGAAAATAAAGTTAAATTTGACCCCTGCTTGCATTAAAAAGTCCTGTGAATATAGTTTGTATTATTGTATACTGCATTAAAGCAGCACTATATAGTAATAAAGGATTTTTTGGTGAAATATAAATACTAATGTACTGTATATTCCCGGCCATAAGTCGAGGGTCAAATTTTGGCTTTCAAAAGCAGATTTTAAGCTGGATCCTTCCATAAGTCGAGGGTACTTTGTGGACATATGACATTGGTTATGACAATGGTAATTTCTCTCATTCTTGTATGTGTGTTTACAAAAATCCAAATACAGTGAAACCCCTCAAAACCGGAACCCCTCTAAATCGGAATTCCCTCCAAACCGGACAATTTTCGCGGTCCTGATATTTTCCCTTCTTTGTTCATTGTAAAAACACCTCTCTAAACCGGAACCTCTCTTTTCCGAATACCGGACAAGTTTTCGGGACCATTTGTGCACATTGCTATTGCAAATTACCCCTGAAAACCGAACAGCCAGCGGCATAAAATCCGGATCCGAAACAACCTTTGTCTCACCTGAAGCATAACACCTTCCGTGTTTTCACAAGTCAATTAATCAGTCGGCATATTGGTGTTTTATCCGTATTGTTTACATCCGACGTGGTGTTGTGAGAACATAAAGGCGTGATAAAAACCAATGATGCTGAAAATATGTTTTAATGTGGCGTCCGTGGTCCAGTGGTAGAGCGTCGGATTTGGAATCGAACGGTCCCGGGTTCGATACTCGGTCAGGCCACGTATTGCTTAGTACTGGTTAATCGCTTAGGTCGGCTAAGCCTGCCCAGGAAAACATGTCTAAGTCCCCGCGAGGGGTTTGACATTAAAGGAACATACATACGTTGTTTTCAAATGGATTATGACTGGACACTATTTAATTATGTCCTTTGCAATTGCAGGTTTGTTAATATGTTTGAGTAATTAGTTTTAATACGATCTAATTAGATATGAATGGGATTTCACAAAAGGCAGACTATCATTATTAAAGGCATAACATTTTATTGTGCAGTAACATGCTATATACCATGCTGACATATACATACACGTATATATTTTTATTATTAAATGTAATGTTAGTGTCATTTCTTGTTATTCCTGTATTCATACAGACATTTGTTCCAAACTTTATCTCCCCCCCCCCCCCTCATCCGAAAACCCCTCTAAGCCGAAAACCCCTCCAAACCGAACTTCTCTTCCGGTCCGGAAGCTGTTCGGTTTAGAGGGGTTTCACTGTAGTCGCTCAGAAACGATAAAAATCCAATAAATATACACCGTTGTATACGCAAATTGTAAATCAACAAATGAAATATGTTCATCAACACACGAAATGTAAAACGCACAGCGCGCATGCGTGAAACAACAGAGGATGTAGAAAACACCGTTAGAATGTCAACATATTTTGAACATGAAAGACTATCTATCTTCCTCTAATGTCGAACCCCTCACGGGGATGTAGACATGTCCCTAAGAGACTTAAATAACAGAGGTATGAATCGTCATCTCAAGTAATTCAATTAAAAAAGACAACGTGGGACAAATGTGGATGATGCGTTCCGAATGTAAATAAGTGCATGACCGATCGACTCGGAAAGTCCTACTTTCGGTTTCCAGTTTGTTTATCGCAAAAAAACACTGTTTACTAATTGAACATAATTATATAAAGTATAATGTAAGAATGTGTAGCAGCATTGCTACCCATACGTAAAAAATTTTTCAAATATCTTTTATTTCATACGATATAGGGCTGCTTTAATGATGTACATTTTGCGATGTTAAAAATTTCACCCAAATATGGTGCATAATTATATTATTCAATCCCCAAGTAACTGACATGGACTGGTGCATGATATTTTTAGACCAATTAATTAATAAGAAAATTACCTTTGGACCAGTTCATTTATCAAAATGGGTAATTTTATCTAAAAATAGTAATAATTATTACTGGCAAAAGTGCAGATCCTGATGAGACAGGCTCATCTGGATCTACACTTTTTGTAAGCTATTTAGAGGCCTGTGGTGTTGAAAGGGTTAAAGTAATAGACAAAGACATTTTAATCAATAAAATAATCAATATTCATTATTACCATAACCTGAAGTTATTTTTGCTTTCGATCTCATTACAGAATGTGGGTAAAGTTTTGTCTAGTAGACCTTGTGAGTGACGTATGGAGCCGGCTGCCACATGACATATTGGAAAAGCTATTGGAACCGATTTGACTAGTAAATGGGTGATAGATGCCATCAACTGATCACAAACGCTAGACATATTAACACCAGAAGAAGCTGAAAAATCTAACCTTGGTCGGAGATTCACCGTCCTCAGTAGTCGATATATAGATGTTGGTGCGATGAATGGTACCCTGGTGTCCTGTACAGTGACTCATTTGTTTGGTAAGTCTTCGATGATTGTGTTTATGTATCAAATCGTGACTTCATGAAGTGTTTCTTTTAACCCATTTCATTCTGGATACATTTAAAGGCTTTTGCAAACAACATAGATCCAGATCAGCCACAGCGTGATGCTGCATGCTGATCAGGATCTATGTTGTTTGCTACTAGCCAAGTGTCTTAGCAAGATCATCTGAAGAGCAAACAGCATAGAGCCTGATCAGACGGAACGTTCCGTGGCGGTTGATCTGACTCTATGTTCTTTGCAAATACTGTTTGAACGGTATCCAGAATGAAATGGGTTAAACATTCACCTCTGCTAAGCATCCACGTTTGGGTTAATAGACGTAGTTTATTTGGTAGCTGTGTTGTGTTCAACATAAGGGGAGGAATGTGTCACGTGCAAGACCCAGGTCCATTGCTCAACGGTCAAGGTCACACTTACCATTCAAAGGGCTTAGACTGTCTTGTCCGGAGTATAAATCTTAAACCCTTTGATGGAGTTCCAAATAACAGTATGCAAAATGTTCGCCATAACGAAACAGAGTGTCACGTGCAAGACCCAGGTCCATTGCTCAACGGTCAAGGTCACACTTACCATTCAAAGGGCTTAGACTGTCTTGTCCGGAGTATAAATCTTAAACCCTTTGATGGAGTTCCAAATAACAGTATGCAAAATGTTCGCCATAACGAAACAGAGTGTCACGTGCAAGACCCAGGTCCATTGCTCAACGGTCAAGGTCACACTTACCATTCAAAGGGCTTAGACTGTCTTGTCCGGAGTATAAATCTTAAATCCTTTGATGGAGTTCCAAATAACAGTATGCAAAATATTCGCCATAACGAAACAGAGTGTCACGTGCAAGACCCAGGTCCATTGCTCAAAGGTCAAGGTCACACTTACCATTCAAAGAGCTTAGACTGTCTTGTCCGGAGTATAAATCTTAAACCCTTTGATGGAGTTCCAAATAACAGTATGCAAAATGTTCGCCATAACGAAACAGAGTGTCACGTACAAGGCCCAGGTCCATTGTTCAAAGGTCAAGGTCACATTTCAGGTTAAAATTAATCATAACATGTAGAGCACAAGGAACAATACTGTATGGCCAAAGTGAACTGTCATGTGAAAAACACACATATGGGACGATGTCCGCCCCTATAGCTAGCATCTTGTTGTACTAATCTGAATGAGCGAATCCTTTCTACTACACGGTATCTAATGAATATGTGTACTGAAGTAGCCTGGGTACCAGTCTGGGTTCCAGTCTGTCGATTTTTCACTTTTTAACTTCTAGCCAAATGACAGCCTGGGGAAAATGGATTTCCGATCGTAGCGCCATCTACTTACACCCACTTTTATGAGGGTGTAGATTTGAAGAACGACAACTCTTCTCTACAAGATAATATCGCTAAATATAGAAACGGAATTCTATCGGAAATCGCCGAACAGGCACAATTATACACGATAATTTCCGAATATACACGAATGTTCCCGTAGACTCATTTACATATGTCCCATTTCTGTGTTATATCGACAAGATGGCGAATTTTAAATATTACATTTAGATGGTAATGGATCGATTCGGCGTAATTGAACTAAGGACGACTTAAATATTGAGTAAATATGTCAAATCAGAGGCACATTGTACTTTTTAAAACTATTTATCGTTCCATTGACCCATAAACAATGGTGGCCAATTTTAAAGTTTATCAGCATTGCACTGCCTCGCTTTCGATTCAAGTACGTCATTACTTAAGTCACGTGCTATTAGGCCTATTTATAGGATTAATAATTTCACTGGAAACCCCGCCAGTTTCCATGTTTAGAAACTCAATACGGCCCAATTAATAGTCTCGGTGTTAAAATATATTTATTTGACTGACCAGGCAAAATATATCGACGCCTGTTCCCAGGCTAGTACTGAAGAGTAGAATCCAATAAGAGACATTGGTCAGTTACCTCCCCTGAATACTCCCTAAAAGTAGATCGGTCCTATTAAGTGTTTTTCTCTGTTTTTACTGTTGTTTCCTTTGCACAACATGCTAGCAATTTTATTCCACTATCACTTCTTATGATTATTAAATTACCATAGCTCGACATATCTCCTACAGTATTATCAATGGGTACTTATTTGTAAAACAATGTTATCAGTTAATTAACACGATTTGGATAAATCAGGCATTATAGTCTCAGGTGTGAGAGGCCCGGAGTTCGCTCCCAGCTGTTGTGGACATCGAACCTGTGATCCCTGGATTACCAGACCAGCGTGTTACCACTGGACTACATATCCATCTGTGATTCATAAGAGATATAAGATAGATGCTTTTATAGAGCACTCTTGATAATTCATAGTTTATATATCAATGTTGAAATTTAGCTCAATTTAAGAAAGAAGGCTACAAATTGTTGTGACATATACAGTCAAACCTGTCATAAGCAGCCAGTCAAGGGAATCACAGAAAGAATGAAGTTAAGGAACATAATAACAATGATTGTAGTATCTAACAATTCTGGCTTTCAACGATTATATCAAACATGGGGTGGGGAGGGGTACCTAACAGGAGAAAGTTCAATTGTCTAATTAAAGATACATTCCTGTTCAAAATCTTTGTTTAATATTATCTAAAAAAAAAAAAAATTTTTAACCATTTATAGATTTAAGTTTAAACTTTAACAACTTATACTAATCACTCTCATTGGCGCGGATGAAAGCGTAAATGTGGTCATTCGGAGTACGTAGAGAAAACCCACCTGTCCGATTTGGCGACCAGTACCATCTCACATACTTCCCAGTCCGAGGATCGAACCCGGGTTGCATTGGTGAGAAGCAGATTTATAGATGAGATTATGCAATCACCAATTTGAAATATAATATGCATTAAGCAATATTCAGATTGATTTGGCCTACTGTTAATTGTGTCAGTCACGGAGTCAGTGTTAACTGTCATACATAGTAACCCTTTCCTTCATAAAAAATCAGTTTAATATACTATTATATCTCCATACAAATGACGGCCATTTAGCTATCATGCAATGGATAAATAGTCGCCATATCTATCCCACCTCCATAGATATTACTGGGACTTCATGAGATTCTGGCCTTTATTATGAACATTGGTTTGGCTACTACATTATTAAACTGTAAACATAAACCATTGATTTAGTAGCTTGGTACTTAATTTTGAATTTCATGTATACATGTATCAATTTTGTACATAACCACGATTTTATATTAGGTGACATATAGGTCCACTGGGCCGGGTGCTTGTTTGTATATTTATTATCTGTAGTATATATAATGTCGGATGCACATGTCACTATAATAAAATATTTACTTACTTACTTACTTACTTACTTACTTAGTCAATGTATGTCTTATTGGTAATGGCATCAAGAGGTGCTTCTATTAGGGAAAGGGTTAAGGAATATTCAGATTTATTTGGCCTACTGTTAATTGTGTCAGTCACTGAGTCAGTGTTAACTGTCATACCTATTTAACACCATTTAATGCACATTTATATATTTTATGACAGAGCTGTGGTAGCAGATAGTATTTATGCAAATAAAGTCCCGCGCTGTATAATTTGCACAATCATTCAGAGCTGTTATCTCGACCACATTTATGAATGAATACCATTTAGCTGCGATGACGGCACGGTTGACATGTGAAAGTTAGATCATAGGGGTGTATTCTGGAGCAGATGCTCAAGTGATTAATTGGTTTGTTTATAGAATAATCATGTAACTGGCATTTCTTATTTCCACAATGTATTTCAGCGTGTGATGGACGAATGGGTGTGAAATATAGTAAATATGAGGAAAAGAGATTGTATAAACCGTAAATTGCATGGTTATGTTTTGCATTCTTGTGGCTAAACTTTCTTCTAGTCATGTGGACGTGATCTCGACTGCGGAAAGTATGTTTTATATTCCACAGTAGGCATTGAAGTTGGTTATTACATGCAACTTTTAATAATTGTGGGGGATCAAAGGAGATATTGGATTAAGAAAACGAGATGATTCATAAGTCTCTAACGAGGTGACATGGTTTAGAACGTGCGGTCTAGAACGAGTGTTTGTCAGGCATCAAGGTGAATATTGGCAGACTTGTTTCTTCACATTCATTCACAAACTTATTACATGATTTGTTGTTGTTGTTACATTGTGGAGTATGATCTATTGAACCATGATTTGTTGTTGTTACATTGTGGAGTATGATCTATTGAACCATGATTTGTTGTTGTTACATTGTGGAGTATGATCTATTGAACCATGATTTGTTGTTGTTGTTACATTGTGGAGTATGATCTATTGAACCATGATTTGTTGTTGTTACATTGTGGAGTATGATCTATTGAACCATGATTTGTTGTTGTTACATTGTGGAGTATGATCTATTGAACCATGATTTGTTGTTGTTACATTGTGGAGTATGATCTATTGAACCATGATTTGTTGTTACATTGTGGAGTATGATCTATTGAACCATGATTTGTTGTTACATTGTGGAGTATGAGCTATTGAACCATGATTTGTTGTTGTTACATTGCAGAGTATGATATATTGAACCATGATTTGTTGTTGTTACATTGTGGAGTATGATCTATTGAACCATGATTTGTTGTTGTTACGTTGCGGAGTATGATCTATTGAACCATGATTTGTTGTTACATTGTGGAGTATGATCTATTGAACCATGATGTGTTGTTGTTACGTTGCGGAGTATGATCTATTGAACCATGATGTGTTGTTACGTTGTGGAGTATGATCTATTGAACCATGATTTGTTGTTGTTACATTGTGGAGTATGATCTATTGAACCATGATTTGTTGTTGTTACATTGTGGAGTATGATCTATTGAACCATGATTTGTTATTGTTACATTGCGGAGTATGATCTATTGAACCATGAGTTGTTGTTGTTACGTTGCGGAGTATGATCTATTGAACCATGATTTGTTGTTGTTACATTGTGGAGTATGATCTATTGAACCATGATTTGTTGTTGTTACATTGCAGAGTATGATCTATTGAACCATGATTTGTTGTTGTTACATTGTGGAGTATGATCTATTGAACCATGATTTGTTGTTGTTACATTGTGGAGTATGATCTATTGAACCATGATCTGTTGTTGTTACATTGTGGAGTATGATCTATTGAACCATGATTTGTTGTTGTTACATTGTGGAGTATGATCTATTGAACCATGATTTGTTGTTGTTACGTTGCGGAGTATGATCTATTGAACCATGATTTGTTGTTACATTGTGGAGTATGATCTATTGAACCATGATGTGTTGTTGTTACGTTGCGGAGTATGATCTATTGAACCATGATGTGTTGTTACGTTGTGGAGTATGATCTATTGAACCATGATTTGTTGTTGTTACATTGTGGAGTATGATCTATTGAACCATGATTTGTTGTTGTTACATTGTGGAGTATGATCTATTGAACCTTGATTTGTTATTGTTACATTGCGGAGTATGATCTATTGAACCATGAGTTGTTGTTGTTACGTTGCGGAGTATGATCTATTGAACCATGATTTGTTGTTGTTACATTGTGGAGTATGATCTATTGAACCATGATTTGTTGTTGTTACATTGCAGAGTATGATCTATTGAACCATGATTTGTTGTTGTTACATTGTGGAGTATGATCTATTGAACCATGATTTGTTGTTGTTACATTGTGGAGTATGATCTATTGAACCATGATCTGTTGTTGTTACATTGTGGAGTATGATCTATTGAACCATGATTTGTTGTTGTTACATTGTGGAGTATGATCTATTGAACCATGATTTGTTGTTGTTACATTGTGGAGTATGAGCTATTGAACCATGATTTGTTGTTGTTACATTGTGGAGTATGATCTATTGAACCATGATTTGTTGTTGTTACATTGTGGAGTATGATCTATTGAACCATGATTTGTTGTTGTTCATTGTGGAGTATGATCTATTGAACCATGATTTGTTGTTGTTACATTGTGGAGTATGATCTATTGAACCATGATTTGTTGTTGTTACATTGTGGAGTATGATATATTGAACCATGATTTGTTGTTACGTTGCGGAGTATGATATATTGAACCATGCTTTGTTGTTGTTACGTTGCAGAGTATGATCTATTGAACCATGATTTGTTGTTATGTTGCGGAGTATGATCTATTGAACCATGATTTGTTGTTGTTGCGTTGCGGTGTATGATCTATTGAACCATGATTTGTTGTTACGTTGCAGAGTATGATCTATTGTACCATGATTTGTTGTTGTTACATTGTGGAGTATGATCTATTGAACCATGATTTGTTGTTGTTACATTGTGGAGTATGATCTATTGAACCATGATGTGGTGTTATGTTGCGGAGTATGAGCTATTGAACCATGAGTTGTTGTTGTTACGTTGCGGAGTATGATATATTGAACCATGATTTGTTGTTACGTTGCAGAGTATGATCTTTTGAACCATGATTTGTTGTTACGGTGTAAAAGTATGATCTATTGAACCATGCGTTGTTGTTACGTTGCAGAGTATGATCTATTGAACCATGATTTGTTGTTACGTTGCAGAGTATGATATATTGAACCATGATTTGTTGTTACGTTGTAGAGTATGATCTATTGAACCATAAGGAATCCAATCAATAGCAATAAGCGTACTATACAGTTTAATGTACGTATTACTGTATTAACTCTTTGCACGCCAGCTGTGAAAATAATAGTCAAATATGTCATGGAATTTCCTGCAAATTGTTTCACAATTCTGAATGAAATTCCTTGACAGTTTCAGACCTTTCAGATACAAATAAGAAACCACATTAATAAATTGTCGTCTGCTATATTTGATCTATTTATAGCCTTATATTTATAGTTCGCAATAGGAAGTTAAATGTTGGATGCTGCTACATGTAGTTCAGTTTGGTTTATACAGATTTATCTTAGCTCGATTGTGAAACAAGTTCTTTAAACTGTAGTCTATTTTCTCTTGAGATCTCATTCCCAGTGGAATCCAATCTCCACGAGGGAACGGGAAGAGGATTTAAGTGTCTTTTATAAGGACACCATCACCTGGGTTCTGATGGGGCTCAAGCTCACAACCCTGCGCTTTATTGTTTGGTTTCAGCTCCCTGGAATAATGTGACATGTTCAGTAATTTGTTTGCAATATCTTAGAATTGCATGTTAGTGTAAGTGGGTGAGTGATGCCGTGTTGAGATATAAATAACCCTTTGCTTCATAGAAATTTAGGTTAATATACTATTATATCTCCATATAAACGACAACCATTTAACCCTTACCTTCATAGAGATTTAGGTTAATATACTATTATATCTCCAAACAAACGACAGCCACTTAACCCTTTCCTTCATAGAGATTTAGGTTAATATACTATTATATCTCCATATAAACGACAACCATTTAACCCTTTCCTTCATAGAGATTTAGGTTAATATACTATTATATCTCCAAACAAACGACAGCCACTTAACCCTTTCCTTCATAGAGATTTAGGTTAATATACTATTATATCTCCATACAAACGACAGCCATTTAACCCTTTCCTTCATAGAGATTTAGGTTAATATACTATTATATCTCCATACAAACTACAGCCATTTAACCCTTTCCTTCATAGAGATTTAGGTTAATATACTATTATCTCTCCATACAAATGACAGCCATTTATTTAGCTATCATGCAGTGGATAAGTAGTCGCCATATCTATCCCACCCCATAGATATTACTGGGACTACATAGAGAGATTTAGGTTAATATGCTATTATATCTCCATACAAACGACAGCCATTTAGCTATCATGCAGTGGATAAGTAGTCGCCATATCTATCCCACCCCCATAGATATTACTGGGACTACATAGAGAGATTTAGGTTAATATGCTATTATATCTCCATACAAACGACAGCCATTTAGCTATCATGCAGTGGATAAGTAGTCGCCATATCTATCCCACCCCATAGATATTACTGGGACTACATAGAGAGATTTAGGTTAATATGCTATTATATCTCCATACAAACGACAGCCATTTAGCTATCATGCAGTGGATAAGTAGTCGCCATATCTATCCTACCCCCATAGATATTACTGGGACTACATAGAGAGATTTAGGTTAATATGCTATTATATCTCCATACAAACGACAGCCATTTAGCTATCATGCAGTGGATAAGTAGTCGCCATATCTATCCTACCCCCATAGATATTACTGGAACTACATAGAGAGATTTAGGTTAATATGCTATTATATCTCCATACAAACGACAGCCATTTAGCTATCATGCAGTGGATAAGTAGTCGCCATATCTATCCTACCTCCATGGATATTATTTGAACTACATGAGATTCTGGCCTTTATTTTGAACATTGGTTTGGCTACTATATTGTCAATGTATATCGTATTGGTAATGGCATCAAGAGGTGGTTCTATGAGGGAAAGGGTTAAGGAATGAATTGCGGGTTAATAGTTTCAATCGGGGTATGAACTATTTTGGGCGTGGTTAAAGTGTGTGGAGCCCGAAGGCATCCACGCTAACTTTAAACACGCCCAATGTGTTCTGGATACCATTCAAACAGTATTTGCAAAGAACATAGAGCCAGATTAGCAGCCATGGAACGTGCCGTCTGATCAGGCTCTATGCTGTTTGCTATTCAGATGATCTTGCTAAGACACTTGGCTATGTAGCAAACAACATAGATCCTGATCAGCATGCAGTGTCACGCTGCAGCTGATCTGGATCTATGTTGTTTGCAAAAATCCTTTAAATGTATCCAGAATGAAATGGGTTAAGCCACGATTCATTACTTATATTTACATTAATTATTCTTTTCAATGACACAAAGAAATGATAGCACACTTTGTATTTAAAATGTTGTTTAAGTCCAGATTTGCTATTTACCGTGTGCCGGAACAGCTAAATAGATCATCCTTGGAACAGCATAGAAAGTAAGACACGCCATCACTTGCCCCTCATTGCTGTAAGTTCAAATCTCACGCGATGTCAAATTATTTCATGTGAGGAAGTTTAGTAACCCAGCTCACTTGCAGAAGGTTGGTGGTTTTATCTTGTTTCCCGTCCATGCTTGAAGTACTGCTCGGAAGCACACCTGGGGTCTTCATCCACCAATAATCCCTGGAGAGTTGCCATATCACCTAAGCTGAATCCGGAATCCGGTGCAAACATAAACACCCCAAAAACAAACAAACAGTGTTAGTTCACCTGACCACGTCACACCGGCACAAGACTAATGCTCTAGGGTTCAAACTTGGTCTGAGGAATCCTGCACTGAATTAGATTCATCCATCAAAAACTAAGGTCAAATTAAAGTAGAGCAAATAAGCTACACCTCTTCTGAACTCATTTTTCACAATTTGTCCTGAAGCTCCTAGTTTGTTAAAATTAGGTCAATATTCATCAAAAACTATGTCAAATTGAAGAAAACCTCGAAGCAACAAGCAACATACCGGAAGCTAATTGTCAGAATTATATGATTACACTTGATCTGAAAAACCCTACCAAAATGTATATTTAAACTAGTTGTCAAACCAAGAAAATCTCGGTCACTAGATGAACTTAAAATATTAGTCAAAATTGGTTTGTTCAGATTAGTCCAGTTTGGCAAAAAGTAGGTCACTACAGTCAAACCTGTGTTAGTGGTCATTTCTATTAAGAAGCCAGCCTGTATTAAGCAGCCAGTTACCAGGTTCCCAATATGCTGTTTTATTATACTGTTGACCTCTATTAAGCAGCCACCTGTGCTAAGCAGCCACTTTTTTCAGGTCCCTTGGTTGGCTGCTTAAGACAGGTTTGACTGTATGTCATAATAAAGAAAAAGCTTTAAACCCTTAAAATACTGAACAAATTGGAAGGAATGTGCAAACAACATAGATCCAGATGAGCAGCATGTGATTTGTCTGAGGATCATCTATGTTGTTTGTTATTCAGCCAAGTGTTTTCGCTCCACTATCTGAGTCGCCAACAGCATAGAGCTTAGCTTAGTTTAGTTTATACAAATTTATTTTAGCTCGATTGCGAAACAAGTTCTTACAACTTATATTAATCACTCTCGAGACCTCATTCCTGATGGAATCCATCGCCACGAGGGAAAGAGAAGAGGCAACGTGGAATTTAAATGCCTTTCCTAAGGGCACAATCGTAACGGCTCCAGCGGGGCTCGAACTCTGGACCTTTCGCACCTGAAGCGAACACGCATCCACGCTATCATGACATCCACTTCAGACAGCTTAGAGCCTGATCAGCCGGCACATACTGTGCTCTATGCTGTTTGCAAAGCGACTTTAGTCGCGATTAACAGTTTAAGGGTTAAACAATATCTCCTGAATCAAAGAGTCAAAATTGGATCCAACTTGTTTAACTAGGTACACTAATATTTAAACTTGTCTTTAATCGATTGCAAAACAAGTTCTTACAACTTATGTTAATCACTTTCAAGACCACATTCATGATGAAATCCATCCCCACGTGGTAGAGAAGAGGCAACATGAAATTTAAATGCAAGGGCTCCAGCAGGGCTCCAACTGCGGGGCTTTCGCATCTGAAGCGAACGCTCTACCACTGCGCTTATTATATCACGACTTCCACTGTTCTATATCTTGCGGGTGATACACATCTGTTTGGATTTGCCTACGCAATCATCATCCAGACTGTTCCCTCCAGCTGCGGCTCCGAATTCTTCTGACATCTCATTTTCATGTTTTGTAGTGTTCACAGCAAAAAGTGTTGTTCCGGAATGCTTAACCCTTTCAGCACTACAGACCTCTAAATAGGCTTACAAAAAGGCTAGCCGTCTCATCTGGATTTGCACTTTTTTTGCCTGTAATATTACTATTTTTAGACAAAATTACCCATTTTGATAAATGAACTGGTCCAAATGTAATTTTGTTATTAATTTATTTGTCTAAATATATCATGCACCAGTCCATGTCAGTTACTTGGTGTTGAATGGGTTAATATCATGCACCAGTCCATGTCAGTTACTTGGTGTTGAATGGGTTAAGGTGTTACTTAATGACTCGTCACCAGGATTTAAGTTTTTGAATGTGTACGTGAAGATTCGTAGAGCTGCATCATTCTCTCTTGCCTGTCACTTTATTTTCCTTTATTTAATATCAGATCAAAATTTCAATTGCGCCCGTCATAGCAAACGTGAAATGCAGACAACCTTGACATTGGTGGGAACCGATCAATAGTAGAAAGTAATTATGGTTTAAATTTGTCTGAATGAGCAGAAACGTAAACTCACCTGGGCGTGAATGTACCAGTAGGTACGTTGTGTGAATTACCTATCTCTGACATGCAAACTGTGTCGTAATTGAGCAGACGCTGTACTTTACATGTAGTTTATATATAGCACAAGATAATGTTTACTTTATGCTTTTGAACTCGCGTTCACTGCATCATAGATATCCACATTTGCCTGGTGTTCGTGCAGGTTAAGATGTGTGGCATTAGTTGCAGTTTGTATGAATAGACATAATGTTGTCTCTCTCCGTCTCCTGTATTTAATGTTATATCGATGATACAAGTGAAGGAGCTCAGTAACATTTATTATTTGAATTAGATTGTTGATAATTTGACTTGTTTCATCACAAGCTTTAGGTGTCACAAACTGGCACATGTTGCGTAATCATTTTCATTCATTCAATTAATAAATTATCTGAATGGTATTAAAGTGACTGGAGGTATACAGGTGGAGTTTACAGTATTCGTTATTCGATAATATCTTGGGTAAGTGGAGGTTTCACAATTTGTTAAATTGTTCATCATAAATATTAGTTATTCGATAATTTCCATATAGGAGAGAATTATCGTGTATTTGTGTCGGTTTGCACTTGAAATTGTTAAAACAATTATTTAAAGGGATAGTCGTACTTTCTTTTGTATTAGATACTGTTATAGAATTGGGAAAATCAGATAGTAACTATTCAAATTATTGCTGTTTAAAGATTTGAGTTAAAGTTTAGGCCATTTTGTTTCCATGTCAACAACAATACAATATGGCGGAATTTAGATATTTAGTTTTTAAATTATTACATGAGGCTGTATTAGTGTTCTTTACTTCATTAACTATATAGATGTGTAGGTTTTTGTTCTGAATACAAGAAACTGTCACTGGATATTAAGTTTATTTGAAAAATTATAAAGTTTGTGCAAGACATTACAATTTTAAAAATGGCCGCCTCCATAATCGGCCATTTTGTCGTAAGATTAAAAAAAAACTTTTGTGACGGTGGGATAGGACTAACTTGCTTATTATCCAATGATTGATACAATGCAGTCATGTATGGAAATCTACATATCTTCTACTTTAATTATTACTTAGATATGAATTTTAGCGTAGCCGTTATTTGCCTACTACAATACTGTCTACCACCAGGTCGACACGCTGTGTATTCCAATCTGATATTACGACTGCTGGTTTTATATGGTCATGAGCCCGTACCAAACCAGAAAAAGCAGTATCATAACTAGTTCCTGAGAAATAACACTCAGTGCTAGTTTGATTACTTCCTGTAGCATCCCAGTGTGTCAAATTTAGCAGATAACAGATGTTTATAGTTTATAGTGTATCTAATTCAGTAATTCTAATTTATTCCTGATAAATGGATAACGGAGAGCATGGTTGCGATTATTAAGTGTTCAAATTCAAATGAAAGTAGTAAAGATGTTATTACGTGACTAGTTTCATATCAGCCTACATATCGACCCTCGGTAACTTGATATCAGCCTACATATCGACCCTCGGTAACTTGATATCAGCCTACATATCGACCCTCGGTAACTTGATATCAGCCTACATATCGACCCTCGGTAACTTGATATCAGCATTTGACTTTCGGTGTCAGGCTGATATCAAGTTACGTTGGACCGATACCTACATGTATGCTGATATGAAACTTAGCCGCGTGATAACCTCAAAATATTTATTTCTGGGAGAGGGTTAAATATTAGGTTGATATTCATATAGAAATGTTTTTTAATTTATCGTCGCAACCCGGCTACCCGTAATTATGAGCGATGCCTCCAGAAGAGATTACAGTCAAACTTGTGTTAATTAATGGTCACTCTATTAAGCAGCCAGTTTCCAGATTCCCAATATGTTGATTTACTATACATTTGACTTCTATTAAGCAGCCAGTTTCCAGATTCCCAATATGTTGATTTACTATACATTTGACTTCTATTAAGCAGCCACCTGTGCTACTATTAGCAGCCACTTTCTGTGATTCCCTTTCTGGCTGCTCAAGACTGGTTTGACTGTAGTCATTTTGGATTTTGAAGGATAGTGTGCAATGATACAAACAGAGACCCATTCCAGAGTCATCTCTTGTTCTTTTACATGCACGATGCAAAACACCGACACGAGACCTCGGTTTAAAGTCTCATCCGAAAGACTCTTAATGATATGAGTCTATTTAGTTATAGTGGGGGAATCGGCGCGATATAGCCTGAATTGTGCTGAGGCACCGTTAAACCAAATACTCACTATAGTGGGGGAATCGGCGCGATATAGCCTGAATTGTGCTGATGCACCGTTAAACCAAATACTCACTATAGTGGGGGAATCGGCGCGATATAGCCTGAATTGTGCTGATGCACCGTTAAACCAAATACTCACTATAGTGGGGGAATCGGCGCGATATAGCCTGAATTGTGCTGATGCACCGTTAAACCAAATACTCACTATAGTGGGGGAATCGGCGCGATATAGCCTGAATTGTGCTGATGCACCGTTAAACCAAATACTCACTATAGTGGGGGAATCGGCGCGATATAGCCTGAATTGTGCTGATGCACCGTTAAACCAAATACTCACTATAGTGGGGGAATCGGCGCGATATAGCCTGAATTGTGCTGATGCACCGTTAAACCAAATACTCACTATAGTGGGGGAATCGGCGCGATATAGCCTGAATTGTGCTGATGCACCGTTAAACCAAATACTCACTATAGTGGGGGAATCGGCGCGATATAGCCTGAATTGTGCTGATGCACCGTTAAACCAAATACTCACTATAGTGGGGGAATCGGCGCGATATAGCCTGAATTGTGCTGATGCACCGTTAAACCAAATACTCACTATAGTGGGGGAATCGGCGCGATATAGCCTGAATTGTGCTGATGCACCGTTAAACCAAATACTCACTATAGTGGGGGAATCGGCGCGATATAGCCTGAATTGTGCTGATGCACCGTTAAACCAAATACTCACTATAGTGGGGGAATCGGCGCGATATAGCCTGAATTGTGCTGATGCACCGTTAAACCAAATACTCACTATAGTGGGGGAATCGGCGCGATATAGCCTGAATTGTGCTGATGCACCGTTAAACCAAATACTCACTATAGTGGGGGAATCGGCGCGATATAGCCTGAATTGTGCTGATGCACCGTTAAACCAAATACTCACTATAGTGGGGGAATCGGCGCGATATAGCCTGAATTGTGCTGATGCACCGTTAAACCAAATACTCACTATAGTGGGGGAATCGGCGCGATATAGCCTGAATTGTGCTGATGCACCGTTAAACCAAATACTCACTATAGTGGGGGAATCGGCGCGATATAGCCTGAATTGTGCTGATGCACCGTTAAACCAAATACTCACTATAGTGGGGGAATCGGCGCGATATAGCCTGAATTGTGCTGATGCACCGTTAAACCAAATACTCACTATAGTGGGGGAATCGGCGCGATATAGCCTGAATTGTGCTGATGCACCGTTAAACCAAATACTCACTATAGTGGGGGAATCGGCGCGATATAGCCTGAATTGTGCTGATGCACCGTTAAACCAAATACTCACTATAGTGGGGGAATCGGCGCGATATAGCCTGAATTGTGCTGATGCACCGTTAAACCAAATACTCACTATAGTGGGGGAATCGGCGCGATATAGCCTGAATTGTGCTGATGCACCGTTAAACCAAATACTCACTATAGTGGGGGAATCGGCGCGATATAGCCTGAATTGTGCTGATGCACCGTTAAACCAAATACTCACTATAGTGGGGGAATCGGCGCGATATAGCCTGAATTGTGCTGATGCACCGTTAAACCAAATACTCACTATAGTGGGGGAATCGGCGCGATATAGCCTGAATTGTGCTGATGCACCGTTAAACCAAATACTCACTATAGTGGGGGAATCGGCGCGATATAGCCTGAATTGTGCTGATGCACCGTTAAACCAAATACTCACTATAGTGGGGGAATCGGCGCGATATAGCCTGAATTGTGCTGATGCACCGTTAAACCAAATACTCACTATAGTGGGGAATCGGCGCGATATAGCCTGAATTGTGCTGATGCACCGTTAAACCAAATACTCACTATAGTGGGGGAATCGGCGCGATATAGCCTGAATTGTGCTGATGCACCGTTAAACCAAATACTCACTATAGTGGGGGAATCGGCGCGATATAGCCTGAATTGTGCTGATGCACCGTTAAACCAAATACTCACTATAGTGGGGGAATCGGCGCGATATAGCCTGAATTGTGCTGATGCACCGTTAAACCAAATACTCACTATAGTGGGGGAATCGGCGCGATATAGCCTGAATTGTGCTGATGCACCGTTAAACCAAATACTCACTATAGTGGGGGAATCGGCGCGATATAGCCTGAATTGTGCTGATGCACCGTTAAACCAAATACTCACTATAGTGGGGGAATCGGCGCGATATAGCCTGAATTGTGCTGATGCACCGTTAAACCAAATACTCACTATAGTGGGGGAATCGGCGCGATATAGCCTGAATTGTGCTGATGCACCGTTAAACCAAATACTCACTATAGTGGGGGAATCGGCGCGATATAGCCTGAATTGTGCTGATGCACCGTTAAACCAAATACTCACTATAGTGGGGGAATCGGCGCGATATAGCCTGAATTGTGCTGATGCACCGTTAAACCAAATACTCACTATAGTGGGGGAATCGGCGCGATATAGCCTGAATTGTGCTGATGCACCGTTAAACCAAATACTCACTATAGTGGGGGAATCGGCGCGATATAGCCTGAATTGTGCTGATGCACCGTTAAACCAAATACTCACTATAGTGGGGGAATCGGCGCGATATAGCCTGAATTGTGCTGATGCACCGTTAAACCAAATACTCACTATAGTGGGGGAATCGGCGCGATATAGCCTGAATTGTGCTGATGCACCGTTAAACCAAATACTCACTATAGTGGGGGAATCGGCGCGATATAGCCTGAATTGTGCTGATGCACCGTTAAACCAAATACTCACTATAGTGGGGGAATCGGCGCGATATAGCCTGAATTGTGCTGATGCACCGTTAAACCAAATACTCACTATAGTGGGGGAATCGGCGCGATATAGCGTGAATTGTGCTGATGCACCGTTAAACCAAATACTCACTATAGTGGGGGAATCGAACCTGCGACCCCTGGATTACAAGTCCAGTATGTTAACCACTGCATCATCCGCTCTAAATAAGACTTCTAAAAGACCAGCATAAATAATTAAACGCATTGTACAAACTGAGCATTACCTTTCATGTTGGATTTTAATAGACTTTCAAAGGTAATGGACTATGGTTCTCCTATTTAAAGATAAAGGATTGTTTGTGCTTGTGCAAGTCCTTTTATTCAATACATCAAAATAGACGAATTTCAAATGTCGGACACCCTCAGTTATTCATACCTATTTTACTTTACTGGTTGATAAACTCCAACAATGTTATTGAACTAATGCCTGATTAAAACTAATGCCTGTCGGGGGGGGGGGAACGCAATTTTGCCTTGAATGACTCGGCAATTTTTGTTATCTGTAATCAAATAATGAATGACGTTTACAGATTGCTGTGTGTGTTTATAAGGCTATGTGGTAAATTAATTATTTCATAGCTTCAGGCAAAACCTAACACATGTAGTATGTAGCTTGATAGTATATAGCTTCATAGATATTTGCATTAAAATGTTGTCACACCTGTATAGAATGTGACAAGACTATTTACACACTCGTGGACAAAAAAAGGTAGTAGGGGTAGTGAGGGAAAGAGGTGATATAAGTGTATTAAGATCCATGCAGGTAATTTGGCCGAGTGAAACATGGCTTTGCATGTGCAGTGTGACTGGTAACCGTGAGTTCATTCACAGCACGAACGTAGGCGAATAATTCGATCATAAATGGGCAGAATCTGCACTCTATTAGTGAGTGCATGGCTATTTTATGTAATAATAATACTCGTGGTAACTGAAAATATGCACATAGTCTCACCACTTTCATTTAAATACATGTACATATGTCGCGTAATCCATGGGTGGAGAGCGCTGTTTGAGGTATAATACATGTACAAATGTTGCATGATCCAGGGGTGGAGAGCGCTCTTTGAGGTATAATACATGTACAAATGTCGCGTGATCCAGGGGTGGAGAGCGCTGTTTGAGGTATAATACATGTACAAATGTTGCGTGATCCAGGGGTGGAGAGAGCAGTTTGAGGTATAATACATGCACAAATGTTGCGTGATCCAGGGGTGGAGAGCGCAGTTTGAGGTATAATACATGTACAAATGTTGCATGATCCAGGGGTGGAGAGAGCAGTTTGAGGTATAATACATGTACAAATGTTGCATGATCCAGGGGTGGAGAGAGCAGTTTGAGGTATAATACATGTACAAATGTTGCATGATCCAGGGGTGGGGAGCGCAGTTTGAGGTATAATTCATGTACAAATGTTGCATGATCCAGGGGTGGAGAGAGCAGTTTGAGGTATAATACATGTACACATGTTGCATGATCCAGGGGTGGTGAGAGCAGTTTGAGGTATAATACATGTACAAATGTTGCGTGATCCAAACTTGTGACAGTAAACTACTTACTATATGACCATATGTGTGTCTTGTGCCTGTGGTCAGTATTACAGTCAAACCTGCATTAGTGGTCACCTCCATTAAGCAGCCAACCTGTATTAAGCAGCCAGTATCAAGCTTCCCAATACAGTCAAACCTGTCTTAAGCAGCCAGCCAAAGGAGTCAGAGAAAGTGGCTGCTTAACACAGGTGGCTGCTTAATAGAGGTCAAATATATAATGAAACAACCAATTGGGAATATGGATACTGGCTGCTTAATGCAGGTTGGCTGCTTAATGGAGGTGACCACTAACACAGGTTTGACTGTATGTTGTTTTATTATACATTTAAACTCTATTAAGCAGCCACCTGTGCTAAGCAGCCACTTTCTGTGATTCCCTTGGCTGGCTGCTTAAGAAAGGTTTAACAGTATATAGATTTGCAACGGTGCAAACCTGTTTCATGTGCTGTCATTATCTACTTGCATGTAGAGCAGTTTCTCACTTAGAGCCAGAACTAGATGACGCAGCTTAGATTGTATATGTATGGTTTGCGGAGATAGAAATATATTATTAATCGTTCTCCCGTCACTCAGTTTTAGTTCAAGATTTTTTGCTGAATCATCCATCGATACATACGACTGCTTGTATTGATCCTGGGGTTTGTAATTTTTGCTTGGTCATGTCAGACATTACTGAACACTGAATGTCTCATTAAGTGAGAAATAAATTAGAATATAATAGGACATTCAGAGCTAATTGTTCATGGTTTTATAGAAATTGCAAAACACCTAGGCTTTATTAAAGCATGGGTGACTTTTTATCTTATGACAATGTGGGGGATCAGTATGCCTTCTAGCTTAGAAGAGCATTGCTTTAGGTTAATTTGCAATGCATTTTCCACCCCTGTCACCCCCCTCCTACCTCCCCGACCAATCATGAGGTGCACACAGGGTATAATCATCGGGATCAATTAAAACAGTATCGATGGATGATTCAGCAGAAAAACTGGAACTGAGTGACGGGAGATTGATTAATAATATATTGCTCATCTCCGCTAACCATACAATCTGAGCAGTCATCTGGTCCTCAGGCTCTAAGTGCGAAACTGCACCATTGCAAATCCATATATAAATACTGATATACACTAGTATACAGTGATATTGTATAAAATATGTTTTCTGCTTGTCATTGTCATTATGTTTATCAAAGTACTGATTTTTCCCAGCCAAGCTTCCGGTATATATGCACTAGCTAGGCCGGGCACTGATTGGTGCACCCGGGCACTGATTGGTGTACCTGGGCACTGATTGGTGCACCCGAGCACTGATTGGTGCACCCGGGCACTGATTGGTGCACCCGGGCACTGATTGGTGTACCTGGGCACTGATTGGTGTACCCGGGCACTGATTGGTGTACCTGGGCACTGATTGGTGTACCCGGGCACTGATTGGTGTACCCGGGCACTGATTGGTGTACCCGGGCACTGATTGGTGTACCCGGGCACTGATTGGTGTACCCGGGCACTGATTGGTGTACCCGGGCACTGATTGGTGTACCCGGGCACTGATTGGTGTACCCGGGCACTGATTGGTGCACCCGGGCACTGATTGGTGCACCCGGGCACTGATTGGTGCACCCGGGCATGATTGGTGCACCCGGGCACTGATTGGTGCACCGGGCACTGATTGGTGCACCCGGGCACTGATTGGTGCACCCGGGCACTGATTGGTGCACCCGGGCACTGATTGGTGCACCGGGCACTGATTGGTGCACCGGGCACTGATTGGTGCACCCGGGCACTGATTGGTGCACCCGGGCACTGATTGGTGCACCCGGGCACTGATTGGTGCACCCGGGCACTGATTGGTGCACCCGGGCACTGATTGGTGCACCCGGGCACTGATTGGTGTACCCGGGCACTGATTGGTGTACCCGGGCACTGATTGGTGTACCCGGGCAACCCAAGACTGTATTCTAGCTGTATATGTATACATTGTATATACATGTAGCACTAGCTAGGCCGGGCACTGATTGGTGTACCCGGGCACTGATTGGTGTACCCAAACCCAAAATTTGTTTACACTTGCATGTACATTGTAACTGTATAAAACAACATAAAATGTGAAATATTTTTTACACCATTTAGATTGGAATAATTTGTAGTTAATTCTGGGCAAGCACCCTCTATCTTCTTGGGATTCCTCTAAACCCGTAACCCATTCAACACTAAGTAACTGACATGGACTGATCCATTCAACACCAAGTAACTGATATGGACTAAGGTCCATGATATTTTTAGACAAATAAATTAATCATAAAATTACATTTGGACCAGTTCATTTATCAAAATGAGTAATTGTCTAAAAATAGTAATATTACTGGCAAAACGTGCAGAACCTGATGAGACAGCTCTTTGTAAGCCTATTTAGAGGTATGTGGTGTTGAAAGGGTTAACCTGCCAATCACGATTGTAGTCTATTTTGCAAACAGCATAGAGCACACAATGTGCCGTCTGTTCAGGATCTATACTGTTTGCTATTCGGATAGTGGAGCTAAAAAAAATACACTTGTCTGAATAGCAAACAACATAGATCCTGATCAAGACGCTGCGGCTGATCTGGATCTATGTTGTTTGCACATTCCGTCCCAGTTTATTTGGCAGGTTAAGGGTTAATTATTCTTCCTCTTTTCAGATATGTTGGCTTTTGCTGCTTCCGTATTTAGATATTACCCATGTAATTGTACCATCCGAATCCCATTACTCATCAAAGGCTTATGCAGTGATATAATACCGTAACGAGTATTTGTCATGATATACTCGACTTTATCGTGGTATATGATCCTATTGTCGTCTCTGATTCCGTGCCATCACGATGAGAATAGAATCTCATGTACTAGGTTACCTAGTTAGACAGACACACAAGCAGTTACGGGGTTCAACAATAAAAACTTATTTTTCACGTACCCCACCCACCTACCAATACAGATCTTGCATGTTTTAGCCTTACTGTGCGGGAAACGAGTGTAATCGTTTGTGCAAAGTTCATCATAGAGCCAGATCAGATGGTACAGTACGTGCACAGAGCGTTCCGTCTGATCAGGCTCTAGGCTGTTTGCTATTCGGGTAGTAGAGCTCAAACACTTTACTGAATAGCAACCAACATAATATAGATCCTAATCAGAAATGGTGTTACGCCATGGCTGATCTGGATCTATGTTGTTTGCTACACAATCTTTCCAATTTATTCAGCATTTTAAGGGTTAAATAAAGTGAGTTTTGTTTTACCCATAAAGTGTCAAATAATTTGACCTTTGTAGACAAATACGTGGAATAGTTTGCATAACTCTCTGGGACATGATACCTATACTAGCCTCACTAATATGTATTATAGAGATCAAATTATTGAAATGTTATCCGGATTTTCAACTTTAATTATGAGTGAGTCACAGAGAGTGCAATGTTTCAAATTAATGTTAAGATATATGCATCATTTAGCAAAATGCTTAAACTATTTATTATTGTAATATACCCTTACAAACTGGGTTTGAAAACAGTTAAAATTGTCCAATTCTGATTCCCTAAAGCTTTCGTTTTCGTTTAGGGTTGCTACTTTGGACATGCTTTGGAATTAATTCGAGTCGGTCTTAGAAATAACAACGACTTTTCTGTAGTTGAAAAGACAAACCTTTTCCTAAGTAACGTACACATACTTCATGAAAGTATTCATGAATATAATGAATATACTGAATGTAATGAATACAAGATCTCAGATCTACAAAGATATGTATACATAGCTAATAAAATGGTTAATATAGTTCATATATTAATGTCAATGACATATCCAGTAGTCTGTGTGTCTGTGTATATGTATGTATATGCATGGGTGTATGTATGTATATGTGTGTATATGTATATATGTATACATGTATATGTATATAAATATATGTATATATGTATATGTGTATATGCATGTAGGTAGGTATGTATGTATTGTGTATCTGTGTGTATGTGTGTGTTATGTGTGTAGATGTAGAAATATACACACATAATATATTATAGTGCATATATGTGTAAAAGTTCTATGTTCCATTTCATCTGTTCATTTTGTTATCAATTGTCTGTGTTTATTATGTACATGTATCTCATCATATGGTGGAATAAAAGATATCTATCTATCTATCTAATTTGAATGGGATAAATTTGGATTACTTATAATAATTATATACTTACATGTTTATAGAAACGTGGGCCTCATTGAATATTGTGTGTTCGTGTTATGATGTGGCCTTCATTGAATATTATATGACTTTGTGTGTTCATGTTATAATGATGATGCTCAGTTTTGATGGTCATATTTTGAGAAGTGTGTATGACTCCAGTAATGAGATCCCATTGGGTCATATTTAAATCTGGTGTAATGTTTTGATAGTTGTATGTTTTTAATTGAGTGAGGTTACATATGAGGATGTTCGAGTTTATATATTTGGGATACATGATGTACTATAATATTTCAAATAAACCCCCCAAAAAAATACCATGTAATATTTGCCCGGTAGTTTTATTGAGCATTTTGATATTTCAGCAAATTGATCGTGTTTAATTCTGGCGACAGTCATTTACAGTCAAACCCGTGTTAGTTATTATGCAGCCACCTTGTGTTATTATTATTATTAACAGCCAGTTTTTCAGGTTTCCAATATGCTGTTTTAGTAAACATTTGACCTCTATTAAGCAACCAATTTGTATTAAGCAGCCAGGTTGGTGCACCAAGTACTGGTTAACCGCTGGAGCCTGCCTGCCAGGAAAGGTGTTGTTAGGTAAACTGCCCGTCGCTCAAATGGGCAAACGGTAGCGACATTAAATAAACTTCTTAAAAAAGCAGCCAGTTTTTCCATGTTCCCAATACTGTGTTTAAGTACACATTTTAAGCAGCCACCTGTGATAAGCAGCCACTTTCTGTGATTCCCTTGGCTGGCTGTTTCTTGTGACAGGTTTGACTAATGTTGTCAGAACGTGTGGCCCAACCCATTTGCTAATTAGTTATCTGTTATACGATCGTTATTGTTACATACATGTATATAGAGCAATAAAATGTTATCAAAATACAATAACATTATGTACGTGCATAAAGGAATGTTTATCAAGTGGCAGTTTATGTTGTCACTATGTAGATCCGTAAAATGTATACCCATACAGTTATGATCAGATAGAAAAATTGCAAATCATGGTTACACATAGTCTGTTTAAATACCCATATCTGATCACGGCTAGACTTGGATAGAGGAATATTGGGTGATGTATCTACCACACATGGTAGACATTCGTACTACTGATACAGCATTTATGAACAGCAGATTGGTAGATAGATTCAGTATTGGCAAGCAAATGTACCATTGTACATATTCTCGTATTGATATTTAATCTGTAAATTCTTGTTTGTTTTAACCAAGGAATATGTTCTCTTTTTTTGTCCGCAGAAAAATTGGAAATTACAAAAACTGAAAACATGTATTGTAATATGACAATATCGGGCATTGATTGTTGTGTACTGGTCAATGAATACCGGTAAAATGGATTTATATTATTGAAGCAATCTGTCGTCGTGCTATTACTTAAGGATTGTTACTCTGTGTGCGGAGGATTATTTGGTGTTATAACCTTGTTTTTGGATGGATACGGCGGTCATTGCCAGTAAGATTTATACATTTACAGTCAACATACTTTTTTATATGCATTGAGTGTTGTGTTAAAAAAACAATAAACCACTCGTATACAGAGATATTGATAAATATGTTGGCCATAATAGTAGTGGTGACAATTGATTTCTGTCTCCCATGTTCGCCTGATGAGGATTGTTTCTATGGTCAGACAGGCTCTGATCGTATTTCTCAGTAATATTAAAAGATTTTTTTATGTAGTTTTTTCTGCATTATCTTTCTGTATGTATGTAGCTTTCCAACAAGAGGGTACTAGGACTTATTTTAAATGTATGGGGGTTTATCGATCTTCGGACATTCTCATAAAATTGGTGTATTATAAACAAATCATTTCATATTTTGGGCTTATTTCCCCCAATACTTAAATGAACTTATTTTGAATACAGAATAAAATTTAGTGCTATATAACTAAAACTATAATTTTTTTCCTTTTTGAGATAAACAATAATGTTTCCTTTTTACTGAAAAAAATAACTGTTTCAGACTGAAAGAATGTACAAAATTTGAAAAAACCAATTATACATTATTATGAAGTCCTGTTTCATAAGTCATTAAACATGAAAACTGGCCGGATTTTGCTTGCTATATATTTTATATTAGAAATGTTCTATTCCTGTGATGCTCTAACAGTCTTTATATATTTGTGAAATTATAGTACATGTAGTAGTAGGGCAGATTCTTTGAAATTTTGTTAATATTGAGTCCGCCTCCGTGGTCGAGTGGTTAAGGTCGCTGACTTGTATACAAAACTGTAACCTATCATCACTGATGGTCACGGGTTCGAGCCCCGCTCAGGTCGTGTCTCATTTATATAAAAAAGTTGGCAGTTTCTTACGGAGGTTGGTGCACCCAAGTACTGGTTAACCGCTGGAGCCTGCCCAGGAAAGGTGTTGATAAGTAAACTGCCCGCCGGCGATATAGCCCGAAATGGTGCTGATGCAGGCGTAAAACCCGAAATATAACATATATTGTTAATATTGACTCAGAATTAATGATAATGTTGTTTATTTTATTTGTTTGATGTTCTTTTGGTTTTTATTACATATTAGAGTGAAAGAAGATGAATGTGCCAGCTTTAATTATCTTAAAAAAAATTGTGTGTGGGGGGAGAGGGGGAATTTACAAGAAATGTTAAAATTGAAAAGTACAAATCTGTAAATAAACAATGTTTAACAAAAAAGAGAAGCATTGAGACAAGTACAAAATATTATATTATAGCCCACCCCGCCTTCAGTTAGTTCTTGGCAATTTTCCAATGTATATGGACAAGATCATGATGGAACTTATTTACCCTCGCAGCCGGCGAAACATGTTGGGCGAGCGGAATTCTACGTATTCTACGTGTCCATGTGATTGAATAGAAAATGACGAATACTACGTGTCCATGTGACTGAATAGAAAATGACGAATATTCAATTAAGGAGCAACTTTGATGTTTTAAGAATTGATAAAAACTGAAAACAAAGATGCAGTTGTGTGTTTTTTTGGTGTTTTGGGCGTTTGATATTTAATAACATTTAGTTTAAAAGCTAAATGTCCGCTGAGCACTCCTTGGATAAGTGGTGATTTGTCTATCAAATATAATGTGCCACTTAGAGCACTGTGAAGGT
Organism: Archivesica marissinica; assembly: GCA_014843695.1. NCBI lineage: Eukaryota > Metazoa > Mollusca > Bivalvia > Venerida > Vesicomyidae > Archivesica > Archivesica marissinica. Next base: position 78,108,991 of record CM026397.1, read on the forward strand.
AGTTAATATACATATTTAGTGGATAAAATAATATTTAAAAAATGAATAAAGAAAATTATTGTTTTATGTGTTAGATTGGTAATATTGTTTATCAAGGAAAATAATTTGTGGAATTTGTAATAGCGCAGTTGTTGCGCAATCGCTTCAGGTGCGAAAGACCCGGAGTTCGAGCCCCACTGTAGCCATTGCGATTGTGCCTTTAGGCAAGCCATTTAAATTCCACAATGCCTCTTCTCTCTCTTTCATGGCGATGGATTCCATCAGGAATGAGGTGATTAATATAAGTTGTAAGAATGTGTTTCACAATCGAGCTAAAACAAATTTGTATAAATAAATCATAAAAACAGCAATATGCCATTAGCCGCTCGCATCCTTTGTTACATTTTGTATTCTCTTAAAATTAAAAAATATATATAAAGTCACAAGTACTGTTTCATTGTTGGTTTTTTTATGTCTGTCAAACTGTGATTCCAGTTTGCAAGGTTTGCTTCAAATTCTTATAACTTTATTTGTAATGTGAAATCAAAACTTTCAGTCCTGTTCTGTTCTGTGCTACGAATTTGAACTATTTTTGTATGTGTATGGTAAGACATTTTACCAACTCTACGACAACAACACTGATGATGATGATGATGATGATGATGATGATGATGATGATGATGATGATGATGATGATGATGATGATGATGATGGTGGTGGCAATCCCATGCAGATGACTACCAAGGAATTATAGAATTGGAAATGGTGCAATAAATGTTGATGTGTTATAATGCTGTTTAGAATATATAGTACATCTGTTTCATCTGTTTTCAGAGTCGGCATCGAGCCTCCAGCTTGTGATGAATTTACACGTTTTACAGCCATTTCTGTAAATTTCCAGAAAGAAGCCAGACAAAATGCAGGCGAATACTACCGACATTGAGCTCACGGATTTTGAGAAGAAGATTAATGAACGGGTTAGCTTTTCGTCATGTTATCGGCCGCGGCCGGTCACCACAGAAAAATCTGACGGAAACATGCACTTCACTATCACAAAACATCCTAACGAATCATTGGAAATTATGAATTCGTTACGACGTTGCGCGAAATTATGCGATGTAACACTGCTGGTTGGCGATGAAAAATTTGTGTGTCACAAAATAGTATTAGCATCATCAAGTTCATATTTTCGTGCAATGTTCACAGGTGGCATGCGGGAGGAGGAAATGAGCATAATTCCGTTGCACGGAATTCATCCGTGCACATTATCCGTCTTAATAGACTTTGCGTACACAGCAGAAATACGAGTTGGTGAGCAAAACGTGTGTTATCTCTTGCCGGCAGCAACTATGTTCCAAATGAACCACGTTGTCGAAGCGTGTTGTGTGTTTTTAGAACAGCAGTTAGATGCTAGCAATTGTATAGGTATTACTGAGTTCGCGAGTGAGCACGGGTGTTCTGACCTTGAATCAAAGGCTCGTGAGTATATCTACAAGCATTTCTCGGAAGTGATCAAATGTGATGAATTCTTGCAGCTTACGTCATCTCAGTTAGTTAACTTAATTAAACACGATGAATTGAACGTAAAATGTGAATCAGAAGTCTTCAATGCTGTGATACGATGGGTGCAACACGATACAGAAAAACGACTGTGTAAACTCGAAAATATGTTGTCAGCGGTCAGGTGCCACTTTTTGTCCCCAAATTTCTTAGAAAAGCAGCTAAATCACTGTACAGTTCTCAAGAAAATGCCCCAGTGCCAAGACTATTTGTCCCGGATCTTTCAGGGCTTGAAATTACACCAGGAATGCCCAGAAAAACCAAGAAAACCTTGTGCTCCATTGGTGATTTTCTCAGCAGGAGGTTATTTGAGACAGTCTCTAAGTAATTTTGAGTGTTATAATCCAGTAACGAACCAGTGGTTAAAACTGCCTGATTTACCGACCCCGCGTAGTGGTTTATGCGGGTGTACTGTTAAGGGCTCTTTTTATGCAGTTGGGGGTCGGAACAATTCACCCGAGGGTAATTTAGATTCTAATTCTGTGGATATGTATGACCAATATAGACATTGCTGGGTACAGAGGTGCCCGATGATTTTACCGAGGAATAGAGTTGGGGTTTGTGCAATGGACAATATGATTTATGCGGTGGGCGGTTCTCAGGGGCAGATTCATCACAATGCAGCCGAGAGGTGGGTATCATTGCTACATGTATGCTTATAGGACAACCAACACAATGTACAAGAAAATAGGCTGTCCGATTAGCGCAGTGGTTAGCACGCTCTCTTCTCACCAATGCAACACAGGTTCGATTATCGGACCAGGACGTATGTGAGATGGTACGGTGGTCGCCAGATCGGACAGATGGGTTTTCTCCGGTTTCCTCCCACACAAATGACCACATATACGCTTTCATCCGCGTTAACGAGAGTGATTAATATAAGTTGCTAAAACTTGCTTCACAATCGTTGTAAAATAAATAAAGTTTAAATTAAGAAAATATGCAATGCATTGGATGCATATCAACTACGTCAAAGCTGTTTGCTATAGTAAACTTATGCTAGCAGTTGGTATTCAAGAAGATACCATTGAATATGTTACCCAATTTTCAACGTCTTTTATCATTGGAGGGTTCATAAGTTGTGCGTTATCTTGTCCATTATGCTGGTTTTCCCTCTGTGTTTCTCAATTTGGTATTAACCCTTTCAACCCCACAGGCCTCTAAATAGGCTTATGAAAAGTGTAGATCCAGAATGTGAGTCGATATATCAAGTATACAGGTGTGTATTGAGCTGTATTCAAAGAGTTCCACATACGAGACAACATTCCCAGACAACATTCCGTATACTCCTACACACTCATATATGGAACCATTTAAACAGCTTTGCAAGCGCTTAACCCTTTCAACCCCACAGGCCTCTAAATAGGCTTATGAAAAGTGTAGATCCAGATGAGCCGGCTCGTAACGAGCCGTCTCATCAGGATCTGCACTTTTTTGCCAGTAATAATTATTACTATTTTTAGATAAAATTACCCATTTTGATAAATGAACTGGTCCAAATGTAATTTTCTTATTAATTTATTGGTCTAAAAATAGCATGCACCAGTCCATGTCAGTTACTTGGGGTTGAATGGGTTAAGCTAGATTCAGGCTAATATACTGCTGTATTTCCATACATTCATCTACGACAGTGGTTTACCAATCAATCAGTGAATCTATATAAGCAGTCAGCATATCCACCTCACATCCGTAGATATAACTGAAACTTCAGGGCTCAAGCTAGACTAATCTATATAAGCAGTCAGCATATCCACCTCACATCCGTAGATATAACTGAAACTTCAGGGCTCAAGCTAGACTAATCTATATAAGCAGTCAGCATATCCACCTCACATCCGTAGATATAACTGAAACTTCAGGGCTCAAGCTAGACCCAAATGTTTGGGAGAAGTGAGAAAGCATGTGATTGAGTCATCTAATGGTATTATTTAATAAATAACATAATAGGGTTAAAATACACAATATGACCATTAAATACAATATTTTAATAGGAGTGCTTTACAATGGCCAGTGTGTTTTGCTTGCTAGACAATTATCTTGTCTGAAAATTTAAAAATAAAATTCTAGGGAGAAGTGGTACCCCTCCCCCCCAGGCGGCGAAGTAAGGTCCCTAGAGCGACTACATCTCCCTCTAGAATGAGCCCTGCACATTATTAGATATGAATGTTGGTTTGGCTGATGGGTTGTATATGTACATGTATGTGTTATTGATAAGGACTTGATGGGTTGCTTTTATGTGTGAAAGTGATATTTAAGCAACATATCTCTTGAAATACAATCGATCCCCCGTCTGACCCTAATAAAATTAACAGTCTTTCAGATGGGACGTTAAACCGAGGTCTTGTGTCAGTGCTTTACACTGTGCATGTAAAAGAACCAGAGGAGACTCTGGATTGGGTCTCTGTCTGTATCATTGCACTATCCTCCAAAAATCTAAAATGACTAATCTCTTCATATCAGGAGGCGATGCTCATAATTATTGGCAACTGATAGCGACGATAAATAAACGTAAAACACACACACAAATACATTGAAAATATATTTCCCACCATATTCAAATTATTCCTCACCAAAGCTATGCTCTTATCTTGCACAACTTGGCAGGTAGTCAGGTATTGCACCAAGGTAAAATACATGTAGCGATTGAATTTATTACAAACAATAATGTATAAGCATATAATATGACATGTCTGGCATTTATGACAATCTTGTATGGATGAGATTGTGTAACTCAAGTAATTAATTAATAGTCAATCCTTTGGTAGTACTTATTAAAATCAATACTTTGGTATCACTGTAAACAAACAAACAAACAAACTTGCAAGTCATAGGTGTGTTATTGTGATGTTAGGCCAAACAGAATGACACCACAGGAACTTGAAATTTTATCCATAAGCCACCAAAGGTCTCGTACCTCTATACTAGGACACCCCCCCTCTTTCTTTCTTTTTAATAGAGGGGGTGTCCTAGGATAGAGGTACGAGACCTTTGGTGGCTTATGAATAAAATTTCAAGTTCCAGTGATGACACATTAGTTGGTAGCATGTTGATTTAATACAATTTAATTACTTTTAGTTCTTGCAACTTATATTAATCAAGGACATTAATAAGGACATAGAAGAGGCAATGTGGAATTTAAATATCTTGCCTACGGGTACAATCGTAATGGTTCCATGGGGGCTCAAACTCTGGGCCTTTCTCACCTGAAGCAAACGCGCTACCACTGTGCTATCACAACTTCATGTTGATAAGGCTTGTAACACACTAATATTTCATCTTCTATTAACTGTTAGGTTATCCTCTCGTTAATATTTGTTCCATTGTGTGTTCATTTTCCCTAGACTGACCATAAACCTTTCAACACTACATACCTCTAAATAGGCATACAACAAGTGTAGATCCAGATGAGATCATCAGGATCTGCACTTTTTGCCAGTAATATTACTATTTTTTAGACAAAATTACCCGTCATGATAAATGAACTTGATTCAAATGTAATTTTCTTATTAATTAATTGGTCTAAAAATATCATGCACCAGTCCATGTCAGTTACTTGGTGTTGAATGGGTTAATATCATGCACCAGTCCATGTCAGTTACTTGGTGTTGAATGGGTTAATATCATGCACCAGTCCATGTCAGTTACTTGGTGTTGAATGGGTTAATATCATGCACCAGTCCATGTCAGTTACTTGGTGTTGAATGGGTTAATATCATGCACCAGTCCATGTCACTTACTTGGGGTTGAAAGGGTTAATATAATAGTAAATACTCTGGCATTTTGACAGCAGTCCAATATTAATAATAATGGACTACAAGTACAAAGGTATGACGTCACGACAGTGTTTTAAATACAAATAGTGCAGTCAAAGCACATAAATGTACATGTATTTCTATACACCGTAACGTCCGCAGACATTGCTACTGACCAGTAAACAATTGTTAGGGGTGGTTTTGAGGACTAAGAATGTTACGTACGGCAAATTCCGCAATAAAAATAAACAAAGAAACACATGTGCAATTTATGTGCGAGAATCAGGGATCAGTTTAGAGGGCGATGTGGGCGAAATTGTCGCCCTAGGGACCCTGAATTCGCCCTCTGGGGGCCCCACTTCTCCCTTAAAAAAAACAAAAACATTTACGATTTTCAAACAAAATTTTGTCTAGTAAGATACACTGGCCCATTATAAAGCACTCCTTCTATTCAAATGTTGTATTTAATGGTTGTACTGTGCATTTTAACCCTATTTTGCAGAAGTATATTAAAGAACACCATTTAAGGAAGCGATCACACGCTTTCTCACTTCTCCCAAAAATTCTGACCTAGAATGAACCCTGGAGAATCTAGCAGCTATTTTCGACTGGCCTAAGATAGAATAAATTAGAGTAGTATAATGGGTTTTTATCTTTATGGAAAATCTATTGGCAGGATATTAATTAGATTTGTTCTACATTGTTTATGGTGTTACCAGTTGCAATGATTTGACACTAGGTTCGAATCATTATAAAGGCGGATATGATGTGTAGCAAAGATGGATCGTTTAATGAGCGATTTGTTTTGATTAAAAAGAACAATACATCTTATGAATTCTTTGTAACAATGAATTGGCAGAAATATGTTGTTTTTCTTTAATTCAGGTTTTATGTAAATTTTGAAGACCTGCCCACATTTTTTTTTATTGAAATAGCGTTTTGCAAAATTACAATTTGTGTATTATATATATATACATACTTTACTAATATGGTAATTTATTTAGCAAATCAACAATAATTTTGTAAATGGTGGTTTACTATTTCAGTTACCGTTAACACTTGGATAAGTTTGCATATATACATGTATGTTTGTCCGGTTTCAAGAAAAAAACATGCATATTAAGGCGATTTTAAATGTGCAGTTAATATGTTAATTACTAAAATTTTTTCATACATTACATTATTATTACATATATATATACATGTACATACATACAATGAAATACGTGAAAAACAATAAGAAATTAATTATAATTAATTAGTATTGCTGCATACGATTTAACCTGGAAGAATATGCAAATGGCTTGGGTTACAAGTTATAACAACATTATTTACAGCCCTCCAAATCACTTCAAACTAAATTAACAATGTTAGATGAACAATTACTGTTATGTATGTATGATCTGATGCAGACAAATAACACATAGGCCCTTTATATAAAAGTAAGCTTCGTGATAAATATTCTATTATTCTAACTATTATAACATATAAGGATTAATACGAAAAAGAAATGGAAAAAATGACATTGTGTAGGCCTGTAGCAAAACAAAAAAAAGGAAAAATTAAATAAATAAAATGCAAAAAAATAAATGTATCCCTTTCCTGTATTAAATGTTTTAAGTTTGTGCCATAAATTTGATATTGAAGTTGATTGGTTTTGTGCTTTCTACCAAAAATGAATGACCCAAGAAGTGTCAGGTCAAATCTTGAATAACTGAATAATTAAAATGGCATATAAGCTCAGATATGATCAAATAAAGCAATGGCAGTTAAATTAATGTTATAAGTTCACAACTATTCCTACCATAAGAAATAACTAATGTCAATGTTCACCCACACACACCCATAGCTGTTGAATAAGTACTAACTACATGTGTCTGTCAATGTTCACACACAACCAGCCTTTATCAAGGTAATGCTAATATCCAAGACCTCTATCCATATATAGATACTAATTGTTGATGAAATGTTAACAAACTGCGATATGTAGATGCAGCTGAACGGTTGAATATGGGCGGTTGAATATGGGCGTGCGAGCATTCAAATTAATTACCACTTTACTTTGATGCCCATCATCTCTATGTCCATTATCTCTATGCCCATCATCTCTATGTCCATTATCTCTATGCCCATCATCTCTATGTCCATTATCTCTATGTCCATTATCTCTATGCCCATCATCTCTATGTCCATTATCTCTATGTCCATTATCTCTATGCCCATCATCTCTATGTCCATTATCTCTATGTCCATTATCTCTATGCCCATCATCTCTATGTCCATTATCTATATGCCCATTATCTCTATGTCCATTATCTCTATGCCCATCATCTCTATGTCCATTATCTCTATGTCCATTATCTCTATGCCCATTATCTCTATGCCCATTACTTCTATGTCCATTATCTCTATGTCCATTATCTCTATGCCCATTATCAACAAGTTAAAGCTGCAATAGTTATTATTTATAATGTGCTGTACACCGATGTGCAAAGAAGCTTATTACTAGAGAATGTGAGTCGATATATCAAGTATACAGGTGTGTATTGAGCTGTATTCAAAGAGTTCCACATACGAGACAACATTCCCAGACAACATTCCGTATACTCCTACACACTCATATATGGAACCATTTAAACAGCTTTGCAAGCGCTTAACCCTTTCAACCCCACAGGCCTCTAAATAGGCTTATGAAAAGTGTAGATCCAAATGAGCCGGCTCATAACGAGCCGTCTCATCAGGATCTGCACTTTTTTGCCAGTAATAATTATTACTATTTTTAGATAAAATTACCCATTTTGATAAATGAACTGGTCCAAATGTAATTTTCTTATTAATTTATTGGTCTAAAAATAGCATGCACCAGTCCATGTCAGTTACTTGGGGTTGAAAGGGTTAAAGTGACACTACATTGTATAACGTAGGGAATTAAAATATTATAAAATGTTTACTTTAACCCTTTGCCTGTTGAGTAAATAAAATCTCAATTGCAACCAACATAGATCCAGATCAGATGCGGCGTATACCCGTGTATACTGCGCACTAGACAAATTCTACAAGGATTTCAGTAATAATTGTACGTGGTATACACAGCAAATGACGGTATGATAATAGCTGATGTTAGTTAGTGTATCTAACTGTGTTATACTTGTGTTTCAGGTATGATCCCGACTTAGATAAATGGCAAAAGATCGCTACAATGAAGCGGCGGCGGATTGGTCTCGGTCTCACGTGTATCAATAGACTCTTGTTTGCTGTCGGCGGATATGACGGTCAGAAACGTCTGAATAGTGTTGAGCGCTACGACCCAGAAACTGATGAGTGGACAGATATGTCGCCAATGAATACAACCAGAAGTGGGGCTGGTAAGTGCGGCATATTTGTGTTAGTGTTCATTTCTTAAACCAGGTTGGCTGTCCGATTAGCGCAGTGGTTAGCATGCTCGCTTCTCACAAATGCAACCCGGGTTCAATCCTCGGACCAGGAAGTATGTGAGATGGTACGGTGTTTGCCAGATCGGACAAGTGGGTTTTCTCCGGGTACTCCGGTTTCCTCCCACACAAATGACCACATATACGCTTTCATCCGCGCCAACGAGAGTGATTAATATAAGTAAATATCAACAGTTGTTTTGTTTGCCATTTTGATGAAAAAACAAGAAAACGCAACAGAATAATGAAATTAATTTTTGTGCACTTAATGTTTATAGATTATAACACACATTGAATGGATATGACGTAAATAATCTGGCATTGATTGATGCATCCTGCGGATCTTGTTTGTTTTTTATATTTTTTTAATTTAATTGATGCATTGTCTCTTAGTTGTATTATTTTATGCTTTCCGATGAAATAAAGAAATTTATCTGTGAAATTTATCCATCACTGATGGTCATTGGTTCGAGCCCCGCTCAGGCCGTGTCTCATTTATATGAAAGTGTTGGCAGTTTCTTACGGAGGTTGGTGCACCCAAGTACTGGTTAACCGCTGGAGCCTGCCCAGGAAAGGTGTTGTTAGGTAAACTGCCCGCCGGCGATATAGCCCAAAATGGTGCTGATGCAGGCGTAAAACCCGAAATATAACAAAAATAACTGTAAAATATATCAGTGGTTGAAAGCAGTGGAATAACACATTTTATTTCTTACTGCTTTGCATGTGTGGTACCTAGCTTCTGCATGTGTGGTACCTAGCTGCTGCTGCATGTGTGGTACCTAGCTGCTGCATGTGTGGTACCTAGCTGCTGCATGTGTGGTACCTAGCTGCTGCTGCATGTGTGGTACCTAGCTGCTGCATGTGTGGTACCTAGCTGCTGCATGTGTGGTACCTAGCTGCTGCATGTGTGGTACCTAGCTGCTGCATATCTGGTACCTAGCTGCTGCATGGTGAAATGTTGTCAACACGAACATTATCAGACTCAAGCCTGTCAGTGACATCTATTATGACATATATATTTGGTCGTCTAAACACTACGTTCAAGTGCAACATGATGTTCTAGTGCAACATGATGTTCTAGTGCAACACAATGTTCTAGTGTAATGATACGTTCTATTGCAACATGATGCTCTATTGCAACACAAGGTTCTGGTGCAACATTATGTTCTATTGCAACATAATGTTCTAGTACATCACAATGTTCTAGTGTAACGTGATTTTCTGGTGCAATACAATGTTCTAGTTAACACAATGTTCTAGTGCACCATGCCATTGTGGTGCAATGCTATGTTCTAGTGTGACAATACATTATAGTGCAATGTCATGTTCTAGTGCAATGATAGGTCTAGTGCAAGAAGACATTATAGTACAACACTATGTTCTAGTGCAATGCTACATTCTAGTGCAACACAGTGTTATAGTGCAACAATACATTATAGTGCAACACTACGTTCTAGTGCAATGCTATGTTCTAGTGCAACACAGCGTTCTAGTGCCGTTTAGTGCACGGTTGCATCGTTTTCTATCATAAAACACCTAAAATCAAAAGAAAATTTGTTTGTTTAAGTGAGTGATGAACATAGAAAGCTAGCACCACCCGTGATAATAATGCTTTCTATGTTCATTCGGTGAAATATAATTCCAACATTCACTGAAACACACAAATATCCTCTTGTTAAATTGACCCAGATAGTGTGTTGATGAATATACCTGTTTTTTACGTTTGTTCACTTGTCAATATAGATATTCTGATTATGACAGGAACAGTTATCTACCTGGGTAGAAAATCACTTTGTAATTAAAGGCATATATGTACACCCAGCTTTCCCCATAACCTGTTAATATTGACTAAGATCTAAATAACATTTTGAAATATGACAAAATGGCTGATCGCGGAGAGGCCATTTTGGAGTTTTTGACTGTTAAATGTAAATGACACATTAATTTCTTTTACTAAGTATGATATATGCATTCACAAATGTACCAATTCTTAAGATTGTGTTTCTCTTTAATATATATTGGATATGTGTATTTCATAGATTGTGTAGTTCAGTGGTAACACGCTGGACTGGTAATCCAGGGATCACAGGTTCGATCTCCCGTCTGACCCTAATTAAATTAACAGTCTTTCAGATGGGACGTTAAACTGAGGTCTCGTGTCGGTGCTTTACACTGTGCACGTAAAAGAACCAGAGGAGACTCTGGAATGGGTCTCTGTCTGTATCATTGCACTATCCTCCAAAATCTAAAATGACTCTTCAGGAGGCGCCGCTCATATGGGCAACCGGTAGCGACGATAAATAAACGTAAAACACACACTCATAGATTGTGTGTTCCCTTTAATATATATATTGGATATGTGTATTTCATAGATTGTGTTTCCCTTTAATATATATATTGGATATGTGTATTTCATAGATTGTGTTTCCCTTTGATATATATATTGGATATGTGTATTTCATAGATTGTGTTTCCCTTTAATATATATATTGGATATGTGTATTTCATAGATTGTGTTTCCCTTTAATATATATATTGGATATGTGTATTTCATAGATTGTGTTTCCCTTTAATATATATATTGGATATGTGTATTTCATAGATTGTGTTTCCCTTTAATATATATATTGGATATGTGTATTTCATAGATTGTGTTTCCCTTTAATATATATATTGGATATGTGTATTTCATAGATTGTGTTTCCCTTTTAATATATATATTGGATATGTGTATTTCATAGATTGTGTTTCCCTTTAATATATATATTGGATATGTGTATTTCATAGATTGTGTTTCCCTTTAAAGGCATATGCTACAAAATAGCTCTAATATTATAAACATAGAGAGAGTTTTGGCGTTTTGCACTTTTAATCAACTTATATAGTACAAAATAAAGGTAGAAAAAAATATATGGGTCACCGAGCTAGTTTTTTTGTAAATTTACTGTGAAATATTAGCCCTTTTGTCAATTTCGCGATATTTTAGACACATATACCACACACTGTATAGCGGTTCCTAAGTATACAGTATGTTGCATTAGAAGACACAAGTTATTATTTTCATGACCCTATGTGCCTGCAGCAAGGAATACAGCAGAAAACTATAGAAAACTGCATGAATATAAAAATTTATGAGCCAAATAGTGCTATCTCACCAATATTTTACTTATCGTTTTTGAGAAATTATTTTGAAATTTGGACCAACATTTTTGTTTTTATCATAGAAATTGTCATTAAATTGCTCTAAATAAGTTTATCTATATATATGCTAAGTATAACTGATTAAAAAAACATAGGTTACCAGGATATTTATTCAAATATCTGAAAATTTAGATCCCTACCCCCATTATTTTCTCAAATGGGGGTGTTTCATATAACACACTGACCAGTATCTGACATCACACCAACACTGCCATGTCCTCACTAAACTACTTGACTGTACACAACACATATAACCCAACTAATACTATGTACATAAGAGTAAGTAACAACATCAGCTGTACTTGAAACAAAATAGAGAGTAGACCACAATTAATACTAGTATACAAAATAGTTGTCGGCGACTCGGAAAAAGTGAAAATTTGAAAGTTGTGCTCCCAAACAAAACCAGACACAAGAGGCTGGTACTCTCAGTACAGTTCACAGTGCCCACCAGTACTGTAGATGCATATACACTATAGTGTAAGGGAGATAACTCTGTGCCCATTGTCAAATATGTCCAGTCAATGTAAGAATATAGAAATTCAGTTACAAAATCTCCACTGCAACAAGCGACAGTCAGTTTTATGTTCCAGTTTATGTCTCTAAATATCGAGCAATGTTTTCAATCACACGCTTTGTGCCAGTTGCCCTCACTTTGCCATTGACTTTCTCACCCAGCAGATTTCTCAGACCCTCCAGTCCACCTCGGGTGAATGATAATTTCAGATGAGGCAGCTGAAGTCCGCTCCGGCCAATTTTCGCTGCCATGCACTTGGATAATACCTTGGCTTCAACCAACTGCTGTAGTGAATCTACATTTTTTGAAGCTTGCTGCTGAAACTTCAACATCTCAAACCCCCAGGAAGTGGTGAAGCTGTGGCTGAAGAATGCATTATCATCAATGTTAGCTGCACTGAACAGCTTCTGTAGACTTCTTACATCAGCTAACGAATTGTGTGCCTCATATTGTTCTTCCAGGATAACAGACACCAGTGATTCCTGCTTGTACGATGGCTGCCCCGGAAAGGCCTCCTTGAAGAGTGGCAATGTGTCGACACCACCAACTACTATCTCTTGGAATGCTGCATTCAGATTCACCAGATCCACCGCTCTAACAATTCGTGGAAAATCAAATGTTTTAAAATTATGACCAATCAATATCACTGGTGCTCTGTCATCCAACCAACCAATCAATCTCTGTACTGCAGCCTTCAATGGTAGGCTGGGCACAGGGGTACCACGATGGAACAGCACACCTCCCTGAGCTGTCAAACCAGTAACAGCCGAAGCTGCTGGGGCTACTGATTTTGTTGGTGTGATGTACTGGTCGAACGAGTCTGTTTTGCAGGTGGCAGATATCTGAATAATATCAGCTTCGCACTGCAGCGACGTAGTTTCAATGTCACAAAACACTTTCTGATATATGCTTTCGCTGACACGCTCAACTGAGGGTTGGAATTCAGCCGCCGGGATCTCATCGATGTCAGCATGGTGGGTTGTCGCCACTGCCATCTTATAGGTGACACCCTCCCGTAATTCTTTATTGTAGGTGGCACTCTGTTTCTTTAGTTTATTCTGGATCCGCCTTTTCTTGTACTCTTTACTGCCTGTGTATTGACGCTGTCTTTTCCGTTCCAGGTCAAGTTTTGTTGCGTGCTTCTCAAATACTTTACCAGGTGACAGGCCAGCAGCAAGGTTCACTCTATTTACATAGGAGTTGCCCAAATTCTTCTGTGCAACCGCACAGTCAACTCGGTTGACCAGATTCCCCGTCGAAGAAAAATGGCATCGCTTGGGTGCCTTGGACGCAACCATGTTGTTGAATGATTCAACGTCTTTTGTTGAGCCACCAGGTGCCAGTTTCTCAGCATTGTTTGCGAATACTTGATACACCGCAACCAAATCTTGACGTAGTGCATCGCCGCCGAGGTCTTTTGTCAAACTGCCATGCCGATAAGTATCTGGATTTTTCAGGTAGCCACACCACGCACCGCACTCTTCATGTTCACCAAAGGCATGGGGAACAATTTGCATGATTGCAGACTGACATCCTTCAATGTCATTTTTGTTTTGGGAAAGTGCATAATTGAAGCACTTCTTCAAGTAGCGGATCACAGGCGAAGTCAGCACTTTGTGTTTTTTCTGTAATAAATACAGACTGTTCGTCAAATGTTTTGATGTATGGTTTATATCACTCCATTTTGTGATGTGGTGAGTAATTTCCTTTCGGATTCTGGCCATAGTTGTTGTGTCGTCATCCATAATAATAACTCCGACATCCACGCCTTTGGACTCGATCTCCTTCACCAATTCACAACCCACACTAGACTCCATTGCCTTGGCACTCCCTGTCCAGTTCTTATGACATGTGTGTTGCGGTGGTGTTTGTCCTTTGTTCTCGTGGTATAGGCACTTCCTACAGTCCGATACTCTAACACCATAGCCACATATTTTCCCTGTGCTGTTTCCGATAGCAGTACCGACCCCGGACTTACTGTCATATGCTCGACCTGAACCACGTTTCTGCCAACCCATGTCATATTTAAATTGACACTGTGGTCGCTCGTCCTGGGAAGAGGATGTATCGCCTGTCTGAGTGTCACCGACTCTGGCTGTTGTTACAGAGGCCTCCTCTTGGAGTGAAGAATTGCAGGATTCCTTAGCAACTGCTTGGATGTGTTGGCCGATTTCCATTTCCCGGGCTTTCATGGATGTGTGATGTAGGCCTCGTACTTCCAAAGTCGACAAAAAGCTGGTCATCTGACGATGCGCAATCCCAGAGTGGTACATGCCTGAAACATTTATTAAAAAAAATTACATAGTGAATACACAATTGGAGATATTCAATTAGGTACAACTGTGGAATGAAAAAGACTAGAGGGAACATGCTTTTTTATAATCATAATCATATTTGTTTACTGAAAAATTATTAGGAATTAGTTGATATATATATATGTAAAAGTTAAATTTTGAACAATTCAAAATAATATGTATAATGAAACTTACATACTACAACAGGTCATATAATTACCCGTACTAATAAAACTTAAATAATTTATATTTTTCAATCATATCATAAATACACTAACTGCATGTATATAGTTATATATACAAAATACAATGTCTGAAACTACCACCAATATTGTACATAGAATATTAGAAAACCTATACGCTAGATACATAAAACCAATATTGCAAAAGCGGTACAGTACAAATATGACAAATTAGTATGAAGTGTCAAAAAGCACACAAAGGCAGTAAAAAAACAATTCCCACAAATATAAGAAGGTAAGCAAGAGTACAAGAGTGGCGACAACAAAAGACAAACAATTGCAAATGAAGCAAACATAGCATGATAAGTTCCAACACCAGGGATAATTCTGGTCCATACATATATAAAGCAACTATCATAATTTTCTCTTACCATCGCCTTATTTTTCTGGAAAAAATATAATATACAGGAGTATTACATGATTGTATACATATATGTAATTGACGTGGGAGGGGAGGGATATGTACATATATATCTCAGCGATACTGTCAATAATTATTTTACCTGGTCACTGATTTATACACACACACATCAAAAAATTATTTTCATATATACAGGTGTGTCCGGTGTATATATATAAAAATGTAATTCCCATTTATACACATAATTTATTATATTGAATTCTCCTTGGAACAATATGAAATTGTTTTGGTATCAGAATATTGTAAAAGTATGAATGAGAAGTGTTCAATCAATACACAACATTATTGCTAATACATTTATACTATTGATATACAAGTGACAGCAAAGTGTGTTGTGTGTGTGTGTGTGTGTGTGTGTGTGTGTGCGTGTGCGTGTGCGTGTGCGTGTGCGCGCGCGCGCGCTCATATGTTCAGATCTATACTCTAGTTGTTTCTTCTTACTGGTCTTTACAAAGCGACCACGCCACCGGGGAGGCATATTGCCTATCAGATCTAGCGTATTCCAAGAGAAAATAGCCGAAAATCAGTCGAAAATCACGCATAAAGAGAGAATTATTTTTCTTTGTTCACACTTCCGGTAGACACGTGGGGAAGATAACTCTTAAGGAAAAAAATGTTGTTATCTCCCCTGACTGCGCAGAAAGTTGCGCACTGGCAATTACCGCATATGCCTTTAATATATATATTGGATATGTGTATTTCATAGATTGTGTTTCCCTTTAATATATATATTGGATATGTGTATTTCATAGATTGTGTTTCCCTTTAATATATATATTGGATATGTGTATTTCATAGATTGTGTTTCCCTTTAATATATATATTGGATATATGTATTTCAGGTTGCGCCACTCTTGATGGTTGTGTGTACATTGTAGGCGGTTATAACAGTTCCAGTCAGCTACGTTCGGTTGAGCGATACTGTCTCCAGACAGATAAATGGGAGTTTGTTGCTCCCATGAAGAGCCCGCGTAGTGCTCTAAGTGTCGCTGTGCTAGGCGGAAAGCTCTATGCTTTAGGTAATATCCAAGATCTATTTTTTTTATGAAAATTAGAAAATATGTTGAATAAACATTACATATCTTTCAATATAATTTTATATACACTGTTCAGCTGGCATGCAGATTGTGCTTCTATCTGTGCCTGATGGTACGGTTGTCTCCAGATCGGACAGGTGGGTTTTCTCCGGGTACTCCGGTTTTCTCCCACACGAATGACCACATATACGCTTTCATCCGTGCCAATGAGAGTGATTAATTATACTTCGCAATCGTTGCAAAATAAATAAAGTTTAAAATTCACTTTCCAACTAGCTGCTACATAATGAACCACTACAATTTCTGAAAACTCTTTTTCAACAATGCTTTCCAAAAACAAAGAGAAGATTGGGTTACTTACCTTTAATTTATTAGGCGAGTTGGAGAAAATATACAAGACAAGGCTCTGCCAATCCGTGGATTTTTTGGGAGACGAACCTAATAATTTAAGATTATTAAGTACCTAGTATTCTATCTATCCTATCTTCTGATAAAAAAAAGTTTCAGAGAGGAAAGATGACCGAATATTCTTGACCTGGAGTTTATCATACCATCTGTGAACATATGATGTCATAAGCACAGCATTATGACATCACGAAAAGTTTATTAGGCACTCGCTAATAAAGAAAAGTTATTACGCATGACAGTAGAATACAAAGTTTGACGATATTTCTACAAACTGAATGATTGTGTTATAGTGTACATATATGTGTTATAGTGTACATATATGTGTTATAGTGTACCTGTATGTGTTATAGTGTACCTGTATGTGTTATAGTGTACATATATGTGTTATAGTGTACATATATGTGTTATAGTGTACCTATATGTGTTATAGTGTACCTGTATGTGTTATAGTGTACCTGTATGTGTTATAGTGTACCTATATGTGTTATAGTGTACCTGTATGTGTTATAGTGTACCTATATGTGTTATAGTGTACCTGTATGTGTTATAGTGTATCTGTATGTGTTATAGTGTACCTGTATGTGTTATAGTGTACATATATGTGTTATAGTGTACCTATATGTGTTATAGTGTACCTGTATGTGTTATAGTGTACCTATATGTGTTATAGTGTACCTGTATGTGTTATAGTGTATCTGTATGTGTTATAGTGTACCTGTATGTGTTATAGTGTACATATATGTGTTATAGTGTACCTGTATGTGTTATAGTGTACCTGTATGTGTTATAGTGTACCTGTATGTGTTATAGTGTACATATATGTGTTATAGTGTACCTGTATGTGTTATAGTGTACCTGTATGTGTTATAGTGTACCTGTATGTGTTATAGTGTACCTGTATGTGTTATAGTGTATGTGTTATAGTGTACATATATGTGTTATAGTGTACCTGTATGTGTTATAGTGTACATATATGTGTTATAGTGTACATATATGTGTTATAGTGTACCTGTATGTGTTATAGTGTACCTGTATGTGTTATAGTGTACTATCTGTATGGTTATAGTGTCTGTATGTGTTATAGTGTACTGTAGTGTATAGTGATATATGTGTTATAGTGTACCGTATGTGTTATAGGTACTTATGTGTTATAGTGTATGTGTTATAGTGTACATATATGTGTTATAGTGTACCTATATGTGTTATAGTGTACCTGTATGTGTTATAGTGTACCTGTATGTGTTATAGTGTACATATATGTGTTATAGTGTACATATATGTGTTATAGTGTACCTATATGTGTTATAGTGTACCTGTATGTGTTATAGTGTACATATATGTGTTATAGTGTACCTATATGTGTTATAGTGTACCTGTATGTGTTATAGTGTACATATATGTGTTATAGTGTACATATATGTGTTATAGTGTACCTGTATGTGTTATAGTGTATGTGTTATAGTGTACATGTATGTGTTATAGTGTACATATATGTGTTATAGTGTACATATATGTGTTATAGTGTACATATATGTGTTATAGTGTACATATATGTGTTATAGTGTACATATATGTGTTATAGTGTACATATATGTGTTATAGTGTACCTATATGTGTTATAGTGTACATATATGTGTTATAGTGTACATATATGTGTTATAGTGTACCTATATGTGTTATAGTGTACCTGTATGTGTTATAGTGTACATATATGTGTTATAGTGTACATATATGTGTTATAGTGTACATATATGTGTTATAGTGTACATATATGTGTTATAGTGTACATATATGTGTTATAGTGTACCTATATGTGTTATAGTGTACCTGTATGTGTTATAGTGTATGTGTTATAGTGTACCTGTATGTGTTATAGTGTACATATATGTGTTATAGTGTACATATATGTGTTATAGTGTACATATATGTGTTATAGTGTACATATATGTGTTATAGTGTACATATATGTGTTATAGTGTACCTATATGTGTTATAGTGTACATATATGTGTTATAGTGTACCTGTATGTGTTATAGTGTACCTATATGTGTTATAGTGTACCTGTATGTGTTATAGTGTACCTGTATGTGTTATAGTGTACCTATATGTGTTATAGTGTACCTGTATGTGTTATAGTGTACCTGTATGTGTTATAGTGTACCTATATGTGTTATAGTGTACATATATGTGTTATAGTGTACCTGTATGTGTTATAGTGTACATATATGTGTTATAGTGTACCTGTATGTGTTATAGTGTACCTGTATGTGTTATAGTGTACCTGTATGTGTTATAGTGTACCTATATGTGTTATAGTGTACCTGTATGTGTTATAGTGTACCTGTATGTGTTATAGTGTACCTGTATGTGTTATAGTGTACCTGTATGTGTTATAGTGTACCTGTATGTGTTATAGTGTACATATATATGTTATAGTGTACCTGTATGTGTTATAGTGTACCTGTATGTGTTATAGTGTACATATATGTGTTATAGTGTACATATATGTGTTATAGTGTACCTATATGTGTTATAGTGTACATATATAAGTGTCCTGTTTTGCCTTTGATATGTATTTCATATAGATGCATCTCATTGTGTGTTTGTTTTCAATATTTCAGGTGGTTATGACGGCGATGATTTTCTGTCAACGATAGAGTGTTACGATCCAGACAAAGATGAATGGACGGACATCTCGTACATGACATGTGGTCGTAGTGGTCATGGTGTAGCGGTTGGTGCTGAGCCGGTCGGCAGCTGATGTTCGTAATTGCTGCACATATTGTACATGTTGCACAGACATAGCGGTTAGCGCAGAGCTAGCCGACGACTGGCATACACTATATGTGGACATGTTGATGTTACAGACACTGCAGAACCATTCAGCAACCTAGCAGAGCTAGCCGACGACTGGCAGCCACTATATGTGGACATGTTGATGTTACAGACGCTGCAGAACCATTCAGCAACCTAGCAGAGCTAGCCGACGACTGGCAGCCACTATATGTGGACATGTTGATGTTACAGACACTGCAGAACCATTCAGCAACCTACATCCAGAAATTATTGTGAAATTGACAAGACTTACAACAACAACAATGAAAGTATTTTTACTACTACATCTGCAGCATAAACAGCAGGTTGCATGATTGAACGCATTGGAAGTCTACATCCGTTACGTCGAATTCCGTCGGACCGAACACAATACTTCGACATAACCGAAGTTTGAGTTAACAAAATTCACTATAAACGGAGCCAGTTATATGTAAAATGATATTGTCTGAAACTGGACTTTGATCCGACTTCGAGATAACCGGATAATTCGACATAACCGACTTTGACATAGCGGATGTAGACTGTAGTAAGAAATGAGATTAGAAATTGCAAGCATGATTAAAGAATGTCGATAATATCCATCAAGCAACAACTGAGACTATTAAAGCAGATATCAAAGTTCGACTCTGTTGCAACTACAAGTATCACGGGATATATCGTTTATAAAGTGCTCAATTGGAAACCAATGCAAGATTTCAAGACAATCAGATATACTGCAACCATTAGTAAGACTGGAAGTGGAAACTAAACCAGGCACAATCAAAACCTAGTCGAATAATTAGATACCAACAATCTAGGAGAAAAAAGAATTTAAACCAGAGGTACTGTGCATGGATAAGTCCTAGTAAAACTAGGGTTAACTTGTGAACAGAAAAGTACGAAAATAATATGAACTATCCAAAACCAACACAACCTCAGCTAGTCAGCAAGCATTATATATAAATATATATAGTTATGTACAGTGAAACAGAACATACACATAGTGTGTAATGTGGGTAACAGAGTTATGTTGAGATTACATGTACCGGTATGTCGAGATGTAACCGTAGAGACGGAAAACAAGCAATATGTGATGTTTAACCCTTTACTCCAAAACGCTGAAAATGTTTATTGCTGTATTTCCATAGATATTGAATTATTGAGTATGTAGTACAGTGTGCCTATATCCCCTTTGCCTGCTGAGTAAATAAAATCACATTTGCAAACAACATAGATCCAGATCAGCCTCGGCATTACACCGCCGTAGGTTCGAACATGCAGGGTGATAGCTGGAGATTGATATGGCATGTGTTACTGTGTACAGTCAAAACTGTCTTAAGCAGCCAGCCAAGGGCATCACAGAAATTGGCTGCTTAGCACAGGTGTCTGCTTAATAGAGGTCAAATGTATATTAAATCAGCATATTTGGAAACTGGCTGCTTAATACAGGTTGCCTGCTAAATGAAGGTAACCGCACAGGTTTTACCGTACTTGTTTTTGTTGTTTCTCCATTATTCCAGCAGGTATGAAAGTGTTGGTTCCTTGTCTCATACTTTTCTTTCGATGAGATGGAAAACCAGAACATTAGAGTAGTGTTTGGTGCTATATAGCTTAAACTCTGCTGCTGGTTCCCTGTCAAACAACGTGGAAGTCGTGATAGCGCATTGGAAGCGTGTTCGCTTCAGGAGCGGATGGGCTGGAGTTCAAGCCCCACTGGAGCCATTATGATTGTGCCATTAGGCAAGGCATTTAAATTCCACATTGCCACTTCTCTCCCTCGTGGCGATGGATTCCATCAGGAATGATGTCTTGAGAGTTATTAATATAAGTTGTAAGAACTTGTTTCGCAATTGAGCTAGAACAATATTTGTATAAGTTAAAACTAAAGCAACGTCAAATTGGACCAAAATTAATCCAGAAATGTTTGTTGCAATACATCTCTACTTTATAAACTGGTACAATATTTTAGTCGGCAAGCAAACAGAAACGCACATCATAAAATTAGAATAACATAATGGAAACAACCCATAAACATTCCCAATTATCTGTATGGGGGTGGGGTACAAATGTTCACTGCTGATCCATAAACTAAGATAAGTAAATGGATGTCGTATGTATGGAGATACTGTAGCAGATACACCCACATCTCTGAGAGAAAGTGTTAAACTTGCCTCGATTTGATTTGTTTAATTTCTAAGAATTGACTAAGATAAGTAAATGAATGTCGTATGTATGTAGATACTGTAGCAGATACACCCACATCTCTGAGAGAAAGTGTTAAACTTGCCTCGAATTGATTTGTTTAATTTCTAAGAATTGACTAAGATAAGTAAATGAATGTCGTATGTATGTAGATACTGTAGCAGATACACCCACATCTCTATGGGAGAAAGTGATAAACTTGCCTCGAATTGATTTGTTTAATTTCTAAGAATTGACTAAGATAAGTAAATGAATGTCGTATGTATGTAGATACTGTAGCAGATACACCCACATCTCTGAGAGAAAGTGTTAAACTTGCCTCGAATTGATTTGTTTAATTTCTAAGAATTGACTAAGATAAGTAAATGAATGTCGTATGTATGTAGATACTGTAGCAGATACACCCACATCTCTGAGAGAAAGTGTTAAACTTGCCTCGAATTGATTTGTTTAATTTCTAAGAATTGACTAAGATAAGTAAATGAATGTCGTATGTATGTAGATACTGTAGCAGATACGCCCACATCTCTATGGGAGAAAGTGTAAAACTTGTCTCGAATTGATTTGTTTAATTTCTAAGAATTAATTACATGTGTACATTGTTAGAAATAAACTGTGATGTATGCTGTTTCTTAGTTGGGGCATATAAACCAAACACTGGGCATTCATTTTGTATGTGGTATTTATTGTATTACAAACCACCATTTTTTACATGTATGTAAATCAAAAACAGATTAACAGTGCTTAACCCTTAAAATGCTGAATATATTGGAATGTGCTGATCAGGATCTATGTTGTTTGCTATTCAGCCAAGTGTTTAGCTCCACTATCTGTATAGCAAACAGCATAGATCTATCCTGATCAGACGGAATGTTCGATACATTCTGTGCCGTCTGATCTGGCTCTATGCTATTTGCAAAGGCAACTAGTTGTGATTAGTGTTTTAAGGGTTAAGTGAGATGGACCGTGGAGTATTAATTTATTTTATAGTCCCATGCTGCTTCGTTGGTTGTCATGACTTAGGTTGTCACCAATTAGGATGTCGCCACTAAGGTTGTCACTTAGGTGACATAGGTTGGCATAATTTAGGTTGTCACAACTTAGGTTGTCACGAATTATTGGTCTCTACTTATATGCACTTTGCCTATAGATTTTACCTATAGTCTATAATAGACAGCACTTTGTGGGCTAAATTATGTCTTGGAGATGTTTATTTAATATTTCATTCACTTGTTGTTACATTACACTAGTTTCAATTCCATACCTCATTTATACTTGAATGCAAATGGAGTGAGAAATCAAAATGTTTAGTCCCGATTGTTGTAGCATAGATGGAACAGTGTTGATGCTCTGTAAAACCCAACTCAGCAACTAGAACAGTTTTTTTCATACAGAATTAAATAAAATAATTAGTTTATGAAAAAATTCTATGGATACATATTTATAATAATGGCATTAAAATTGCATCTGCTTAGATTTTGAACTATGGTAAAACTCCACTTCTTCCGGACTGGACAAAGTCTGGTTTAGAAAGGGTTTCGGATTAGAGGGCGTCCAGATTAGAGGGGGTTTACTGTACTTAAATTTCATATAGATACAGTTTGTATGTTCGGTACCAAGTTGATTTGCACAAAACAAGCTTGAAACACACATTACCTTTTTTATTTGAAAATCCTGTATCTTGGTGACTTTGCATGCTCATTGTAGGTGCTGTATTATAAAGGTATAAAAATTATCAAACGGAATTGTTGTTTCATCTTTAAAGTCTCTATATGGTTTTATTTCTTCAGGTGGAAAAATAATATTATAATTCATATGCAAATTTATCCAAGTGTTATCCTTAGTAAACCACCATTAACAAAGTTATTGGTGATGTTGTTAAAAAATATCCATAAAGGGAGGTAATTTACTAATGGTAATTTCACAAAAGCAGGTTCGTTTGTGGGCTTATTTCCCAAATTTTACTTTTTACCAAAATAATTTATTGTTGAAATATAAGACAATAATAAGAATATTTAATCATCCACTCATTATAATGTCTCGGTGCGCAGTAACCACCAATTGTGGCTTTAAATATGTCCATGGGTAGTGTGTTTATTGGGGTCCAAAATACTGTGTTTGTCTTCAGATATCCGTTAACTTCCATATCCCAGGACATGAAAGAGCAAGCCAAGACTTTCGGCTGCAGTTAATTTGCTCTCCTTTACATTTCCCATGCTTTCTCTACCGTATGCTTGTATTGTGCACCATATAATAGAATTATGTTTCCCCTAGTTTTAAGTTAGTATATTTATAACATTTGTTTAAGATTTAGCGTTTTAAGTTATGAACAGTACCCTACAGATTTAATTGCAACGGTGCATTTGGGACAGATGGACATTCATAAAGAAGATAAACAGTTTTAGAACTTTTTTATTTCTTGGTGAAAACGTCACTCTTTATTTATTAATTAAAAAACAATTCTTGACGTGAATATGTTCATGGATTAACACTAGTGACCTGATCACTCATTATGTGCACAAAACTAAAACTTGCGTAACGCCAAGCATGTA
This sequence comes from Archivesica marissinica, assembly GCA_014843695.1. NCBI lineage: Eukaryota > Metazoa > Mollusca > Bivalvia > Venerida > Vesicomyidae > Archivesica > Archivesica marissinica. The sequence goes on from CM026397.1 coordinate 78,133,401, forward strand.
GATACGGTAATTTGTTGATGGTTGTTGCTCTGTATGTCGGAGATCTGCATAATGTTGTTATATTTTTGATGTTTATTATTATGATAACTAATGTTTTGTTATGAAATTTTGTTGAGCCTTACAAAATGATACAACACTGAAAATAAAACAAGAAAGGAATTGATAAATGTTGCTGTTTTTCCTGATTTGTATCCTTTGGAGTATTAACTGTTTATTTTTGCCGGGATCGAACCAGTAATACCAGTGTTATAGCACTTTAATTGACTATAAATCCCTAAATTTGTGGTTCCAGCTCCAGTTGGGTGGAGGACATCAATTCATCGAATTTACTAACGATTGTTAAACAAGTTGTAACAACTTGTATTGTATACTGTTGTTGGTACCGGACAAAGTGTGTGGTCCTGCATGTGAGAGGAATCTGGAGTATCCATGGAAAACAAACCCACCGTCCGATCTTGTAGCCACCGTACCGTCTCTCACGTGTCCGATCTTTTAACCACCATGCCCTTTCGAACCCGTTCAATCTTTTGACCGCTGTACAGTATCGCGTCCGCCCAATCTATCTTGTGACCGCCATACCATCTTACACCAGTTCAATCATGTGAGAGCCGTACTGTCTTGTACCCGTTCAATCTTGTGATTGCTGTACCGTACCCGTTCAATCTTGTGACTGCTTGTACCGCACCCGTTCAATCTTGTGACTGCTGTACTATCTCCTACCCGTTCAATCTTGTAACTGCTGTACCGTCTCGCACCTGTTCAATCTTGTGACTGCTGTACCATACCCGTTCAATCTTGTGACTGCTGTACCATACCCGTTCAATCTTGTGACTGCTGTACCATACCCGTTCAATCTTGTGACTGCTGTACCATACCCGTTCAATCTTGTGACTGCTGTACCGTCTCGCACCTGTTCAATCTTGTGACTGCTGTACCGTCTCGTACCCGTTCAATCTTGTGACTGCTGTACCGTCTCGCACCCGTTCAATCTTGTGACTGCTGTACCGTCTCGCACCTGTTCAATCTTGTGACTGCTGTACCGTCTCGCACCTGTTCAATCTTGTGACTGCTGTACCGTACCCATTCAATCTTGTGACTGCTGTACCATACCCGTTCAATCTTGTGACTGCTGTACCATACCAGTTCAATCTTGTGACTGCTGTACCATACCCGTTCAATCTTGTGACTGCTGTACCATACCCGTTCAATCTTGTGACTGCTGTACCATACCCGTTCAATCTTGTGACTGCTGTACCGTCTCGCACCTGTTCAATCTTGTGACTGCTGTACCGTCTCGTACCCGTTCAATCTTGTGACTGCTGTACCGTCTCGCACCCGTTCAATCTTGTGACTGCTGTACCGTCTCGCACCTGTTCAATCTTGTGACTGCTGTACCGTCTCGCACCTGTTCAATCTTGTGACTGCTGTACCGTCTCGCACCTGTTCAATCGTGTGACTGCTGTACCGTCTTGCACACATTCAATCTTGTGACTGCTGTACCGTCTTGCACACATTCAATCTTGTGACTGCTGTACCGTCTTGCACACATTTAATCTTGTGACTGCTGTACCGTCTTGCACACATTCAATCTTGTGACTACTGTACCGTCTCGCACCTGTTCAATCTTGTGACTGCTGTACCGTCTCGTACCCGTTCAATCTTGTGACTACTGTACCGTATCGTACCCGTTCAATCTTGTGACTGCTGTACCGTATCGTACCCGTTCAATCTTGTGACTGCTGTACCGTCTCGTACCCATTCAATCTTGTGACTGCTGTACCATACCCGTTTAATCTTGTGACTGCTGTACCGTACCCGTTGAATCTTGTTACTGCTGTACCGTCTCGCACCTGTTCAATCTTGTGACTGCTGTACCGTCTCGTACCCGTTCAATCTTGTGACTGCTGTACCGTCTCGTACCCATTCAATCTTGTGACCGCTGTACTATCTCGTACCCATTCAATCTTGTGACTGCTGTACCGTCTTGCACACATTCAATCTTGTGACTGCTGTACCGTCTTGCACACATTCAATATTGTGACTGCTGTACCGTCTTGCACACATTCAATCTTGTGACTGCTGTACCGTCTCGCACCTGTTCAATCTTGTGACTGCTGTACCGTCTCGTACCCGTTGAATCTTGTGACTGCTGTACCGTCTCGCACCTGTTCAATCTTGTGACTGCTGTACCGTCTCGTACCCGTTCAATCTTGTGACTGCTGTACCGTCTCGTACCCATTCAATCTTGTGACTGCTGTACCGTCTCGTACCCGTTCAATCTTGTGACTGCTGTACCGTCTCGCACACATTCAATCTTGTGACTGCTGTACTATCTCGTACCCATTCAATCTTGTGACTGCTGTACCGTCTTGCACACATTCAATCTTGTGACTGCTGTACCGTCTTGCACACATTCAATATTGTGACTGCTGTACCGTCTTGCACACATTCAATCTTGTGACTGCTGTACCGTCTCGCACCTGTTCAATCTTGTGACTGCTGTACCGTCTCGTACCCGTTCAATCTTGTGACTGCTGTACCGTCTTGCACACATTCAATCTTGTGACTGCTGTACTATCTCGTACCCATTCAATCTTGTGACTGCTGTACTGTCTTGCACACATTCAATCTTGTGACTGCTGTACCGTCTTGCACACATTCAATCTTGTGACTGCTGTACCGTCTTGCACACATTCAATCTTGTGACTGCTGTACCGTCTCGTACCCGTTCAATCTTGTGACTGCTGTACCGTCTTGCACACATTCAATCATGTGACTGCTGTACCGTCTTGCACACATTCAATCTTGTGACTGCTGTACCGTCTTGCACACATTCAATCTTGTGACTTCTGTATCGTCTTGCACACATTCAATCTTGTGACTGCTGTACCGTCTCGTACCCGTTCAATCTTGTGACTGATGTACCGTCTTGCACACATTCAATCTTGTGACTGCTGTACCGTCTTGCACACATTCAATATTGTGACTGCTGTACCGTCTCGTACCCGTTCAATCTTGTGACCGCTGTACCATCTCGTACCCGTTCAATCTTGTGACTGCTGTACCGTCTCGCACCTGTTCAATCTTGTAACCGCTCTACTGAATCGCGCCTGTTCACTGTCGTTATGTCATACCTTTGTACTTGCAATACATTATTATTAAAATTGGACTGCTGTCAATAGGCCAGAGTATTATATTAAATCCTACGTGTACATGTACGAAATTAACAATTTTAATTAGTAGAATCTTGTGTGTTTTACGCGCATCACACAGTCCAATATTTTACATATTGGGTCGTTTTCGGCTTATATCCTATACATATTTTCGTTTTTCAATAATAAATTATTACAGTAAAAAGTAAAATTTGGTAAAATATGATCACAAACTAACCTGCGTTACAAACGAACCTGCGTTAAGTACCTTTATGCACTGGTACAAAACCAAACAAGCACAATACCTATGTTTGCAGCATGATCATATAATGTATTTGCGTTAACGGCGGCCATTTTGGACGCCATATTGGAATTTCACCGTTAACCCTAAGTGCTAACATGATTTTTCATAAACTTGGGAGTAACTATGAGCGTAACCCAACATATTGCCAAGCTCTACCCAGGAGAAATGTGATTTCTAATGTAGATATTGGAAAGTTCACCTCACCCCCCCCCGACTCTTGATATTGGAAGCATACTAAGTCACAGACGCTTGGGGCCTGGACAAATAGTTTCGGGTTCAAACCCGGGTTTATATATTTATTTTACGAACATTATGATACGCTATAGCCTTTACATACAATCTTTTAGGCCATATCCAAGCAAGTTTTAAAATGACCCTCCGTCACTATCAAAGCCATATCATACCAAAAAATGTGTTTATGTTTTGAACCCGAAATAATTTATCCAGACCCCAATCGTCTGTGTACTTAGTGAGCAGACACACATTTTTTAATTATATAGAATCGTAGTCTTAATCGTGCAACAACCTCCGCTTACGTCACCCCATCGATCGTTCGCACACAGACAATTAAGACTTGGATACTGTTTTGCTATGGCGCTATTTACACCGAGGCACGGTCATTCCTGCGCATTCCACCTTAGTTCGCTATAAGTTTCTTGTTTATACAATTTTATTTTAGTTCAATAGCAAAACAAGTTTTTGCAACATTAGTTTAATCGCTCTATAGAGCTCTTTCCTGGTGGAAGCCATCGCCATGAGGGAGATAGAGAGAGTGTTTTACGTTTATTTATCGTCGCTACCGGTTGCCCATATGAGCGACGCCTCCTGAAGAGATTAGTCATTTTACATTGTTGGAGGATAGTGCATGATACAGACAGAGACCCATTCCAGAGCATCCTCTGATTCCTTTACGTGCACGGTGTAAAGCACAGACACGATACCTCGATTTAACGTCCCATCTGAAAGACTTAATGTTATTAGGGTCAGACAGGGGATCGACCTGCGATCCCTGGATTACCAGTCCAGCGTGTTACCACTGGACTACAGATCCGTCTGTGAGTGAGAGAGAAGAGTCAATGTGGAATTTAAATGTCTTAAATGCTTCGGCCCTTTCACCCTAGAAGCGAACGTGCTTCCACTGTGCTATTACGACTTCCAGTGCCAATGTTGTGTATAGTAGAATAATTCGTTCCTTTCCTTCATTTTGTTTTAATGTATGCCATTAGGCTAATCCTATTTTATTGCATTAGTTTAAACTTTATTTATTTTACAACGAACAACTTTTATATTAATCACTCTCGTTGGCGAGGAGGATGAAAGCGTATATGTGTGGTCATTCGTGTGGGAGGAAACCGGAGTACCCGGAGAAAATCCATCTGGCGACCACCATACCATCTCACACACAAATATATACTACCGGTAGTACCCCCAAATGTGCCGAATCCCTGTGATCTCACATACATCGAACCCAGGTTGCATTGGTGAGAAGTTAGCGCGCTAACCGGACAGCATTCATTCTATATAATTATACAATGTAGGCTACAGAACAAAACAAATGAACACACTTGTATAATTATCCTATTTGTTGCTGTAAACAATTGAAAAATAAAACATGTTTAAGCTAATGTTGTCACGTGGTTTAGGCTGTGTGTGCTGAGCATAGATTCACGACCATTTGTATGCATGTATACCAAGCTACGTGTATAATTTATGGTCCTTTTGACATTTAGCATATAAAACAAACTTATCATATACACGATATACCCCGGGTATGCACGTACTTCCCATCTATGACAATAATGACTCATTCATACCGTAAATGTCAAGGTCATCTTTAAATTCACGTTTACTATTGAGAAAGTTTGCTGAAGATAATGAATCGGCTAGTAGTTCTTTTCATCCACATGGGTTATGCGACCTATTTCCTTGAGATGTTTTATGGTTAACAAGTATGGTATATTGGTTTTCTTCCAAATAAAGACTGTAGTTTCTTCAATTATCTCCCGGTCACGTCTACATGATACTGCAAAGACGGATGCAGAGAGATGACATGATTTATAGATATAATCTACAGGAAAGTATAAAGGATCGTAAAGTAGTCCAGTCGAAGTAACATTGAGACTTGCACGTTCGCATGTGCTGGCACAAGAATAGTTTTTCTGTTTCTGACAGCCGATGCCGAACACAAAAAAAACGACATGTACATACAATGAATAAGCAACGAACTATGGTCACGTTCGCGTTCACTCACTTAGATCAAGCAGACGGTAGTTCTTCGACAGCCGGTGTTTGTTTTACCTTTATTTATCGTCGCTACCGGTTGCCCATATGAGCGACGCCTTCTGGAGAGATTAGTCATTTTAGATTTTTGGAGGATAATGCAATGATACAGACAGACCCATTCCAGAGTCCCCTTTGGTTCTTTTACGTGCACGGTGTACAGCACCGACACGTGACCTCGGTTTAAAGTCCCATCTGAAAGACTGGCTGTTAATTTTATTAGGGTCAGATGGGAGATCGAGCCTGCGATCCCTGGATTACCAGTCCAGCGTGTAACCACTGAACTATAGATCCGACAGCCGATGCCGAACTCGCAGCACATATATAGATATCATATGTGCTTACACGGCTTTACCGTTGTTGTCTAGGTTATGTTGTAGTGTATGTAATTTGTTTGGGAACTCGCTTGGCGTGAGGTACCGTGGCGGGGAGGGCTATAATTAAAAGATCCAATTCACAATTTAAATTTTTCGAAAAGTTTTAATTCTTATTTATTTAGTTTCAGATTCTGGATTAAGCGTAATGCATCCAGAATCTCGGGGGTATTTCAGCTAGTGCTGGATGGATCTGCGCATGCGCAGTTCGAACGCACACTTACCCAGATTGGGCAGCCAATGGGTGAATTTTGAATCTTCATGGACCCAGAATGCCCATGGCATATATCTCGCAGATGCTTGGTCGACACTTTTATTATGTACCCACAAATGCAACAGAACAAATAATTAATGTTTAATCTACTCTGACACGAATCCTGTCACCATATTGCGCAGACGAGTAATATAGATGGTGCATACTAACTATCTAGTGTGAATGGCAGTAATAATCTGTGTAAAGATATGAAATATTTAATGTGCTTAATTGTAACGAACGAAAATTCTAAATTATAAATGTATAAACGAAATTTAGTAAGGTTGAAAACAGTTACTTATTAGTTATGAACATGAAGTCTATATAAATTGACTCCCTTATTGTATATACAAAATGTACATCGACTATGAATGAACAGGCTAAGCAATAAACAGGCTATGAAATGAATAAACTATGAAATGAACAGGCTAAAAAATAAACAAGCTATCAATTTGAGCTTAATAGCAGACCCCTCCGACACACGAAAGTCGACCTCGATCGACCAAGAAAACGCCACTGTAGGTACATTATCAAAGCGCAGGCATGAATATATAAAACGTATGTAAATACAAATGTGAGAATATGAATAGGAACGTAGAATTATATACACATCAGGATGAAATGTTTAACTCTAAAATGTATATATACACGTGCACACGTGTTATAACTAATGCTGTTTATAATAGACATGGTGGTTCATTCTCTGCTGCCTGTAGTTTCTGACTCGCAGCCAATGATATGCGGAACCTCAATGTCCATAAAACAAGTGCATACTAATACAACCAAATGAAAGATATTGATATATTGTCCTATAATTATTGCAATGTGCAGACACAGTCGCGGGAGTTGATCGAGTCGCCGCACAAAACGTAGCGAATTATTAAATGGATAAATACTCCAGTGTTACAACAATTATCTAAAGAGCAGTACATGCTTGCATAATCGTACGACACGCACATAATTACTGGTGTATTAACCAACTCGTCTCATTCAGGCAACATGACGAGACAGTAATATCTATAGACACACAGTAATTGTGGTGAGTAAACCAAAGTCGTGTCACGTATCGGGTAGATAGTATGTGGCGTAGGCGGTGGGTCTGTATGCAGGATAGGGGAGGTGTGTTGGTGGCAGCAGGGTGTTAACGTTGTTGGAAACTGAAATTCTGAAGTTGTTCCAATCCAAGGACAGTGTAGGCGTGTAACCATAATGCATATTTTTATCTTGAGGCGTGGAGTCGCAGTGATACGTACATAATGATATGCATGCGAGGAGTCTGAGTATATGGCATGTCACGCTGGACGATGCGCTCGATATTTCTAGCACAAGGGAAGTGTTTTTTCTGTTGTTCAGTTGTCGTTTGACGAAATATATAACTGCAATGAGTGAGAAGGTGAGGAGTATATGTGCTATAGTATGGTAATGATGTATATACATGTGATGTCCAAGGAATGGAGGTTGTCCGGGTAGGGGTGTTAGTGTATACAACAATTGTGTTGCTAAGGCGACCATTGATGCTAAGGCTTTGTGCTTTTTTTAAAAGATCATAGTAAGCGATAAGTGAAATACAAGAGAGTACTACCGCAACAATGGACACAATTAACTGAGTTGAACTGTCCTTGTCGAGAATATCTGTATCTAGAATTGGCTCTGTCATGGAACTATATATGAGGCGGTCTTCTTTAGCTGCAGTGACACTTTTCTCCAGATTCAATGTAGCTTTATCTTCTGTCGCGACCACGTTTTCATACGAATAACAATTCTGTATAACTATTCTTTTGTATTATTGGAATTGGGGTAAAAATGGATTTACACAGCAATTAGGGATGTAATAAAATATAACAATGTTGTATACATGTCAAACATGTCATATTATTAACTTACTAAGTCGTTCTTCTAGTATTAATATGTTGTTAAAATGATATAACTTTATTGATGTATAATATCAGTGTCTGTAAATGCAGATAAAATCCCATCTCCCCCATCATGTAATACAATCGACCGACCTCACAGACGAACCCAACAATATTAAACTATTTTAAAATAGTTCCATATACTTTTGTTATATTTGTTTATTTATAATAGTCCGTTAAGTTTAGGAACATCAATCCATGGGGTGAAATGTTAGTGAGTTGTTATTGGGAAAATATGTTTGGTGTTGGGCGCTGTTGGCCAAAAAAATCACTACACAGTAATTGTATACATACATGTACAATTTAATAAAAAATAGCACCATTTTACGGCGAACAGAATAGACCAGGATTTCATGTTTTGCAGCCTGTGATATAATGTTAGCAACGTTATATGTCTAATAATAATAACAAGTAAGTAATATCGTTTTGATTTAGAAATATTTCTTTATGATACTGGAAGATAGATGTAGTCTGTTTGGTGTAATTATTATTAGAACCTGTTTTTCAATGTTGATCTACTTTCCAGAAATCATAGCATTCACTTGATTCAGTTACATTGAACTGCTGTGTACGTAAAATCCTTTTCTCGACCAGTCAATCAGATCCCGATATATATTTGTCATTTATCAGAGATAAACCCATTTATCTTGAAGGTCGCAACATATAAATATTGCAACACGTGCGACTATATTAGTTTCCACCAGGTCCTGTTACATAACGGCATTAACAATTTAATGCGTATTATTTATCATAGACTTGAACTGTGGTGGGTGGGGTATTTTGTTAAAACATATTAAAATTGTGTTCCCGTGATACATCATTACATTCCGGTATCAGTATGTTAATATATTATTATTATATTGTGTTTGTATATTTATATGTATGTGTGTTTGCATTGTTTAATGCATTTAATGAGTTTGGGTATGTTGGGATCTTTTAAAAACTTTACAATTATGTACACCTGTGTCCTGGATTTCCCATGGAATTGTTGAAGAAAAATGGGTGGCGTCCTTGTAGTAATATTTAGACTTGAAAAATGTGACCTTTTACTATCCAGGCACAGGCACAAGACACACTTTTTTGCCCTATGGTCATATAGTAAGTAACATTAATATATGACCATAGGCCAAACAATGTTTTTTGTGTCTTGTGCCTGTGTATCACTAATCCAGGCATTTTTCAAATTCTAAATGCTAAACCTCAATTATATATTTTATGTAGAGATCTTAATTCTTATATATATATATTGTATAATTATATATCAGTTAGATATATAGGACTAGCGTCCTTGGTCCATTGGTAGAGCGTCGGATTTGGTATGGAACTGTCCCGGGTTGTATGATCGGTCAGGTCACATATGTAGTGTCATTGTTGGCTGTTGCAAGGCACCTAACACACATTGCTTAGTATTTGTCGGCTAACCCTGACCATGAAAACATGGCTAGGTCCGTGCAAGGGGTTTGATATTAATGGAACATACATACATACAAAAAAGTAAAATGGTGCAGGGATTGAACCCACGACCACCCGCTTGCAAGTTGGCTCTCACCCGCTTGCAAGTTGGCTCTCCTAAGTGGGCATGTGCAGTCTGG
>CM026397.1:78144268-78160760 GCA_014843695.1 Archivesica marissinica
GTGTTATAGTGTATCTGTATGTGTTATAGTGTACCTGTATGTGTTATAGTGTACATATATGTGTTATGTGTACCTGTATGTGTTATAGTGTACCTGTATGTTTTATAGTGTACATGTATGTGTTATGTGTACATATTGTGTTTAGTGTACATGTATGTGTTATATTGTATATGTATGTGTTTAGTGTACCTGTATGTGTTATAGTGTACATGTATGTGTTATAGTGTACATATATGTGTTATAGTGTACATATATGTGTTATAGTGTACATATATGTGTTATAGTGTACATATATGTGTTATAGTGTACATATATGTGTTATAGTGTACCTATATGTGTTATAGTGTACCTATATGTGTTATAGTGTACCTATATGTGTTATAGTGTACATATATAAGTGTCCTGTTTTGCCTTTGATATGTATTTCATATAGATGCATCTCATTGTGTGTTTGTTTTCAATATTTCAGGTGGTTATGATGGCGATGATTTTCTGTCAACGATAGAGTGTTACGATCCAGACAAAGATGAATGGACGGACATCTCGTACATGACATGTGGTCGTAGTGGTCATGGTGTAGCGGTTGGTGCTGAGCCGGTCGGCAGCTGATGTTCGTAATTGCTGCACATATTGTACATGTTGCACAGACATAGCGGTTAGCGCAGAGCTAGCCGACGACTGGCATACACTATATGTGGACATGTTGATGTTACAGACACTGCAGAACCATTCAGCAACCTAGCAGAGCTAGCCGACGACTGGCATACACTATATGTGGACATGTTGATGTTACAGACACTGCAGAACCATTCAGCAACCTAGCAGAGCTAGCCGACGACTGGCAGCCACTATATGTGGACATGTTGATGTTACAGACGCTGCAGAACCATTCAGCAACCTAGCAGAGCTAGCCGACGACTGGCAGCCACTATATGTGGACATGTTGATGTTACAGACACTGCAGAACCATTCAGCAACCTACATCCAGAAATTATTGTGAAATTGACAAGACTTACAACAACAACAATGAAAGTATTTTTACTACTACATCTGCAGCATAAACAGCAGGTTGCATGATTGAACGCATTGGAAGTCTACATCCGTTACGTCGAATTCCGTCGGACCGAACACAATACTTCGACATAACCGAAGTTTGAGTTAACAAAATTCACTATAAACGGAGCCAGTTATATGTAAAATGATATTGTCTGAAACTGGACTTTGATCCGACTTCGAGATAACCGGATAATTCGACATAACCGACTTTGACATAGCGGATGTAGACTGTAGTAAGAAATGAGATTAGAAATTGCAAGCATGATTAAAGAATGTCGATAATATCCATCAAGCAACAACTGAGACTATTAAAGCAGATATCAAAGTTCGACTCTGTTGCAACTACAAGTATCACGGGATATATCGTTTATAAAGTGCTCAATTGGAAACCAATGCAAGATTTCAAGACAATTGTTCAGATATACTGCAACCATTAGTAAGACTGGAAGTGGAAACTAAACCAGGCACAATCAAAACCTAGTCGAATAATTAGATACCAACAATCTAGGAGAAAAAAGAATTTAAACCAGAGGTACTGTGCATGGATAAGTCCTAGTAAAACTAGGGTTAACTTGTGAACAGAAAAGTACGAAAATAATATGAACTATCCAAAACCAACACAACCTCAGCTAGTCAGCAAGCATTATATATAAATATATATAGTTATGTACAGTGAAACAGAACATACACATAGTGTGTAATGTGGGTAACAGAGTTATGTTGAGATTACATGTACCGGTATGTCGAGATGTAACCGTAGAGACGGAAAACAAGCAATATGTGATGTTTAACCCTTTACTCCAAAACGCTGAAAATGTTTATTGCTGTATTTCCATAGATATTGAATTATTGAGTATGTAGTACAGTGTGCCTATATCCCCTTTGCCTGCTGAGTAAATAAAATCACATTTGCAAACAACATAGATCCAGATCAGCCTCGGCATTACACCGCCGTAGGTTCGAACATGCAGGGTGGTAGCTGGAGATTGATATGGCATGTGTTACTGTGTACAGTCAAAACTGTCTTAAGCAGCCAGCCAAGGGCATCACAGAAATTGGCTGCTTAGCACAGGTGTCTGCTTAATAGAGGTCAAATGTATATTAAATCAGCATATTTGGAAACTGGCTGCTTAATACAGGTTGCCTGCTAAATGAAGGTAACCGCACAGGTTTTACCGTACTTGTTTTTGTTGTTTCTCCATTATTCCAGCAGGTATGAAAGTGTTGGTTCCTTGTCTCATACTTTTCTTTCGATGAGATGGAAAACCAGAACATTAGAGTAGTGTTTGGTGCTATATAGCTTAAACTCTGCTGCTGGTTCCCTGTCAAACAACGTGGAAGTCGTGATAGCGCATTGGAAGCGTGTTCGCTTCAGGAGCGGATGGGCTGGAGTTCAAGCCCCACTGGAGCCATTATGATTGTGCCATTAGGCAAGGCATTTAAATTCCACATTGCCACTTCTCTCCCTCGTGGCGATGGATTCCATCAGGAATGATGTCTTGAGAGTTATTAATATAAGTTGTAAGAACTTGTTTCGCAATTGAGCTAGAACAATATTTGTATAAGTTAAAACTAAAGCAACGTCAAATTGGACCAAAATTAATCCAGAAATGTTTGTTGCAATACATCTCTACTTTATAAACTGGTACAATATTTTAGTCGGCAAGCAAACAGAAACGCACATCATAAAATTAGAATAACATAATGGAAACAACCCATAAACATTCCCAATTATCTGTATGGGGGTGGGGTACAAATGTTCACTGCTGATCCATAAACTAAGATAAGTAAATGGATGTCGTATGTATGGAGATACTGTAGCAGATACACCCACATCTCTGAGAGAAAGTGTTAAACTTGCCTCGATTTGATTTGTTTAATTTCTAAGAATTGACTAAGATAAGTAAATGATGTTCGAGATGTCAGCGTAGCACTACATACTAGTGTGTAGACATCTCTAACTTGGTAGTTAGGTGTTTACGTTAGCGATGTTTCAGCGTAGCACTACATACTAGTGTGTAGACATCTCTAGCTTGGTAGTTAGGTGTTTACGTTAGCGATGTGTCAGCGTAGCACTACATACTAGTGTGTAGACATCTCTAGCTTGGTAGTTAGATGTTTTCGTTAGCGATGTGTCAGCGTAGCATTTCATACTAGTGTGTAGACATCACTATCTTGGTAGTTAGGTGTTTATGTTAGCGATGTTTCAGCGTAGCACTACATACTAGTGTGTAGACATCTCTAGCTTGGTAGTTAGGTGTTTACGTTAGCGATGTGTCAGCGTAGCACTACATACTAGTGTGTAGACATCTCTAGCTTGGTAGTTAGATGTTTTCGTTAGCGATGTGTCAGCGTAGCATTTCATACTAGTGTAGACATCCATAGCTTGGTAGTTAGGTGTTTACGTTAGCGATGCGTCAGCGTAGCACTACATACTAGTTTGTAGACATCCATAGCTTGGTAGTTAGGTGTTTACGTTAGCGATGTGTCAGCGTAGCACTACATACTAGTTTGTAGACATCTCTAGCTTGGTAGTTAGGTGTTTACGTTAGCGATGTTTCAGCGTAGCACTACATACTAGTGTGTAGACATCACTAGCTTGGTAGTTAGGTGTTTACGTTAGCGATGTGTCAGCGTAGCACTACATACTAGTGTGTAGACACCTCTAGCTTGGTAGTTAGGTGTTTACGTTAGCGATGTGTCAGCGTAGCACTACATACTAGTGTGTAGACATCACTAGCTTGGTAGTTAGGTGTTTACGTTAGCGATGTGTCAGCGTAGCACTACATACTAGTGTGTAGACATCTCTAGCTTGGTAGTTAGGTGTTTACGTTAGCGATGTTTCAGCGTAGCACTACATACTAGTGTGTAGACATCTCTAGCTTGGTAGTTAGATGTTTACGTTAGCGATGTGTCAGCGTAGCACTACATACTAGTGTGTAGACATCTCTAGCTTGGTAGTTAGATGTTTACGTTAGCGATGTGTCAGCGTAGCACTACATACTAGTGTGTAGACATCCATAGCTTGGTAGTTAGGTGTTTACGTTAGCGATGTGTCAGCGTAGCACTACATACTAGTGTGTAGACATCCATAGCTTGGTAGTTAGGTGTTTACGTTAGCGATGCGTCAGCGTAGCACTACATACTAGTTTGTAGACATCCATAGCTTGGTAGTTAGGTGTTTACGTTAGCGATGTGTCAGCGTAGCACTACATACTAGTTTGTAGACATCCATAGCTTGGTAGTTAGGTGTTTACGTTAGCGATGTGTCAGCGTAGCACTACATACTAATTTGTAGACATCTCTAGCTTGGTAGTTAGGTGTTTACGTTAGCGATGTTTCAGCGTAGCACTACATACTAGTGTGTAGACATCACTAGCTTGGTAGTTAGGTGTTTACGTTAGCGATGTGTCAGCGTAGCACTACATACTAGTGTGTAGACATCTCTAGCTTGGTAGTTAGATGTTTACGGTAGCGATGTGTCAGCGTAGCACTACATACTAGTGTGTAGACATCCATAGCTTGGTAGTTAGGTGTTTACGTTAGCGATGTGTCAGCGTAGCACTACATACTAGTGTGTAGACATCTCTAGCTTGGTAGTTAGGTGTTTACGTTAGCGATGTGTCAGCGTAGCACTACATACTAGTGTGTAGACATCCATAGCTTGGTAGTTAGGTGTTTACGTTAGCGATGTGTCAGTGTAGCATTTCATACTAGTGTGTAGACATCACTATCTTGGTAGTTAGGTGTTTATGTTAGCGATGTTTCAGCGTAGCACTACATACTAGTGTGTAGACATCTCTAGCTTGGTAGTTAGGTGTTTACGTTAGCGATGTGTCAGCGTAGCACTACATACTAGTGTGTAGACATCTCTAGCTTGGTAGTTAGGTGTTTACGTTAGCGATGTGTCAGCGTAGCACTACATACTAGTGTGTAGACATCTCTAGCTTGGTAGTTAGGTGTTTACGTTAGCGATGTTTCAGCGTAGCACTACATACTAGTGTGTAGACATCTCTAGCTTGGTAGTTAGGTGTTTACGTTAGCGATGTGTCAGCGTAGCACTACATACTAGTGTGTAGACATCCATAGCTTGGTAGTTAGGTGTTTACGTTAGCGATGTGTCAGCGTAGCACTACATACTAGTGTGTAGACATCTCTAGCTTGGTAGTTAGGTGTTTACGTTAGCGATGTGGTGTTGTTTTGTGTGTAGACATTAGCTGGTAGTTATGTTTCGTTAGCGTGTTCAGCGTAGCACTACATACTAGTGTGAGACATCTCTAGCTTGGTAGTTAGGTGTTTACGTTAGCGATGTTCAGCGTAGCACTCATACTAGTGTGTAGACATCACTTGGTAGTTAGGTGTTTACTTAGCGATGTGTCAGCGTAGCACTACATACTAGTGTGTATACATCCTAGCTTGGTAGTTAGGTGTTTACGTTAGCGATGTTTCAGCGTAGCACTACATACTAGTGTGTAGACATCTCTAGCTTGGTAGTTAGGTGTTTACGTTAGCGATGTGTCAGCGTAGCACTACATACTAGTGTGTAGACATCACTAGCTTGGTAGTTAGGTGTTTACGTTAGCGATGTGTCAGCGTAGCACTACATACTAGTGTGTATACACCTCTAGCTTGGTAGTTAGATGTTTACGGTAGCGATGTGTCAGCGTAGCACTACATACTAGTGTGTAGACATCCATAGCTTGGTAGTTAGGTGTTTACAATAGCGATGTGTCACCGTAGCACTACATACTAGTGTGTAGACATCCATAGCTTGGTAGTTAGGTGTTTACGTTAGCGATGCGTCAGCGTAGCACTACATACTAGTTTGTATACATCCATAGCTTGGCAGTTAGGTGTTTACGTTAGCGATGTGTCAGCGTGGCACTACATACTAGTGTGTAGACATCTCTAGCTTGGTAGTTAGATGTTTTCGTTAGCGATGTTTCAGCGTAGCACTACATACTAGTGTGTAGACATCTCTAGCTTGGTAGTTAGGTGTTTACGTCAGCGATATATCAGCGAAGCACTACATACTAGTGTGTAGACATCACTAGCTTGGTAGTTAGGTGTTTACATTAGCGATGTGTCAGCGTAGCACTACATACTAGTGTGTAGACATCACTATCTTGGTAGTTAGGTGTTTATGTTAGCGATGTTTCAGCGTAGCACTACATACTAGTGTGTAGACATCTCTAGCTTAGTAGTTAGGTGTTTACGTTAGCGATGTGTCAACGTAGCACTACATACTAGTGTTTAGACATCTCTTGCTTGGTAATTAGGTGTTTACGTTAGCGATGTGTCAGCTTGGCACTACATACTAGTGTGTATACACCTCTAGCTTGGTAGTTAGATGTTTACGGTAGCGATGTGTCAGCGTAGCACTACATACTAGTGTGTAGACATCCATAGCTTGGTAGTTAGGTGTTTACAATAGCGATGTGTCACCGTAGCACTACATACTAGTGTGTAGACATCCATAGCTTGGTAGTTAGGTGTTTACGTTAGCGATGCGTCAGCGTAGCACTACATACTAGTGTGTAGACATCTCTAGCTTGGTAGTTAGGTGTTTACGTTAGCGATGTGTCAGCGTAGCACTACATACTAGTGTGTAGACACCTCTAGCTTGGTAGTTAGATGTTTACGTTAGCGATGTGTCAGCGTAGCACTACATACTAGTGTGTAGACATCCATAGCTTGGTAGTTAGGTGTTTACGTTAGCGATGCGTCAGCGTAGCACTACATACTAGTTTGTAGACATCCATAGCTTGGTAGTTAGGTGTTTACGTTAGCGATGTGTCAGCGTAGCACTACATACTAGTTTGTAGACATCCATAGCTTGGTAGTTAGATGTTTACGTTAGCGATGTGTCAGCGTAGCACTACATACTAGTTTGTAGACATCTCTAGCTTGGTAGTTAGGTGTTTACGTTAGCGATGTTTCAGCGTAGCACTACATACTAGTGTGTAGACATCACTAGCTTGGTAGTTAGGTGTTTACGTTAGCGATGTGTCAGCGTAGCACTACATACTAGTGTGTAGACATCACTAGCTTGGTAGTTAGGTGTTTACGTTATCGATGTTTCAGCTTAGCACTACATACTAGTGTGTAGACATCTCTAGCTTGGTAGTTAGATGTTTTCGTTAGCGATGTGTCAGCGTAGCATTTCATACTAGTGTGTAGACATCTCTAGCTTGGTAGTTAGGTGTTTACGTTAGCGATGTGTCAGCGTAGCACTACATACTAGTGTGTAAACATCACTAGCTTGGTAGTTAGGTGTTTACGTTAGCGATGTGTCAGCGTAGCACTACATACTAGTGTGTAGACATCACTAACTTGGTAGTTAGGTGTTTACGTTAGCGATGTTTCAGAGTAGCACTACATACTAGTATGTAGACATCTCTAGCTTGGTAGTTAGGTGTTTACGTTAGCGATGTGTCAGCGTAGCACTATATACTAGTGTGTAGACATCTCTAGCTTGGTAGTTAGGTGTTTACGTTAGCGATGTGTCAGCGTAGCACTATATACTAGTGTGTAGACATCACTAGCGTGGTAGTTAGGTGTTTACGTCAGCGATGCTTCAGTGTAGCACTACATACTAGTATGTAGACATCTCTAGCTTGGTAGTTGGGTTTGACTTTAGCGATGTGTCAGAGTAGCACTACATACTAGTGTGTAGACATCTCTAGCTTGGTAGTTAGGTGTTTACGTTAGCGATGTGTCAGCGTAGCACTACATACTAGTGTGTAGACATCCATAGCTTGGTAGTTAGGTGTTTACGTTAGCGATGTGTCAGCGTAGCACTACATACTAGTGTGTAGACATCTCTAGCTTGGTAGTTAGGTGTTTACGTTAGCGATGTGTCAGCGTAGCACTACATACTAGTGTGTAGACATCCATAGCTTGGTAGTTAGGTGTTTACGTTAGCGATGTGTCAGCGTAGCACTACATACTAATTTGTAGACATCTCTAGCTTGGTAGTTAGGTGTTTACGTTAGCGATGTTTCAGCGTAGCACTACATACTAGTGTGTAGACATCACTAGCTTGGTAGTTAGGTGTTTATGTTAGCGATGTTTCAGCGTAGCACTACATACTAGTGTGTAGACATCTCTAGCTTGGTAGTTAGATGTTTACGTTAGCGATATGTCAGCGTAGCACTACATACTAGTGTGTAGACATCTCTAGCTTGGTAGTTAGGTGTTTACGTTAGCGATGTGTCAGAGTAGCACTATATACTAGTGTGTAGACTTATCTAGCTTGGTAGTTAGGTGTTTATGTTAGCGATGTTTCAGCGTAGCACTACATACTAGTGTGTAGACATCTCTAGCTTGGTAGTTAGGTGTTTACGTTAGCGATGTTTCAGCGTAGCACTACATACTAGTGTGTAGACATCTCTAGCTTGGTAGTTAGGTGTTTACGTTAGCGATGTGTCAGCGTAGCACTACATACTAGTGTGTAGACATCTCTAGCTTGGTAGTTAGATGTTTACGTTAGCGATGTGTCAGCGTAGCACTACATACTAGTGTGTAGACACATCTAGCTTGGTAGTTAGATGTTTACGTTAGCGATGTGTCAGCATAGCACTACATACTAGTGTGTAGACATCCATAGTTTGGTAGTTAGGTGTTTACGTTAGCGATGTGTCAGCGTAGCACTACATACTAGTGTGTAGACATCTCAAGCTTGGTAGTTAGGTGTTTACGTTAGCGGTGTGTCAGCGTAGCACTACATACTAGTGTGTAAACATCCATAGCTTAGTAGTTAGGTGTTTACGTTAGCGATGCGTCAGCGTAGCACTACATACTAGTGTGTAGACATCCATAGCTTGGTAGTTAGGTGTTTACGTTAGCGATGCGTCAGCGTAGCACTACATACTAGTTTGTAGACATCCATAGCTTAGTAGTTAGGTGTTTACGTTAGCGATGTGTCAGCGTAGCACTACATACTAGTGTGTAGACATCCATAGCTTGGTAGTTAGGTGTTTACGTTAGCGATGTGTCAGCGTAGCACTACATACTAGTTTGTAGACATCTCTGGCTTGGTAGTTAGGTGTTTACGTTAGCGATGTTTCAGCGTAGCACTACATACTAGTGTGTAGACATCTCTAGCTTGGTAGTTAGGTGTTTACGTTAGCGATGTTTCAGCGTAGCACTACATACTAGTGTGTAGACATCTCTAGCTTGGTAGTTAGGTGTTTACGTTAGCGATGTGTCAGCGTAGCACTACATACTAGTGTGTAGACACATCTAGCTTGGTAGTTAGATGTTTACGTTAGCGATGTGTCAGCATAGCACTACATACTAGTGTGTAGACATCCATAATTTGGTAGTTAGGTGTTTACGTTAGCGATGTGTCAGCGTAGCACTACATACTAGTGTGTAGACATCTCAAGCTTGGTAGTTAGGTGTTTACGTTAGCGGTGTATCAGCGTAGCACTACATACTAGTGTGTAAACATCCATAGCTTAGTAGTTAGGTGTTTACGTTAGCGATGCGTCAGCGTAGCACTACATACTAGTGTGTAGACATCCATAGCTTGGTAGTTAGGTGTTTACGTTAGCGATGCGTCAGCGTAGCACTACATACTAGTTTGTAGACATCCATAGCTTAGTAGTTAGGTGTTTACGTTAGCGATGTGTCAGCGTAGCACTACATACTAGTGTGTAGACATCCATAGCTTGGTAGTTAGGTGTTTACGTTAGCGATGTGTCAGCGTAGCACTACATACTAATTTGTAGACATCTCTGGCTTGGTAGTTAGATGTTTTCGTTAGCGATGTTTCAGCGTAGGATTTCATACTAGTGTGTAGACATCACTATCTTGGTAGTTAGGTGTTTACGTTAGCGATGTTTCAGCGTAGCACTACATAATAGTATGTAGACATCTCTAGCTTGGTAGTTAGGTGTTTACGTTAGTGATGTGTCAGCGTAGCACTATATACTAGTATGTAGACATCTCTAGCTTGGTAGTTAGGTGTTTACTTTAGCGATGTGTCAGCGTAGCACTACATACTAGTGTGTAGACATCACTAGCTTGGTAGTTAGGTGTTTACGTTAGCGATGCTTCAGTGCAGCACTACATACTAGTATGTAGACATCTCTAGCTTGGTAGTTAGGTTTGACTTTAGCGATGTGTCAGAGTAGCACTACATACTAGTGTGTAGACATCTCTAGCTTGGTAATTAGGTGTTTACGTTAGCGATGTCAGCGAAGCACTACATACTAGTGTGTATACATCCATAGCATGGTAGTTAGGTGTTTACGTTAGCCATGTGTCAGCGTAGCACCACATACTAGTGTGTAGACATCACTAGCTTGGTAGTTAGGGGTTTACGTTAGCGATGTGTCAGCGTAGCACTACATACTAGTTTGTAGACATCTCTAGCTTGGCAGTTAGGTGTTTACGTTAGCGATGTGTCAGCGTAGCACTACATACTAGTGTGTAGACATCACTAGCTTGGTAGTTAGGTGTTTACGTTATCGATGTTTCAGCTTAGCAATACATACTAGTGTGTAGACATCTCTAGCTTGGTAGTTAGATGTTTTCCTTAGCGATGTGTCAGTGTAGCATTTCATACTAGTGTGTAGACATCACTATCTTGGTAGTTAGGTGTTTATGTTAGCGATGTTTCAGCGTAGCACTACATACTAGTGTGTAGACATCTCTAGCTTGGTAGTTAGGTGTTTACGTTAGCGATGTGTCAGCATAGCACTACACACTAGTGTGTAGACATCTCTAGCTTGGTAGTTAGGTGTTTACGTTAGCGATATTTCAGCGTAGCACTACATACTAGTGTGTAAACATCACTAACTTGGTAGTTAGGTGTTTATGTTAGCGATGTTTCAGCGTAGCACTACATACTAGTGTGTAGACATCTCTAGCTTGGTAGTTAGGTGTTTACGTTAGCGATGTGTCAGAGTAGCACTACATACTAGAGTGTAGACTTATCTAGCTTGGTAGTTAGGTGTTTATGTTAGCGATGTTTCAGCGTAGCACTACATACTAGTGTGTAGACATCTCTAGCTTGGTAGTTAGGTGTTTATGTTAGCGATGTTTCAGCGTAGCACTACATACTAGTGTGTAGACATCTCTAGCTTGGTAGTTAGGTGTTTACGTTAGCGATGTGTCAGCGTAGCACTACATACTAGTGTGTAGACATCTCTAGCTTGGTAGTTAGATGTTTACGTTAGCGATGTGTCAGCGTAGCACTACATACTAGTGTGTAGACATCAGCTTGGTAGTTAGATGTTTACGTTAGCGATGTGTCAGCATAGCACTACATACTAGTGTGTAGACATCCATAATTTGGTAGTTAGGTGTTTACGTTAGCGATGTGTCAGCGTAGCACTACATACTAGTGTGTAGACATCTCAAGCTTGGTATTTAGGTGTTTACGTTAGCGGTGTGTCAGCGTAGCACTACATACTAGTGTGTAAACATCCATAGCTTAGTAGTTAGGTGTTTACGTTAGCGATGCGTCAGCGTAGCACTACATACTAGTGTGTAGACATCCATAGCTTGGTAGTTAGGTGTTTACGTTAGCGATGCGTCAGCGTAGCACTACATACTAGTTTGTAGACATCCATAGCTTAGTAGTTAGGTGTTTACGTTAGCGATGTGTCAGGGTTGCACTACATACTAGTGTGTAGACATCCATAGCTTGGTAGTTAGGTGTTTACGTTAGCGATGTGTCAGCGTAGCACTACATACTAATTTGTAGACATCTCTGGCTTGGTAGTTAGGTGTTTACGTTAGCGATGTTTCAGCGTAGCACTACATACTAGTGTGTAAACATCTCTAGCTTGGTAGTTAGGTGTTTACGTTAGCGATGTTTCAGCGTAGCACTACATACTAGTGTGTAGACATCTCTAGCTTGGTAGTTAGGTGTTTACGTTAGCGATGTGTCAGCGTAGCACTACATACTAGTGTGTAGACATCTCTAGCTTAGTAGTTAGATGTTTACGTTAGCGATGTTTCAGCGTAGCACTACATACTAGTGTGTAGACACATCTAGCTTGGTAGTTAGATGTTTACGTTAGCGATGTGTCAGCATAGCACTACATACTAGTGTGTAGACATCCATAATTTGGTAGTTAGGTGTTTACGTTAGCGATGTGTCAGCGTAGCACTACATACTAGTGTGTAGACATCTCAAGCTTGGTAGTTAGGTGTTTACGTTAGCGGTGTATCAGCGTAGCACTACATACTAGTGTGTAAACATCCATAGCTTAGTAGTTAGGTGTTTACGTTAGCGATGCGTCAGCGTAGCACTACATACTAGTGTGTAGACATCTATAGCTTGGTAGTTAGGTGTTTACGTTAGCGATGCGTCAGCGTAGCACTACATACTAGTTTGTAGACATCCATAGCTTAGTAGTTAGGTGTTTACGTTAGCGATGTGTCAGCGTAGCACTACATACTAGTGTGTAGACATCCATAGCTTGGTAGTTATGTGTTTACGTTAGCGATGTGTCAGCGTGGCACTACATACTAATTTGTAGACATCTCTGGCTTGGTAGTTAGATGTTTTCGTTAGCGATGTTTCAGCTTAGGATTTCATACTAGTGTGTAAATATCACTATCTTGGTAGTTAGGTGTTTACGTTAGCGATGTTTCAGCGTAGCACTACATAATAGTATGTAGACATCTCTAGCTTGGTAGTTAGGTGTTTACGTTAGCGATGTGTCAGCGTAGCACTACATACTAGTGTGTAGACATCTCTAGCTTGGTAGTTAGGTGTTTACTTAGCGATGTGTCAGCGTAGCACTCATACTAGTGTGTAGACATCCTAGCTTGGTAGTTAGGTGTTTACGTTAGCGATTGGGTTTGTTGTTTTTGTGTTGGTTTTGGTTTGTGCACTAATCTATGTGTAGACATCTAGCTTGGTATTAGGTGTTTACGTTAGCGATGTCGAGCATACTACTAGTGTGTAGAATCTAGCTGGTAGTTGGTGTTTCTTAGCATGGTCAGCGTAGCACTACATACTAGTGTGTAGACATCACTAGCTTGGTAGTTAGGTGTTTACGTTAGCGATGTGTCAGCGTAGCACTACATACTAGTTTGTAGACATCTCTAGCTTGGCAGTTAGGTGTTTACGTTAGCGATGTGTCAGCGTAGCACTACATACTAGTGTGTAGACATCACTAGCTTGGTAGTTAGGTGTTTACGTTATCGATGTTTCAGCGTAGCACTACATACTAGTGTGTAGACATCTCTAGCTTGGTAGTTAGATGTTTTCGTTAGCGATGTGTCAGCGTAGCATTTCATACTAGTGTGTAGACATCACTATCTTGGTAGTTAGGTGTTTATGTTAGCGATGTTTCAGCGTAGCACTACATACTAGTGTGTAGACATCTCTAGCTTGGTAGTTAGGTGTTTACGTTAGCGATGTGTCAGCGTAGCACTACATACTAGTGTGTAGACATCTCTAGCTTGGTAGTTAGGTGTTTACGTTAGCGATGTGTCAGCGTAGCACTACATACTAGTGTGTAGACATCTCTAGCTTGGTAGTTAGGTGTTTACGTTAGCGATGTTTCAGCGTAGCACTACATACTAGTGTGTAGACATCTCTAGCTTGGTAGTTAGGTGTTTACGTTAGCGATGTGTCAGCGTAGCACTACATACTAGTGTGTAGACATCACTAGCTTGGTAGTTAGGTGTTTACGTTAGCGATGTTTCAGCGTAGCACTACATACTAGTGTGTAGACATCTCTAGCTTGGTAGTTAGATGTTTACGTTAGCGATGTGTCAGCGTAGCATTACATACTAGTGTGTAGACATCACTAGCTTGGTAGTTAGGTGTTTACGTTAGCGATGTGTCAGCGTAGCACTACATACTAGTGTGTAGACATCTCTAGCTTGGTAGTTAGGTGTTTACGTTAGCGATGTGTCAGCGTAGCACTACATACTAGTGTGTAGACATCTCTAGCTTGGTAGTTAGGTGTTTACGTTAGCGATGTGTCAGCGTAGCACTACATACTAGTGTGTAGACATCTCTAGCTTGGTAGTTAGGTGTTTACGTTAGCGATGTGTCAGCGTAGCACTACATACTAGTGTGTAGACATCTCTAGCTTGGTAGTTAGGTGTTTACGTTAGCGATGTGTCAGCGTAGCACTACATACTAGTGTGTAGACATCCATAGCTTGGTAGTTAGGTGTTTACGTTAGCGATGTGTCAGCGTAGCACTACATACTAGTGTGTAGACATCTCTAGCTTGGTAGTTAGATGTTTACGTTAGCGATGTGTCAGCGTAGCACTACATACTAGTGTGTAGACATCTCTAGCTTGGTAGTTAGATGTTTACGTTAGCGATGTGTCAGCGTAGCACTACATACTAGTGTGTAGACATCCATAGCTTGGTAGTTAGGTGTTTACGTTAGCGATGTGTCAGCGTAGCACTACATACTAGTGTGTAGACATCCATAGCTTGGTAGTTAGGTGTTTACGTTAGCGATGCGTCAGCGTAGCACTACATACTAGTTTGTAGACATCCATAGCTTGGTAGTTAGGTGTTTACGTTAGCGATGTGTCAGCGTAGCACTACATACTAGTTTGTAGACATCCATAGCTTGGTAGTTAGGTGTTTACGTTAGCGATGTGTCAGCGTAGCACTACATACTAATTTGTAGACATCTCTAGCTTGGTAGTTAGGTGTTTACGTTAGCGATGTTTCAGCGTAGCACTACATACTAGTGTGTAGACATCACTAGCTTGGTAGTTAGGTGTTTACGTTAGCGATGTGTCAGCGTAGCACTACATACTAGTTTGTAGACATCTCTAGCTTGGCAGTTAGGTGTTTACGTTAGCGATGTGTCAGCGTAGCACTACATACTAGTGTGTAGACATCACTAGCTTGGTAGTTAGGTGTTTACGTTAGCGATGTTTCAGCGTAGCACTACATACTAGTGTGTAGACATCTCTAGCTTGGTAGTTAGATGTTTTCGTTAGCGATGTTTCAGCGTAGCATTTCATACTAGTGTGTAGACATCACTATCTTGGTAGTTAGGTGTTTACGTTAGCGATGTTTCAGCGTAGCACTACATACTAGTGTGTAGACATCTCTAGCTTGGTAGTTAGGTGTTTACGTTAGCGATGTGTCAGCGTAGCACTACATACTAGTGTGTAGACATCACTAGCTTGGTAGTTAGGTGTTTACGTTAGCGATGTTTCAGCGTAGCACTACATACTAGTATGTAGACATCTCTAGCTTGGTAGTTAGGTTTACTTTAGCGATGTGTCAGCGTAGCACTACATACTAGTGTGTAGACATCTCTAGCTTGGTAGTTAGGTGTTTACGTTAGCGATGTGTCAGCGTAGCACTACATACTAGTGTGTAGACATCCATAGCTTGGTAGTTAGGTGTTTACGTTAGCGATGTGTCAGCGTAGCACTACATACTAGTGTGTAGACATCTCAAGCTTGGTAGTTAGGTGTTTACGTTAGCGATGTGTCAGCGTAGCACTACATACTAGTGTGTAGACATCCATAGCTTGGTAGTTAGGTGTTTACGTTAGCGATGCGTCAGCGTAGCACTACATACTAGTTTGTAGACATCCATAGCTTGGTAGTTAGGTGTTTACGTTAGCGATGTGTCAGCGTAGCACTACATACTAGTGTGTAGACATCCATAGCTTGGTAGTTAGGTGTTTACGTTAGCGATGTGTCAGCGTAGCACTACATACTAATTTGTAGACATCTCTAGCTTGGTAGTTAGGTGTTTACGTTAGCGATGTTTCAGCGTAGCACTACATACTAGTGTGTAGACATCACTAGCTTGGTAGTTAGGTGTTTACGTTAGCGATGTGTCAGCGTAGCACTACATACTAGTGTGTAGACATCTCTAGCTTGGTAGTTAGGTGTTTACGTTAGCGATGTGTCAGCGTAGCACTACATACTAGTGTGTAGACATCACTAGCTTGGTAGTTAGGTGTTTACGTTAGCGATGTTTCAGCGTAGCACTACATACTAGTGTGTAGACATCTCTAGCTTGGTAGTTAGGTGTTTACGTTAGCGATGTGTCAGCGTAGCACTACATACTAGTGTGTAGACATCACTAGCTTGGTAGTTAGGTGTTTACGTTAGCGATGTTTCAGCGTAGCACTACATACTAGTGTGTAGACATCTCTAGCTTGGTAGTTAGGTGTTTACGTTAGCGATGTGTCAGCGTAGCACTACATACTAGTGTGTAGACATCTCTAGCTTGGTAGTTAGGTGTTTACGTTAGCGATGTGTCAGCGTAGCACTACATACTAGTGTGTAGACATCTCTAGCTTGGTAGTTAGGTGTTTACGTTAGCGATGTTTCAGCGTAGCACTACATACTAGTGTGTAGACATCTCTAGCTTGGTAGTTAGGTGTTTACGTTAGCGATGTGTCAGCGTAGCACTACATACTAGTGTGTAGACATCTCTAGCTTGGTAGTTAGGTGTTTACGTTAGCGA
>CM026397.1:78161760-78164260 GCA_014843695.1 Archivesica marissinica
CCACTAACAATGCCCACCAGTAACAATGCCCACCACTAACAATGCCCGCCATGTCTCACTAACAATGCCCGCCACTAACAATGCCCACCACTAACAATGCCCACCACTAACAATGCCCGCCACTAACAATGCCTACCACTAACAATGCCTACCACTAACAATGCCCACCACTAACAATGCCCGCCACTAACAATGCCCGCCACTAACAATGCCCACCACTAACAATGCCCGCCACTAACAATGCCCACCACTAACAATGCCCACCACTAACAATGCCCACCACTAACAATGCCCGCCACTAACAATGCCCACCACTAACAATGCCCGCCACTAACAATGCCCACCACTAACAATGCCCACCACTAACAATGCCCACCATGTCTCACTAACAATGCCCGCCACTAACAATGCCCACCACTAACAATGCCCGCCACTAACAATGCCCGCCACTAACAATGCCAACCATGTCTCACTAACAATGCCCGCCACTAACAATGCCCACCATGTCTCACTAACAATGCCCGCCAGTAACAATGCCCGCCACTAACAATGCCCACCATGTCTCACTAACAATGCCCGCCACTAACAATGCCCCCACTAACAATGCCCACATGCTCACTAACAATGCCCGCCACTAACAATGCCCGCCACTAACAATGCCCCCACTAACAATGCCCGCCACTAACAATGCCCACCACTAACAATGCCCACCATGTCTCACTAACAATGCCCGCCACTAACAATGCCCACCACTAACAATGCCCGCCACTAACAATGCCCGCCACTAACAATGCCCGCCACTAACAATGCCCGCCACTAACAATGCCCGCCACTAACAATGCCCGCCACTAACAATGCCCACCACTAACAATGCCCGCCACTAACAATGCCCGCCACTAACAATGCCCGCCACTAACAATGCCCACCACTAACAATGCCCGCCACTAACAATGCCCACCATGTCTCACTAACAATGCCCGCCACTAACAATGCCCACCACTAACAATGCCCGCCACTAACAATGTCCGCCACTAACAACGCCCGCCACTAACAATGCCCACCACTAATAATGCCCACCACTAACAATGCCCACCACTAACTATGCGCAACACTTACAATGCCCGCCACTAACAATGCCCGCTACTAACAATGCCCGCCACTAACAATGCCCGCCACTAACAATGCCCACCATGTCTCACTGACAATGCCCACCACTAACAATGCCCGCCACTAACAATGCCCACCATGTCTCACTAACAATGCCCACCACTAACAATGCCCACAATGACTCACTAACAATGCCCACCACTAACAATGCCCACCACTAACAATGCCCACCATGCTCACTGACAATGCCCGCCACTAACAATGCCCACCAGTAACAATGCCCACCACTAACAATGCCCGCCATGTCTCACTAACAATGCCCGCCACTAACAATGCCCACCACTAGCAATGCCACCACTAACAATGCCCGACACTAACAATACCCGCCACTAACGATGCCCGCCACTAACAATGCCCACCACTAGCAATGCCCACCACTAACAATGCCCACCACTAACAATGCCCACCACTAACAATGCCCGCCACTAACAATGCCCATCACTAACAATGCCCGCCACCAACAATGCCAGCTACTAACAATGCCCGCCACTAACAATGCCCACCACTAACAATGCCCGCCACCAACAATGCCCGCCACTAACAATGCCCACCAATAACAAATGCCCACCACTAACAATGCCCACCACTAACAATGCCCACCACTAGCAATGCCCATCACTAACAATTCCCACCACTAACAATGCCCGCCACTAACAATGCCCGCCACTAACAATGCCCGCCACTAACAATGCCCACCACTAAAAATGCCCGCCACTAACAATGCTCTCCACTAACAATGCCCACCACTAACAATGCCCATCACTAACAATGCCCGCCACTGACAATGCCCACCACTGACAATGCCCGACACTAACAATGCCCGCCACTAACAATGCCCACCACTAACAATGCCCATCACTAACAATGCCCGCCACTAACAATGCCCACCACTAACAATGCCCGCCACTAACAATGCCCACCACTAACAATGCCCACCACTAACAATGCCCACCACGAACAATGCCCACCATGTCTAACTAACAATGCCCACCATGTCTCACTAACAATGCCCACCATGTCTCACTAACAATGCCCGCCAATAACAATGCCCGCCACTAACAATGCCCACCACTAACAATGCCCACCACTAACAATGCCCGCCACTAACAATGCCCACCATGTCTCACTAACAATGTCCACCATGTCTCACTGACAATGCCCACCACTAACAATGCCCGCCACTAACAATACTCGCCACTAACAATGCCCGCCACTAACAATGCCCACCACTAACAATGCCCGCCACTAACAATGCCCAGCACTAACAATGCCCGTCATGTCTCACTAACAATACCCACCACTAACAATGCCCGCCACTAACAATGCCCGCCAC
>CM026397.1:78169260-78189957 GCA_014843695.1 Archivesica marissinica
TGATGATTGTGCTTATTTACCCTCGCCACCGACATCCCATGTGGGCGAGTGTCCGGGTGTTCGATGATGATTGTGCTTATTTACCCTCGCCACCGACATCCCATGTGGGCGATTGTCCTAGTGTTCATTAAAGTATATATATCTGTTCGTGTTATAACACATTTGACCGCTCCGCATGCATACTCGGTGCCACACACACACGCAGGCCAACTATAGGCCGTCTCCGTTGCCTAGTGGTTAAGGCGTCTGCCTACGGAGCGGGAGGCAGATGGTTCGAATCCTACGGAGCGGGAGGTAGAATATTCGAACCCTAAGGAGCGGGATGTAGAAGGTTCGAACCATAAGGAGCGGGAGGTAGAAGGTTCGAATCCTACGGAGCGGGAGGTAGAAGGTTCGAACCTCGTTAGGGGTTCGTTCTGATATGACCTGTTGGTGAGCCACCAGCTAGTTAAATTAATGATTACCGAATGCCTATCAGCCTGGCATACAAGGATAGGATTCGGGAAGTACTGATGTTCATAAAAGAAACGTGTCCTATTAATCAGAAATGGCTGACCCTCTCAATGTGGGTGACACTATAATAAACTAACACGTTACGTTTACTTTACTTTAAAAACTATATAGGCTATATATAGCGTCTATAAACTATCGTGTTTGACTAATGAGTAACAGATCTACTGAATAGTACAACAAATAGTAAGTATGACTATATAAGCAGGTAACCTCCACTCTGCTATCAGGGATAGTCAACGTTTAACCGACAGCCTCGGGCTTGCTTAATAATAATATCCATACACGCTGTTACATGGACGCTAATACATGCACGATATTACATGCACGATATTACTGTAACAGCGTGCATGTAATATCGTGCATGTAACAGCGTGCATGTAACAGCGTGCATGTAATATCGTGCATGTAACAGCGTGCATGTAACAGCGTGTATGTAACAGCGTGCATGTAACAGCGTGTATGTAACAGCGTGCATGTAACAGCGTGCATGTAACAGCGTGCATGTAACAGCGTGTATGTAACAGCGTGCATGTAACAGCGTGTATGTAACAGCGTGCATGTAACAGCGTGTATGTAACAGCGTGCATGTAACAGCGTGTATGTGACAGCGTGCATGTAACAGCGTGTATGTAACAGCGTGCATGTAATATCGTGCATGTAACAGCGTGCATGTAACAGCGTGCATGTAACAGCGTGCCTGTAACAGCGTGTATGTAACAGCGTGCATGTAACAGCGTGTATGTAACAGCGTACATGTAACAGCGTGTATGTAACAGCGTGCATGTAACAGCGTGTATGTAACAGCGTGCATGTAACAGCGTGAGTGTATACATGTATATAATTATAATCCGTGACCGAGTGGTTACGGTCATCTTTCCCTCATCATTGTAAGTTCAAATCCGGGGTAGGGGCTACGTGACGTGGCCGAGTTATTAAAGTTATCTTGCCTCTCACCGCTGTAAGTTCAAATCCCAGGAAGGGAGCTACGTGACGTGTCCTTGGCGTTACGGTCATCTTGTCCCTCACCGCTGTAAGTTCAAATCCCAGGTGGGGGGCTACGTGACGTGGCCGAGTGGTTAAGGTTATCTTGCCCCTCACCGCTGTAAGTTCAAATTCCAGGTGGAGGGGCTACGTGACGTGTCCGAGGCGTTACGGTCATCTTGCCCCTCACCGCTGTAAGTTCAAATCCCATGGGGGGCTACGTGACGTGGCCGAGGCGTTAAGGTCATCTTGCCCCTCACCGCTGTAAGTATGTAACAGCGTGCATGTAACAGCGTGCATGTAGTGCATGTAACAGCGTGCATGTAACAGCGTGTATGTAACAGCGTGAATGTAACAGCGTGTATGTAACAGCGTACATGTAACAGCGTGCATGTAACAGCGTGCATGTAACAGCGTGCATGTAACAGCGTGTATGTAACAGCGTGAATGTAACAGCGTGCATGTAACAGCGTGCATGTAACAGCGTGCATGTAACAGCGTGCATGTAACAGCGTGCATGAAACAGCGTGCATGTAACAGCGTGTATGTAACAGCGTACATGTAACAGCGTGCATGTAACAGCGTGCATGTAACAGCGTGCATGTAACAGCGTGCATGTAACAGCGTGCATGTAACACGTGCATGTAACAGCGTGCATGTAACAGCGTGCATGTAACAGCGTGCATGTAACAGCGTGCATGTAACAGCGTGCATGTAACAGCGTGCATGTAACAGCGTGCATGTAACAGCGTGCATGTAACAGCGTGAATGTAACAGCGTGAATGTAACAGCGTGCATGTAACAGCGTGCATGTAACAGCGTGCATGTAACAGCGTGTATGTAACAGCGTGAATGTAACAGCGTGCATGTAACAGCGTGAATGTAACAGCGTGCATGTAACAGCGTGCATGTAACAGCGTGCATGTAACAGCGTGCATGTAACAGCGTGTATGTAACAGCGTGAATGTAACAGCGTGCATGTAACAGCGTGTATATAACAGCGTGCATGTAACAGCGTGAATGTAACAGCGTGCATGTAACAGCGTGCATGTAACAGCGTGCATTTAACAGCGTGCATATAACAGCGTGCATGTAACAGCGTGCATGTAACAGCGTGCATGTAGTGCATGTAACAGCGTGCATGTAACAGCGTGAATGTAGTGCATGTAACAGCGTGCATGTAATAGCGTGCATGTAGTGCATGTAACAGCGTGCATGTAACAGCGTGAATGTAACAGCGTGAATGTAACAGCGTGTATGTAACAGCGTGCATGTAACAGCGTGCATGTAACAGCGTGCATGTAACAGCGTGTATGTAACAGCGTGCATGTAACAGTGTGTATGTAACAGCGTGCATGTAACAGCGTGAGTGTATACATGTATATAATTATAATCAGTGACCGAGTGGTTATGGTCATCTTGCCCTCATCGTTGTAAGTTCAAATCCCAGGAGGGGAGCTACGTGACGTGTCCGAGGCGTTACGGTCATCTTGTCCCTCACCGCTGTAAGTTCAAATCCCAGGTGAGGGGCTACGTGACGTGGCCGAGTGGTTAAGGTCATCTTGCCCCTCACCGCTGTAAGTTCAAATCCCATGGGGGGTATACGTGACGTGGCCGAGTGGTTAAGGTCATCTTGCCCCTCACCGCTGTAAGTTCAAATCCCATTGGGGGGCTACGTGACGTGGCCGAGTGGTTAAGGTCATCTTGCCCCTCACCGCTGTAAGTTCAAATCCCAGGTGGAGGGGCTACGTGACATGTCCGAGGCGTTACGGTCATCTTGCCCCTCACCGCTGTAAGTTCAAATCCCAGGTGGAGGGGCTACGTGACGTGTCCGAGGCATTACGGTCATCTTGTCCCTCACCGCTGTAAGTTCAAATCCCAGGGGGGGGGCTACGTGACGTGGCCGAGTGGTTAAGGTCATCTTGCCCCTCACCGCTGTAAGTTCAAATCCCATGGGGGGCTACTTGACGTGGCCGAGTGGTTAAGGTCATCTTGCCCCTCACCGCTGTAAGTTCAAATCCCAGGGGGGGGCTACATGACATGTCCGAGGCGTTACGGTCATCTTGCCCCTCACCGCTGTAAGCTCAAATCCCAGGTGGAGGGGCTACGTGACGTGTCCGAGGCGTTACGGTCATCTTGCCCCTCACCGCTGTAAGTTCAAATCCCAGGTGGAGGGGCTACGTGACGTGTCCGAGGCGTTACGGTCATCTTGCCCCTCACCGCTGTAAGTTTAGAATACCACTGTGCATGATGAAGTTGTTCATGTGAGCTATCCAGCTGGCTTAACGCACGTCGGTTGTTCTATCCGGATGTATTTCAGTGCTTGAAGCTACAGCTACAGCTAAACATGTTTGATTACAGATTCGGAGTTAACACATGTTTAACTGTATTATGTTTAATTAGTAATTAGTAAAAAACAGTGGACGATAACAATAACTGATTGAGTCGTCGCTAAATTTACAGGAAGAAGATATGACCTAGGGCATAAAACAGAAAGTAGATTAATTGTGAAAATTATGTGTTTGAGATATTCACAGATATAAACAGAATATTCGAATATTCGAATATCTTCCCGACCGAATATTCGAATCCCTAAATCGCTATTCGTTGCCATCCCTATTAATTACAGATGTGAGTTTACACATGTTTAACTGTATTATGTTTAATTACAGGTGTGAGTTTACACATGTTTAATTACAGATGTGAGTTTACACATGTTTAACTGTATTATGTTTAATTACAGATGTGAGTTTACACACGTTTAACTGTATTATGTTTAATTACAGATGTGAGTGAACCAATGCCTCGTATCTACCGTGGACAGAAGTACGTTATAGCGTTGCGATGTGTGTTGGTCCTGGTTTGCTTTACGACATACTGGAATATTGACCACGTTCAGCGCGTCATCAACCTCACCTATGAATACATCCTCACCACGTGGCTCTTCAACTCCGTTTACTTCGAATCTTTCTTCGCCACTTTCTGTTATGCTGTGGCAATACCTACATACGTGGCTTGTGCACAGATTCAGATACTTCGACGAATATAAGATACATCCGTCCGTTCGCTATGAGCCGTGCTCAAGCATTCTGAGAATGGTGGTCTTCTACCTGACCCCTTTAATGTTCCTGGATACATTTATGGTGAAGAGGTACCATGGTGTCAACCCAATCATCTGGGCAGAAAAGAGAAGCACATTTATACAAACCACGTGAGCATTGCCGCTCGAACCTCCGTCCGCCGTATCTCTAGCCGCCCAACTTGCAGCGAGTTTCGTTTTATACGACGCTTTGTTCTTTGTCATTCATCTCGTCCTGCATATAAACATGTATTTGTACAAGTATATCCACAAACACCACCACACTCATAACATGCTCCACAGTCATATTACCAACCAGCTGACAGTAACCGAAAGATTAACTCTGGTATTATCAGCAAACTTTGCGCTGAAGGTGTTTAATAGCCACCCGTTAACGAGAATGATTGTTGTCCCCATTTTTGTATGGATTCTTGTAGACAATCATGCTGCATATGACATGCCATTCGGATTACACCGGATTATTCTGTTTGGAATTGTTGGTGGCTCGGTGAAGCATTTTGAGCATCATATGTGTGGAAAGAGACATTATCAACCCATATTTACATACTTGGACAAACTGTTTGATTTGTATGCATAGTACACGGGTCTTATATTACACAGTTGTGTGTGAATCGTTTGGTAATATAAAAAGGAAACCAAGAGAGGTGTTGTTCGCCTGAGTCATTGTCTCGTGACGACTCGGAACATAATCAGTGGATATGTCATGCTAGATTGGAAGAATAGCGTGACATGTGTTGTAGAACAGTAATATAAGTAAGTTGTTTATTGACGTGACATGTGTCATACAACTTAGCTACAGTCAAACCTGTGTTAGTAGTCACCTCTATCAAACAGTCAACTTATATTAAGCAGCTAGTTTGCAGATCATCAATATGTTGTTTTATTAACCAGTTGACCTCTATTAAGCAGCCACGCGTGATAAGCAACCCTTTTCTGCAATTCCCTTGGCTGGCTGCTTAACAGAGGGTTGACTGTATATAATAGCGTAATCATAAGTTATATACAGTACACCCGTCCCAAAAGGCTTATAAGTCACCAAATTGCTGAAGTGTAATCATAGCATAACATGATTAATCCAATCAAAGAAACATGCATACTATGAACATGAACAGTACTATATAGTTGAGTGTCATGTAAAATGATAACATGTAATTATAGTCAACACTGTCTTAAGCAATCAGTCAAGGGAAACACAGAAATGGCTGCTTAGCAAAGGTGGCTATTTACTTTACTTCGGGAAGGGCCGTAACTTATGTTGCTAGAACTGGTGGCCTGACCCATTTGCCTTTAATTAGTTCATACAAATTTATTTTAGCTCGATTACGAAACAAGTTATTTCAACTTATATAAATCACTCTCGAGACCTCATTCCTGATGGAATCCATCGCCACGTGGGAGAGAGAAGAGGCAACGTGGAATTTAAATGCCTTGCCTAATGTGCCAATCGTAACGGCTCCAGTGGGGCTCGAACTCCGGACCTTTCACACCTGAAGCGAACGCGCATCCACTGCGCTATCACGACTTCCACCATGTGTTATGTTTTGTATTCACATGTATATGTAAAACGAATCGAGCAATAAAATATGATTACATTAAACTGTTTACTAGAGATCAAATGTATAAAACAGTATGGCACTGGGAATCTGAAAACTGTTTGCTTAATGCAGGTTTGGTGCTTAATAGAGGTCAAATGTATAATAAAGTAGAATATTGGGATTCAGAAAACTGGCTGCTTAATGCAGGTTGGCTGCTTAATAGAGGTCAAATGTATAAGAAAGTAGAATATTGGAATCAGAAAACTGGCTGCTTAATGCAGGTTTGGACATGTGATTTATAATGTACATGCTGGTGTGGTTACGTTAACCTGTATTATTATGATATGTGATTTAATGTGTATAGACTGGTATGGTTACGTAAACCTGCATTATTATGACACGCGATTTATAATGTACATGCTGGTGTGGCTACGTTAACCTAATATTATTGTGACATGTGATTTAATGTGTTCATAGTGGTATGGTTATGTTGGCCTATATTATTATGACATGTGATTTAATGTGTTCATACTAGTATGGTTACGTTAACCTGTAGTATTGTGGCAAGTGATTTAATGTGTTCATACTGGTATGGTTGCGTTGGCCTGTATTACTATGACACGTGTTTTGAAATGCACATTCTGGTATGGATACGTTAGGGTGTATTATTATGGCATTTGGTTTAAAATGTGCATACTGGTATGGTTGCGTTAGCCTGTATTATTATGACATGTGGTTTAGCATGCGCATACTGATATGGTTGCGTTGGGCTGTATTGCTGTGACATGTGATTTAAAATGTGCATACTGGTATGGTTACCTTGACCTGTATTATTATGACACGTGTTTTGAAATGCACATACTGGTATGGTTACGTTAGCCTGTATTACTATGACACGTGTTTTGAAATGCACATACTGGTATGGTTGCATTAGCCTGTATTACTATGACACGTGTTTTGAAATGCACATACTGGTATGGTTGCATTAGCCTGTATTACTATGACACGTGTTTTGAAATGCACATACTGTTATGGATACGTTGGGATGTATTATTGTGACATATGATTTAAAATGTGCATACTGGTATTGTTGCGTTAGCCTGTATTATTATGACATTTGATTTAAAATGTGCATACTGGTATGGCTACGTTAACTTATATTATTATGCCAGGTGATTAAAAATGTCATTGATGAGGGGCCACACATGGACATAGATGTGAACGTACACATTTCATTATCTATTGTGCTGCAAGTGGTGGCCTCTCTGTTTGTTTGATTAACTATTCTCTCTGACTTCCATTGAAATAATGCCGACGAATTATTATAGTAGCCGGAGCGGGGCCGGAGTGTTTATGCCCGGACACAGCTATAGATGTAACCTTCCCAGTATGAGGTCATTGATACCTTGCATGCTTTCTTGTACTTAAACTGTAGCACAAATTTCATATTTTAATATAAATCCCTTTTATATATAGCGTAAGCCCATTCTATATTCATGATGTAGTAACTTGTGAAATAGCTTTCATTGTTTCCACCAATTTCGTTAAGATTGCAATAATCTTCAACTGCACATATTGCTCCTTGCTCATTCATAAGTTATATGTGCACATAGCTATTTAATATCATATAAGTACGTTACCGGGGTCATATGTGCACATAGTTATTTAATTTTATATACAATGTACATATTAGAAGAACTACGTTAACATTTTAAACCTGCTGATTGCTGTTTAACATCTCCAATGTTTATATTGATTGTCGTATTTTTCTTTGTCACACACGGTGGTGGGTCTCGATGCGGATTGACCTTCCATGGCCTCATTACTTTGTCATCGTTAACGCTAGCCACGGGAATAGACGGCCAGTCAGAACGTTATCATCCGCCGTAGTTTTCATTATGTATATTGGACACTGTTCTAGCCGTCTTATTACCCATACACTGGACACATATATAGTGTTTGCCATCATCTTCATTACCAACATCCATGTGTCACTTTACTTACCATCCCTCAACAATACTCGCTCAGGTGATATAGAGACAAATCCAGGTCTAACAACTGATCAGTCGGATACGCTCTCAGAATCTTATCTTACCCTACTCAACAATGGTCTTAGTATCATGCATATTAATATTCAAAGTTTACGTCCCAAGCTCGATATTCTTTCTGTCGAAGCACAGCCATACGATATACTAGTCTTTACAGAAACGTGGCTTTCCGC
Source organism: Archivesica marissinica (assembly GCA_014843695.1). Lineage (NCBI taxonomy): Eukaryota > Metazoa > Mollusca > Bivalvia > Venerida > Vesicomyidae > Archivesica > Archivesica marissinica. The sequence goes on from CM026397.1 coordinate 78,177,611, forward strand.
TTCCGTATCTGATTCTGAACTTCGCATTCCAAATGTTAATCAACCGTTTCGATGTGACAGGAAGGACAGGGTTGGAGGAGGTGTTGCCATCTACGTGAGGGATAGTTTGCATGCCACAACACGCCAGGATCTGCATGTAAACGGTCTAGAGGCTCTTTGGTTGGAGGTTCATGTAAACCAGCGTACACTTCTAGTTGGTGGCCTCTACCGTCCCCCCGATGCAAACAACAACCAATGGCTCCTGCTAGAGCAGAGTGTCGACCAAGCTTTTCATCAACGCTGCGATAATATTATAGTAACAGGCGACTTCAACATTAACATTAGTCATTCCCCTTCAAATAAAATGTCCCGTCTCATTTCTTCTTACAATGCTCATCAGCTAATATCGACCCCAACACATTTCACAGAACATTCTCAGTCCCTCTAATCGACCTGATATTTGTTCGCAACAACCAACAAGTCCTCTCCAGTTTTGTATCTGACCCCTTCGTACCAGACCTTATCCGTTACCATTGTCCAGTAGTAGTTGTCCTTAATTTCTCAAAACCCACATCTAGCAATTTTCGACGCCGCTTCTGGCTATACGACAATGGCGACTATAACAAGTTTAACGACAAACTACGTGCAACAGATTGGAACACTATCATAGATGACGTTAATTTGGAACAGATCGCTGAACATATTACAGCCTCCATATTCCAAGCAGCAACAGATAGCATCCCCAACAAAACAGTAACCATTCGGCCAGGTGACGTTCCATGGATGACCAGCGAGGTGAGACAATCCATCAGGAAGCGTAGCAGAGTCCACCAGAAAGCCAAGCGTCTAAATACCGAACTGGCATGGGAAAACTTTAGACGATGCAGGAACATCACCACCGCTCTAATCAGAAAGACGAAAGATACTCACCTACACAACATAATCGACAGGATGAACTCATCTTCCATTCCAGTTAAAGAGTGGTTCAAACTGTCGAAACAACTCTCAAACAACACTAAATATTCTGGCATCCCTACCCTTGTTAACAACGGAGTCAAAGCGACGTCCAATGAGGACAAAGCTGAGCTCCTGAATACCTTCTTCTGTGAGCAATCCTCAATAGACGACCAAAATCAGACCCCACCACCCATCACACCAATGACACCATCCACTCTGTCACATATCAGCATAACACACCAGGATGTTAGAGACGCGATCTCTCTTGTCAACTCATCGAAGGCTAGCGGGCCAGACTTGGTTAGTCCTAGACTCATTAAGGAAGGTGCCAACGAGCTCGCTGTACCACTCTCTGTATACTACACCAAGCTACTTACGAAATCCACATTTCCTTCTCATTGGAAACTAGCCAACATATGCCCAATATTTAAAAAATCTGATCCATCGAAACCCTCAAACTATCGCCCTATCTCTCTACTTAGCTGCCTGGGTAAACTTATGGAACGCTGCGTACATAAGTACCTCTACAACTATGTCACGGAAAATAGTCTTTTGACACCGAACCAGTCTGGTTTCATCAAGGGTGATTCCACTGTCAACTAAATGACCTTCCTTTACAATGACATATCTCAGGCAATGGACGATGGAAAGGAAGTGCGAGCGATCTTCTGCGACATTTCGAAGGCGTTTGACCGGGTATGGCACCGTGGTCTGCTTAGCAAACTGTCTTCTCTCGGCATCACAGGTTCTCTTCTAAACTGGTTCGCATCTTACTTGTCTTCAAGAAATCAACGTGTTGTTATTGCAAATTCATCCTCGCAATGGTCTTCTATTAATGCTGGAGTTCCGCAGGGATCGATTTTAGGTCCACTACTCTTCCTCATTTACATTAACGACATCGTTGCTGACATTAATGCCAATATACGTCTTTTCGCTGATGACACAAGTCTTTACATCATCGTTGACGATCCAGCCAATGCAGCTGCCGTCCTCAACACCGACCTTTCTCGTATCCATTCCTGGTCCAAATTGTGGCTAGTTACATTCAACCCTGCAAAAACCGAATCCATGATTTTCTCACGTAAGCGAAACAAGCCCATCCATCCAGATGTCTTCATGAATAGCATTCCCATTACCCAAACTAGAACTCACAAACATCTTGGTCTAATCTTTTCAGATGATGCCAAGTGGAATGCTCATATATCTGAGCTTGTTAACAAGTCTTGGCAGCGCATCGGAATTCTCAGATCATTAAAATTCCTTCTTACCCGTTTCTGTCTAGAGCGCATGTATCTTGCCTACATTCGACCTCTTCTAGAATATGGTAACGTCGTGTGGGACAACTGCAGTAATGATTCGAAAAAAACGATATTGAGGCCGTACAGAACGAGGCAGCGCGAATATTGTCTGGAGCAATAAACTCTGCAACATAAACACTCTTCTGTCGGACCTGTCCTGGGATACCCTAGCCAAAAGACGTTGCAATCACAAGCTCACCCTCTTCTACAAAATGAAGACTGGTCGCTGTCCCCATTACCTCTCCAATCTCATTCCAGAACAAGCTGACCAAGTATATAACCTTCGACACGTACCCGCCGTTCAACCTATAACTGCACATACTCAATCCCATGCTTCTACATTTCTTCCATCAACTATTCTAATATGGAACTCGCTGCCAAACGAGACACGGAACGCCGATACAGTAGCAACCTTCAAATACATGTTAAGTAAAAACAGGAAAAGACAATCCCCGTTATACAATGTTGGATCAAGAAGGAATCAGATACTCAACACCCGACTACGACTAGGATGTAGTTCTTTGTGCTACGACCTTCACAGGAAAAATATCATCGATTCTCCCTTGTGCGCATGCAGGTCTATCGAATCAGTCACTCACTTCCTTCTGCATTGCCCAAGGTATAATCATCAACGTCTACAACACTTATCTAACCTTCCATGTGCTGCCACACTCAACAATCTCTTGTTTGGCGATGAGCATCTCACTACACACTGTAACACAACACTTTACCTGAATGTCCAGAGCTATATTGCAGCAACAAAACGTTTCTATACCTAGGTGAACGTGGGGGTTCTCTCCGTTTTGGTCCCGGCCCGTCGTGTGACAATACCAGATTGTTTTTTGATATTTTACATATTTGGATAGAGATAGTTTATTCTGAACAAAAAGCAAATGCTCATGAGTTCATTATAACATTGGCATTACAATACTTGGTCAATGGTGTATAGTTCAATCACAAATTCAACATTCAGTACATGCACATTTTGAAAGCATAATATCGAATTAAACTACATAGTGGTTACACATGATCAAATTGAATTCAAATAATTGTATAATATAGTGCAACGATCTACAACCTGAAAGAGATCATACATATTTATACATACACGCACATGTACATACCTACCAGGGCCGTCGCTGGGGCTACTTTGATGATACGCACGGTAACATGTGCTTATTTGTCCCGTGAACGAGTACGCTAGGGGGTCAGGGGACATGCCCCCTGGAGATTTTTTGAAATGAGGAAGCTATTTCCTGCATTTCAATGCATTTTGTAGCATACAATTGCAGGACTAAAGTTCTTAGGGCAATCCGTATAAATTAAGGCTAGATGTATAATATAAATGATATATCGCCCTTAATCAATTAATCAAGATTTCGCAATGGGCTCAACTATTTCACCACTCCACACATCACGGCGCCTATGTATCCCTACTACCCCCCCCTCCCACCCTGGGGTTTTAATGCATTTTTGGAGTTTTCATATTTTTTTCATTTTCTGAGACCAATGATACGCACGTGCGTACTTGCGTATGCCCAGCGACGGGCCTGCCTACATACTATTATGTAATCATACGTACACATGTAACGTTTCCGTATTGCTACATTAAAATTACAATAACGATGCTGTAAATATATGCGGACGTTTAGTAAAATCAAGTCCAAATATTTGCCACTGCTGTTAAATATTCAATAGTTTCTCTACAATTTATATAATATATACTGAACACATAAACTCGCCATTACTATTCGCCAAGCATTTTGTACCATTTAAACGTACTCCAACATGGGAAGGGATTCATATAAGCTTTAAGCTTGTTTCTCGACCCATATCGGTTCCAATGAAAATTGTGTTTATATATGTATTTGATCCAAATAAAATATGTTTAAACTAATAGCGGGAAAGTCGCCGTATGATCTAAGCTGTTGGTGCGATTTTAAACCCTAAAAACAAAACATAACTTTTCAGCTTATTTGAACTAATGGTCGCATTTAGCTATACTTTGCCGCCAAATAAAAAGTGATGCAACAAAATATTACGTGATATGGGTACGGACAACAGCGTAAACATGTGACATACCCGTATGACATTCAGATACCTCCTGTATACTGGTATTGTTCAAACTTCATTACCAAGATCTATTACACCGACAATATCATTTTATTGACGCAAAGCAAATAGAGAAATGTACATGTAATACACCTACATATAGTTTGCTGTGCCGGATTTGGAAATAATTGCGTTACTATGACTCATTTTTTCCGGTGAATTTGCTTCAATATGTCACTGATCATTTAGATAGAGGATGACATCACACCATACTTATATGAATAGAGAGATGAGAAATAACTTTGTTGATATTTTGTTTTCCTTATATGGTACCGTATATTTCCGGCCATAAGTCAACATTTTTCTCACCCGGAAATGTGATGAAAGAAATCAGTTGACTTGTGATCGACAAACATGCCAAAAAGAAATATATAAAAAAAGTTGAAATTATATTTATTTACTTGGAACTTTATTTATGTCTGTTTCTTTGTTTTATTTTATTTAACCCATTCAACACCAAGTAACTCACATGGACTGGTCCATGATATTCATAAACCAATAAATGAATCAGAAAATCACATTTGGACACGTTCATTTATCAAAATGGGTAATTATGTCTAAAAATAGTCATATCACTGGCAAAAAGTGCAGATCCTGATGAGACGGCTCGTCACGAGCCGTCTCATCTGGATCTACACTTTTTGTAAGCCTATTTAGAGGTATGTGGTGTTGAAAGGGTTAATATAACCATTTGCTTAGACGGTTATTTACATTATAAACCACAGAAAAGCTGATAAACAAACTTCATACATTATTGTTGTGCATCAGTGTATTTTTTATGATTTTGTAATGGAATAAACTCAACAAGATATCTCAAATTTAGCTCAGTTTCATTCAAAAATGAAAGAAAAAACCATTTTTGTAACGACTGTTGTAAGTCCACAAAGTACCCTCGACTTACGGAAGGATCCATTTTAAAATCAGCATTTTCAAGCCAAATTTTGACACTCGACTTACGGCCGAGTTATGGGCGGGAATATAAGGTAAATGATTACAACATAATTTGTTTTTGTGGTAGTTCATCTTCTACTCATCAAGGGAGAATTCAGACATTTTTTGCTACATTTAGTTTAAACGTTATTTATTTTACAACGATTGGGAAGCAAGTTTTAACAACTTATATTAATCACTCTTGTTGGCGTGGATGAAAGCATAAATGTGATCATTCGTGTGGGAGGAAACCGGAGTACCCGGAGAAAACATACCTGTCCGATCTTCCGACCACCGTACCATCTCACATAACTGTCTCCGTGGCCTAGTGGTTACGGCGTCCGCCTACGGAGCGGGAGGTCAACGGTTCGAACCATGCCAGGGGTTTGTTCTGATATGGCCAGTTGGTGAGCCACCAGCTAGTTAAATAATGGTTACCGATTGCCTACCAGCCTGGTGCCAGGCATACACGTATAGGATTCGGGAAGTACTGATGTTCATGAAAAAGAAGTGTCTCATAAGTCAGAAATGACTGGCCCTTTAAATAGGGGTGACACTATAATAAACAAACACTTCACTTTACTTCCCGGTCCGAGGATCGAACCCAGGTTGCATTGGTGAGAAGCAAGCACGATAACCACTGCGCTAATCGGACCGTCCAATTTGATACATTTGTAGTTCTGTGAATAGTAGAAACTTATTGATACGAAAGACAAGTGGTGACATTTCCACTGAATGCTGCAAATTAACAGTGAAAGATGGCATTTTCTCTGTTACCGTGTGCGTTTCGTATTCCTGCGCGGTTAGATGTACTATTGTATTTGAGCTATTTTCTGACTATCATGAACAGTTAATTATTAAATAATATATTCTATGAAAAAGTTGGCAGTTTCTTACGGAGGTTGGTGCACCCAAGTACTGGTAAACCGCTGGAGCCTGCCCAGGAAAGTTGTTGTTAGGTAATCTGCCCGCCAGCGATATAGCCCAAAATGGTGCTGATGCAGGCGTAAAACCCGAAATATAACATATAACAAGTAATATATTCTAATGAATTTGTTTTGTCTGCAGTTTTGACAGCAACCAGAAACTAACTTGAAAATTATACAGGAGCTATTTCTAAATATTACGCATGTTCACACTAACAGAAGTGGTTGTGCAGTTGTGTCATGTAGTGCAATGAGGTGCCAGGCAGTTAAAATGAATAAAATTTAAAAACAAATATTATATTAGCCATTTAAGTCATTGGAAATCATAAAAGAAAAAGAAGATTTGTGTTTATTAGTGTAAGATGACCAACGGAAATACACATTTCGGTGATCACTCGATGAAGTAAAATCCTATCTTAAATAATTTATATTTCGGGTTTTACGCCTGCATCAGCACCATTTTGGGCTATATCGCCGGCGGGCAGTTTACCTAACAACACCTTTCCTGGGCAGGCTCCAGCGGTTAACCAGTACATGGGTGTACCAACATCCGTAAGAAACTGCCAACTTTTTCATATAAATGAGACACGGCCTGAGCGGGGCTTGAACCTGTGACCATCAGTGATGATATGTTACAGTGGTATACAAGTCAGCGACCGTAACCACTCAACCACGGAGGCGGACCTATATCTTAAATAAGCACAAATATTCTCTATATCTTTATTTTGTTCTTTAAAGCAACATTACATGTACATCGCAAAAGGCCAAAAACGCATGTTTTCATACATGTATAAATGTATTGCTACTACACATTCTTCGAAATATTTCTAACACTATACATTAAATCAATAAACTGCGTACATTGTAGATCGGATAGGTGGGTTTACTCCGGGTACTCCGGTTACATTGCACAATGTACCTCCTAAGCGAATGACAAGATATACGCTTTCATCCGCACCATTGAGAGTGATTACATTCATTAATATAAGTTGTTGAAGCTTGTTACACAATTATCGTTGTAAAATAAATAAATGTTTATATTTTAGTTTATATTTTAGGCTTTAATAGTTACAAGTGCATATCATCTAAGCGTACATTTCTTTCATTTCTGACAGAGTTAAACGCTGGAGATAGATTGTCCTTGAATTGGTGGAAACAAGGCCTCTCCCACAACTGTACAGATTGACACAAGGTGAGCAGCAATACATTTGTATATTTGTATGTATGATTAACACTATATACATCCGTTGGCAGTCTACGCTGAGAACAGAGGTGGGGCTGCTACTGTTCCGTGGAGTGCAGTCTTGATGCCCTTGATGTTAGATACAACAGTTGTACTTGCTGGTAGCAATTGTTACAGTCTTCCAGTCCTGTATGGTTCTAGGGAAGGATTGTTTGTAGACTGTAGTCCTGTATGGTTCTAGGGAAGGATTGTTTGTAGACTGTAGTCCTGTATGGTTCTAGAGAAGGATTGTTTGTAGACTGCAGTCCTGTATGGTTCTAGGGAAGGATTGTTTGTAGACTGTAGTCCTGTATGGTTCTAGGGAAGGATTGTTTGTAGATTGTAGTCCTGTATGGTTCTAAGGAAGGATTGTTTGTAGACTGTAGTCCTGTGTGGTTCTAGGGAAGGGTTGTTTGTAGACTGTAGTCCTGTATGGTTCTAGGGAAGGGTTGTTTGTAGACTGTAGTCCTGTATGGTTCTAAGGAAGGATTGGTTGTAGACTGTAGTCCTGTATGGTTCTAGGGAAGGATTGTTTGTAGACTGTAGTCCTGTATGGTTCTATGGTTCTAGGGAAGGATTGTTTGTAGACTATAGTCCATGTTATGGTTCTATGGTTCTAGGGAAGGATTGTTTGTAGACTGCAGTCATGTATGGTTCTAGGGAAGGATTGTTTGTAGACTGCAATCCTGTATGGTTCTATGGTTCTAGGGAAGGATTGTTTGTAGACTGTAGTCCTGTATGGTTCTAGGGAAGGATTGTTTGTAGACTGCAGTCCTGTATGGTTCTAGGGTAGGATTGTTTGTAGACTGTAGTCCTGTATGGTTCTAGGGAAGGATTGTTTGTAGACTGCAGTCCTGTATGGTTCTAGGGAATGATTGTTTGTAGACTAGTCCTGTATGGTTCTAGGGAAGGATTGTTTGTAGACTGTAGTCCTGTATGGTTCTAGGGAAGGATTGTTTGTAGACTGTAGTCCTGTATGGTTCTAGGGAAGGATTGTTTGTAGACTGTAGTCCTGTATGGTTCTAGGGAAGGGTTGTTTGTAGACTGTAGTCCTGTATGGTTCTAGGGAAGGATTGTTTGTAGACTGTAGTCCTGTATGGTTCTAGGGAAGGATTGTTTGTAGACTGTAGTCCTGTATGGTTCTAGGGAAGGATTGTTTGTAGACTGTAGTCCTGTATGGTTCTAGGGAAGGATTGTTTGTAGACTGTAGTCCTGTATGGTTCTAGGGAAGGATTGTTTGTAGACTGTAGTCCTGTATGGTTCTAGGGAAGGATTGTTTGTAGACTGTAGTCCATGCTATGGTTCTAGGGAAGGATTGTTTGTAGACTGTAGTCCTGTATGGTTCTAGGGAAGGATTGTTTGTAGACTGTAGTCCTGTATGGTTCTAGGGAAGGATTGTTTGTAGACTGTAGTCCTGTATGGTTCTAGGGAAGGATTGTTTGTAGACTGTAGTCCTGTATGGTTCTAGGGAAGGATTGTTTGTAGACTGTAGTCCTGTATGGTTCTAGGGAAGGATTGTTTGTAGACTGTAGTCCTGTATGGTTCTAGGGAAGGATTGTTTGTAGACTGTAGTCCTGTATGGTTCTAGGGAAGGTTGTTTGTAGACTGTAGTCCTGTATGGTTCTAGGGAAGGATTGTTTGTAGACTGTAGTCCTGTATGGTTCTAGGGAAGGATTGTTTGTAGACTGTAGTCCTGTATGGTTCTAGGGAAGGATTGTTTGTAGACTGTAGTCCTGTATGGTTCTAGGGAAGGATTGTTTGTAGACTGCAGTCCGTGTATGGTTCTAGGGAAGGATTGTTTGTAGACTAGTCCTGTATGGTTCTAGGGAAGGATTGTTTGTAGACTGTAGTCCTGTATGGTTCTAGGGAAGGATTGTTTGTAGACTGTAGTCCTGTATGGTTCTAGGGAAGGATTGTTTGTAGACTGTAGTCCTGTATGGTTCTAGGGAAGGATTGTTTGTAGACTGTAGTCCTGTATGGTTCTAGGGAAGGATTGTTTGTAGACTGTAGTCCTGTATGGTTCTAGGGAAGGATTGTTTGTAGACTGTAGTCCTGTATGGTTCTAGGGAAGGATTGTTTGTAGACTGCAGTCCTGTATGGTTCTAGGGAAGGATTGTTTGTAGACTAGTCCTGTATGGTTCTAGGGAAGGATTGTTTGTAGACTGCAGTCCTGTATGGTTCTAGGGAAGGATTGTTTGTAGACTGTAGTCCTGTATGGTTCTAGGGAAGGATTGTTTGTAGACTGTAGTCCTGTATGGTTCTAGGGAAGGATTGTTTGTAGACTGTAGTCCTGTATGGTTCTAGGGAAGGATTGTTTGTAGACTGTAGTCCTGTATGGTTCTAGGGAAGGATTGTTTGTAGACTGTAGTCCTGTATGGTTCTAGGGAAGGATTGTTTGTAGACTGTAGTCCTGTATGGTTCTAGGGAAGGATTGTTTGTAGACTGTAGTCCTGTATGGTTCTAGGGAAGGGTTGTTTGTAGACTGTAGTCCTGTATGGTTCTAGGGAAGGGTTGTTTGTAGACTGTAGTCCTGTATGGTTCTAGGGAAGGATTGTTTGTAGACTGTAGTCCTGTATGGTTCTAGGGAAGGGTTGTTTGTAGACTGTAGTCCTGTATGGTTCTAGGGAAGGGTTGTTTGTAGACTGTAGTCCTGTATGGTTCTAGGGAAGGGTTGTTTGTAGACTGTAGTCCTGTATGGTTCTAGGGAAGGATTGTTTGTAGACTGTAGTCCTGTATGGTTCTAGGGAAGGGTTGTTTGTAGACTGTAGTCCTGTATGGTTCTAGGGAAGGATTGTTTGTAGACTGTAGTCCTGTATGGTTCTAGGGAAGGGTTGTTTGTAGACTGTAGTCCTGTATGGTTCTAGGGAAGGATTGTTTGTAGACTGTAGTCCTGTATGGTTCTAGGGAAGGATTGTTTGTAGACTGTAGTCCTGTATGGTTCTAGGGAAGGGTTGTTTGTAGACTGTAGTCCTGTATGGTTCTAGGGAAGGATTGTTTGTAGACTGTAGTCCTGTATGGTTCTAGGGAAGGATTGTTTGTAGACTGTAGTCCTGTATGGTTCTAGGGAAGGATTGTTTGTAGACTGTAGTCCTGTATGGTTCTAGGGAAGGATTGTTTGTAGACTGTAGTCCTGTATGGTTCTAGGGAAGGATTGTTTGTAGACTGTAGTCCTGTATGGTTCTAGGGAAGGATTGTTTGTAGACTGTAGTCCTGTATGGTTCTAGGGAAGGATTGTTTGTAGACTGTAGTCCTGTATGGTTCTAGGGAAGGATTGTTTGTAGACTGTAGTCCTGTATGGTTCTAGGGAAGGGTTGTTTGTAGACTGTAGTCCTGTATGGTTCTAGGGAAGGGTTGTTTGTAGACTGTAGTCCTGTATGGTTCTAGGGAAGGATTGTTTGTAGACTGTAGTCCTGTATGGTTCTAGGGAAGGATTGTTTGTAGACTGTAGTCCTGTATGGTTCTATGGTTCTAGGGAAGGATTGTTTGTAGACTGTAGTCCTGTATGGTTCTATGGTTCTAGGGAAGGATTGTTTGTAGACTGTAGTCCTGTATGGTTCTAGGGAAGGATTGTTTGTAGACTGTAGTCCTGTATGGTTCTAGGGAAGGGTGTTTGTAGACTGTAGTCCTGTATGGTTCTAGGGAAGGATTGTTTGTAGACTGTAGTCCTGTATGGTTCTAGGGAAGGATTGTTTGTAGACTGTAGTCCTGTATGGTTCTAGGGAAGGGTTGTTTGTAGACTGTAGTCCTGTATGGTTCTAGGGAAGGATTGTTTGTAGACTGTAGTCCTGTATGGTTCTAGGGAAGGATTGTTTGTAGACTGTAGTCCTGTATGGTTCTAGGGAAGGATTGTTTGTAGACTGTAGTCCTGTATGGTTCTAGGGAAGGATTGTTTGTAGACTGCAGTCCTGTATGGTTCTAGGGAAGGGTTGTTTGTAGACTGTAGTCCTGTATGGTTCTAGGGAAGGGTTGTTTGTAGACTGTAGTCCTGTATGGTTCTAGGGAAGGATTGTTTGTAGACTGTAGTCCATGTATGGTTCTATGGTTCTAGGGAAGGATTGTTTGTAGACTGTAGTCCTGTATGGTTCTAGGGAAGGATTGTTTGTAGACTGCAGTCCATGTTATGGTTCTATGGTTCTAGGGAAGGATTGTTTGTAGACTGCAGTCCATGTTATGGTTCTATGGTTCTAGGGAAGGATTGTTTGTAGACTAGTCCTGTATGGTTCTAGGGAAGGGTTGTTTGTAGACTGCAGTCCTGTATGGTTCTAGGGAAGGGTTGTTTGTAGACTGTAGTCCTGTATGGTTCTAGGGAAGGATTGTTTGTAGACTGTAGTCCTGTATGGTTCTAGGGAAGGATTGTTTGTAGACTGTAGTCCTGTATGGTTCTAGGGAAGGATTGTTTGTAGACTGTAGTCCTGTATGGTTCTAGGGAAGGATTGTTTGTAGACTGTAGTCCTGTATGGTTCTAGGGAAGGATTGTTTGTAGACTGTAGTCCTGTATGGTTCTAGGGAAGGATTGTTTGTAGACTGTAGTCCTGTATGGTTCTAGGGAAGGATTGTTTGTAGACTGCAGTCCTGTATGGTTCTAGGGAAGGATTGTTTGTAGACTGTAGTCCTGTATGGTTCTAGGGAAGGATTGTTTGTAGACTGTAGTCCTGTATGGTTCTAGGGAAGGATTGTTTGTAGACTGTAGTCCTGTATGGTTCTAGGGAAGGATTGTTTGTAGACTGTAGTCCTGTATGGTTCTAGGGAAGGATTGTTTGTAGACTGTAGTCCTGTATGGTTCTAGGGAAGGATTGTTTGTAGACTGTAGTCCTGTATGGTTCTAGGGAAGGATTGTTTGTAGACTGCAGTCCTGTATGGTTCTAGGGAAGGATTGTTTGTAGACTGTAGTCCTGTATGGTTCTAGGGAAGGATTGTTTGTAG
>CM026397.1:78190957-78298386 GCA_014843695.1 Archivesica marissinica
GTCTTGATTTGCTATTATGCATACCATACCGTTAATTATACATAGTCTTGATTTGCTATTATGCATACCATACCGTTAATTACACATAGTCTTGATTTGCTGCCTAATGCTGAAATTACATTGTTACATAAATATATATCGGCGAATTTCAACGTCTAAATAGACAACCCTTTTCTTACATTTTGTTACTAAATCAAAAACACACTTGAAGACAGACACGAATGGGTTGATTTAAGTAAAAAAACAAACTCGTGCATAAAACATCAACTCGGAATGACTCCGTGAAACTTAGGCAGGCCCGAAAATATCTGCCTAAAACGGAGGTCTGCCTAATAGTGGTCTATAAATACTTCAAGTCTGTTTAAAGCGTAATCTATATATATTGACACTGACATGTTATATTTCAGTGTACATTAATAGAAATGCACATTAACTTATTATTAAAACAACATGCCATTCTATATATAGCTACGGACGCTGCAGATCATAGAATAACCAACGCTGCAATGCACGTGATATGGGCACGTGGTCAAGTGGCGGGATACGTTCATCATGTCCCTGATTCCGGTCTGGAACACTCGGATTCAGCACCGTCTATGCCGAACTACTACTACACGGACGATTTTAAATATCACGGTCGCAATGCTGCAGGTTCTACATATGGACACAGAGGGTTCTTTACAATGAACTTCTTCGGTAATTTTCATCATAAATTATATTTGTAGTGTTTGTCAAAAGAACAAGAACAAGTATGCTTCTAGTATTTGTATATTGGGTATATGGATCATTTTATTTTAGATTAATCATTATAAACCATATTGTATTGCTCGATTCATTGTACACACATATGTGATTATTAAACATGACAATTTAAAGAAATGCAAACTAGTTGATTCACAAGACGGTCTTTCCCGACGAGATAGTAATTGGAAATTATTTCATGCCTGATATATTCAAGGTACTCGGTAGATACGGTTTCATGTCTGATAAATACAAGGTTCTTGGTAAATACAGTTTCATGTCCGATATAGTCAAGGTACTTTGTAAATACGGCTTCATGTCTGATAAATACAAGACACTTCGTAAATACGGTTTCATATCTAATATATTCAAGGTACTCGGTAAATATGGTTTCATATCTCATATATGCAAGGTACTCGGCCCATACGGTTCCCTGTCTAATATATTCAAGGTACTCGGTAAATATGGTTCCATGTCTAATATATTCAAGGTACTCGGTAAATACGGTTCCCTGTCTAATATATTCAAGGTACTCGGTAAATATGGTTTCATATCTCATATATGCAAGGTACTCGGCCCATACGGTTCCCTGTCTAATATATTCAAGGTACTCGGTAAATATGGTTCCATGTCTAATATATTCAAGGTACTCGGTAAATACGGTTCCATGTCTAATATATTCAAGGTACTCGGTAAATATGGTTTCATATCTCTCATATATGCAAGGTACTCGGCCCATACGGTTCCCTGTCTAATATATTCAAGGTACTCGGTAAATACGGTTCCATGTCTAATATATTCAAGGTACTCGGTAAATACGGTTTCATGTCTAATATATGCAAAGTACTCGGCCAATACGGTTCCCTGTCTAATATATTCAAGGTACTCGGTAAATACGGTTTCATGTCTAATATATTCAAGGTACTCGGTAAATACGGTTCCCTGTCTAATATATGCAAGGTACTCGGCCAATACGGTTCCCTGTCTAATATATTCAAGGTACTCGGTAAATATGGTTTCATATCTCATATATGCAAGGTACTCGGCCCATACGGTTCCCTGTCTAATATATTCAAGGTACTCGGTAAATATGGTTTCATATCTCATATATGCAAGGTACTCGGCCCATATGGTTCCCTGTCTAATATATTCAAGGTACTCGGTAAATATGGTTCCATGTCTAATATATTCAAGGTACTCGGTAAATATAGTTCCCTGTCTAATATATTCAAGGTACTCGGTAAATACGGTTCCCTGTCTAATATATTCAAGGTACTCGGTAAATACGGTTCCCTGTCTAATATATTCAAGGTACTCGGTAAATACGGTTCCCTGTCTAATATATTCAAGGTACTCGGCCCATACGGTTCCCTGTCTAATATATTCAAGGTACTCGGCCCATACGGTTCCCTGTCTAATATATTCAAGGTACTCCGTTAATGCGAAATACGGTGTTATGCCTTGTATATTCGATGTACTCGGTAAATACGGTTCCATGTCTGATATATTTAAGGTACTCGGTAAATGGCTGCATGTCTGATATATTTAAGGTACTCGGTAAATACGGTTCCATGTCTGATATATTTAAGGTACTCGGTACATTGTTTCATGTCTGATATATTTAAGGTACTCGGTAAATACAGTTCCATGTCTGATATATTTAAGGTACTCGGCACATTGTTTCATGTCTGATATATTTAAGGTACTTGGCACATTGTTTCATGTCTGATATATTTAAGGTACTCGGTACATTGTTTTATGTCTGATATATTTAAGGTACTCGGCACATTGTTTCATGTCTGATATATTTAAGGTACTCGGTACATTGTTTCATGTCTGATATATTTAAGGTACTCGGTACATTGTTCCATGTCTGATATATTTAAGGTACTCGGTAAATGGCTGCATGTCTGATATATTTAAGGTACTCGGCACATTGTTTCATGTCTGATATATTTAAGGTACTTGGCACATTGTTTCATGTCTGATATATTTAAGGTACTCGGTACATTGTTTTATGTCTGATATATTTAAGGTACTCGGCACATTGTTTCATGTCTGATATATTTAAGGTACTCGGTACATTGTTTCATGTCTGATATATTTAAGGTACTCGGTACATTGTTCCATGTCTGATATATTTAAGGTACTCGGTAAATGGCTGCATGTCTGATATATTTAAGGTACTCGGCACATTGTTTCATGTCTGATATATTTAAGGTACTTGGCACATTGTTTCATGTCTGATATATTTAAGGTACTCGGTACATTGTTTCATGTCTGATATATTTAAGGTACTCGGCACATTGTTTCATGTCTGATATATTTAAGGTACTCGGTAAATGGTTGCATGTCTGATATATTTAAGGTACTCGGTAAATACGGTTCCATGTCTGATATATTTAAGGTACTCGGTACATTGTTTCATGTCTGATATATTTAAGGTACTCGGTACATGGTTGCATGTCTGATATATTTAAGGTACTTGGCACATTGTTTCATGTCTGATATATTTAAGGTACTCGGTACATTGTTTCATGTCTGATATATTTAAGGTACTCGGTAAATGGTTGCATGTCTGATATATTTAAGGTACTTGGCACATTGTTTCATGTCTGATATATTTAAGGTACTTGGCACATTGTTTCATGTCTGATATATTTAAGGCACTCGGCACATTGTTTCATGTTTGATATATTTAAGGTACTCGGCACATTGTTTCATGTCTGATATATTTAAGGTACTCGGTACATTGTTTCATGTCTGATATATTTAAGGTACTCGGCACATTGTTTCATGTCTGATATATTTAAGGTACTCTGTACATTGTTTCATGTCTGATATATTTAAGGTACTCGGTAAAAATGGTTTCATGTCTGATATTTTTAAGATATTCGGTAAAATATGATGTCATGCCTGGTATATTCAAGGCAATCGGTAAATCAACGAAATCAACAACATTGTACTTTCTGATGTTATTTGACCGATCTCCACCAAATAAAAAGTATTTGTTGATATACTAAGGTCTTCAGGTCGGGACAACACAGACATATCAGCGTTTTTACCTAGTTTCTCGTCGATGTTTCTGCATGCTTGTTTTATTTCCGTTGGTTGCCTTCAGTAAGCATTACTCACTTAATGACCATAGTGCAAACAAAATGTGTATCCTGTGCCTGTGGGCTGTACTGTCCCAGTTTGCCCTCATTTTTGGCCATCCCGTTTTGAAGTCCTGCTTTTAGTATTTTGGTCCCAATTTGACAGTTCTGCATGTATCCACTTTTACAAGCGGTATTTCCTTATAAAAGGTCGCCAATCGAACAGTCCTCGATATTTTGAGCCATCGACCGTGGTCGAATGTGATTATGATATTTGTGCCAGCAGCTGCAATATGATTGTATTACCATTTCGGGCTACTTCGTCGCCCTTAATTAAATGTCCCAATTTTGCCTTTTCAAATATGCGAAATTAAAAAGTTGCATCTGGAACAAATATTATTTTGTTTTCAGACGATTCGCGTGTTACCATACCAACTACTACCGGAAGCAAATGTGACGGAAGTTGGACAGCACCATCTCTTAACTATACAGCTGCATGGGTATACAACGAAGCTACAAGCAAAGTAACGTTTTCGTTATCAGCTAAGCTGCAGACAAACCAATGGATGGCTATTGGTTTTAACTTGGAAAATAGGATGGTAATTATGCAAATTTAATCTTTAACAATAATTTGCAGAGAGGGTCCGTTCCTGGTGTCTTTCAATTTGCTTGTTCAATGTATCTGATTCGCACTATAATGGACAAGTAAAGGCGAAACATGTTAGCCTGTAATGATAGAAGTTATTCCAAGGCTATGTTCTAGAATGTCTTAAATAGCTAACACAGGTATGTTGTAAATGTCTTGACCACTTTATTTCATCCAATGACCATAGATTTGCATAGCTTAAGCATATATATATTTTTATAGTTTTTAAAGTAACACATGGCAATAATACAAAATAAATAAATTTGCATACTTCTATTAATAGGGAATCGATCCCAAGTTCGCGTGAAAATCAGGATTGATCCCTCTACGGTAACGTGCACGAGCACTAAATTCCATAGTCTGCATATCATGTTATCGTAAATTCCGGTTGTAGCCCGGTTGTAGCCCATCTAATCCAGTTGAGAAGATATGAAAACAGAGAACCAGCTTATGACTTCGCGATTACATTCCCGGCCCTCGGACTTTATCGCAAGTCCAAACCTTCTTGACCCAATTACGATAATCTTGCGGAATAATAATGTTACTATGATCTGGCTTGGATACGGTAGGTGTAGTAGCTTTCGTCTGTTTACCGGTTCGTCTATCAGAGCTTTTCGTCTATTGTTGGTCAACATGGAATGCCTGTTATCGGGCTTGTTAACGATAGGTCAATGGAGCTTTCGTCTACTCACACATTCGTCTATTTCAAATGGAAATACCATACCCCAATAATTTCTTCATGGGAAAAGACAACATGACCGTCGGAAGATACTATATTGGAACCAAGAGCTTGTTGGGAACAATCCAGCATGAAATAGATATTGTGAATAACTTTGACATATGCACATTCAAGTGTCACATTCCTTCTCAGAGATACGGAAACAAGGACGCTCTTACACGTCAGATGGGAATCAAAGGTGGTATATGTACTGTATGTACTGTAACAAAGACAGTCATTCAACACAAGAATGCAGATGTTGCAAGAAGTAATTCAATGGAAGATGTTACAGTTGTAACATCATTGGTCACGCATCAATGAACTGTCTTTTTTGCCAAATAGGACACAAGCCAAGTGGCCTTATCACACCCAGATGTTCAAGCATCACAATTCTGCACCTCTAGCGATAACTACGATTTATCTGTGTGTTCTACGTTTATTTATTGTCGCTACCGGTTGTCCATATGAGCGACGCTTCCTGAAGAGATTAAGCATTTTAGATTTTTGGAGGATAGTGCAATGATACAGAGACACATTCCAGAGTCACCTCTGGTTCTTTTACAAGCGCCGACACGAGACCTCGGTTTAAAGTTCCATCTGAAAGACTGTTAATTTTATTAGGGTCAGATGGGGATCGAACCTGCGATCCCTGGATTACCAGTCCAGCGTGTTACCACTGGACTACATATACGATTTATCAAGGACTGGCACTGATTCATGATGAAAGAAGTACAACTAATATTCCTATTGGTGCATGTTATTCTACTGAAAACGTGATTGACAGAATATATAAAATAGCGCACAATAAGTCCAACTCAAGTTAGACTAGTGTTGCGCTAACAAAAGTTGTCAGTTTGAGATAGACTTATTGGTTTCTGGTTAATTAGGGTGTTAATTAATTAGCAATTATGGCCAATTTTTTCACAGAATGTGTATTTCAGGTCATATATTCAATTTATGCAAAAAAGTGATTTTCTGAAAAAATTGAGTTAGACTAGTGTTGCGCCAAGCCCTCGATATGATGATGGCATTTGTTTTACAAAAAGGGATAATGATGCAATACATAATACTTATAACGCAATACATGCCGATAGTAATAATAGTAAGGATATTGTGCATACTATTAATAATAATAATAATATGTACTGAAACTACGTGTATTAGCAATGAATAATCTCAACTGTTCAAAGTGATGATGACACAACTTGTGCGTTTGCTTTGGATTTAGGTCTAAAGCAAAAAAATATTCCATATAGGACATCAAAATATACAATATACAGGGCGTAACCCATTCAACCCCAAATAACTGACATGGACTGGTGCGTGATATTTTCAGACCAATAAATTAATAAGAAAATTACCTTTGAACCAGTTCATTTATCAAAATGGGTAATTTTATCTAAAAATAGTAATAATTATTACTGGCAAAAAAGTGCAGATCCTGATGAGACGGCTCGTTACGAGCCGGCTCATCTGGATCTACACTTTTCATAAGCCTATTTAGAGGCCTGTGGGGTTGAAAGGGTTAAACAATACAGAGCAATTAAATGAACTGCAATTAATTCTCACATCACGACACAACAAAATAGATATTTTTGGTATTTCAGAAACTAAATTTAGATCTGATATGTTGGATAGTTGTCTTAAAATTAAGGGTTTTAAAACTCCTTTTAGAAAGGAAAGTGATATGAGAAATGGGGGTGGTGGTATTCTGGTGTATATCCGAGACAATATAGATGTGAAACATAGGACAGACATAGAAACGAACGATATAGAATGTATGCTTTTTGTAGTGCTTCTCAAGAATAGTAAATATTTTCTTGTTTGCCTAATATATCGCCATCCCACATCTAAAGCTAAATGGAAGGATTATTTTGAAAACTGTGCAGATAATATAGATCTAGATGTAATATACTTGGTTATTGTAACCACAATTTGTTAAACAATAATCAAATCAATTAAGTGTCAACTTACACCAGCTCTGGGGTTATAATAATTAGTAGATGAACCAACCAGAATAACGGTTGAAACCAGTCCTTTGATATATCACATATACTCCAATACACCACAGAATATAACAAGTATAACTGTTCCACACATTGGTAATAGTGATCACTTTCCCATATTCGGTAACAGAAAACTAAATAAAACTACTAAATGTACAACCGATGATACCATAACATATCATAATTTCAAGAATTTTAATGAAGCACATTTTTGTTCCGAGCTATGCAACACAGACTGGAACGATACTATGGATGGTGGCATTGTAAGTAATATGGTAGAAATTTAAATGAAATGTTTCTTAAGATTGTAGATAAATATGCCCCAGTTCAAACTAAACGTGTTAGACGGAAAATATCAGCCTGAATGGTTTACGCCCAACATTTCACAATGCAGTAAAAGAACGTGAGTTTATGTCTCAGTATAATCCTCTCGTCTATACAAAGAAAAAAAGAAATATGTTCTTTCAATGATTAGACGGCAACGAAAACTAACATATTGAAATATAATTGAGAAAGGTAGGGATGATCCTTAAACGATTTGGTTAATTTTCAAAGAGTTTGGTACAAACCAAAATGTTAAGGAGAATGACACTATTAAAATGCTAACTGTAATTGATGGCAACATCACAACAGAAGATGAACATCGACGAGAAACTAGGTAAAAACGCTGATATGTCTGTGTTGTCCCGACCTGAAGGCCTATTTTTGTATTGACTTCTTTGCCACAATTGCAGAAAAAAAGGTTAAAGATCCGATTCCTACATCTAGTTTAAACGATTCACCGTAACAACCTGACTGCGCTGCTGTAGTCGGACAATTTTACGGTATATTTTCAATGCAGGTCCAAGTTTAAGTCCAAGTGCTGACAACACATCGTCTCTCTTCATTAACAGCAAAGATGGTCCATCAATCTCCTAAAAGAAGACATTAACCCTTTCAACCCCACAGGCCTCTAAATAGGCTTATGAAAAGTGTAGATCCAGATGAGCCGGCTCGTGACAAGCCGTCTCATCAGGATCTGCACTTTTTTGCCAGTAATAATTATTACTATTTTTAGATAAAATTACCCATTTTGATAAATGAACTGGTCCAAAGGTAATTTTCTTATTAATTTATTGGTCTGAAAATATCACGCACCAGTCCATGTCAGTTACTTGGGGTTGAAAGGGTTAAACATATTTTATTATAAACACAATTTTTTATACATTCGAACCGATATGGGTCGAGAAACGAGCTTAAAGCTTATATGAATCCCTTCCCATGTTGGAGTACGTTTAAATGGTACAAAATGCTTGGCGAAGCATAATCTACATCTAGTTTTACATATGTAGAAAATTATGTTAATTCTAAAATTGCATGTGATGAATTGATTTCTATTCCAATGATATCACTTATAGACCAATATAAATGTCACTAACGCTGTCCAAACTTATTGGAAACCATGACAGTTTAATGACTCAAACTGTTACATGAAACTCAGAGTGGATTTCGAAAAGCGCATTTCACAGAAACAGCTCTCTCCTCCCCTCTCCTCCCCTCCCCTCCCCTCTCCTCTCCTCTCCTCTCTCTCTCTCTCTCTTTCGCTCTCTTACTCCAAAATTTTATAATATTGAAATCTCATATTCTGTAGTGGCAACCTGCCTAAAGCACCGTAAATAAAATCATTTTGCGTGGTTTTCTTTACTCCTAATAAACGTTTGCAAAACTGCATGTGTAATCGTTCTATCGATTTACCTTGATGAAAACCCCATATTTCACTGCCATAATTAAGAATAGGTAATATTAGCTTATCAAACAAGTTTAACCTATATTTAACAGATATATCAGTGAACTTATATAAATAGTTTTCCATTTTAAAAATAGCTTTAAGTGCTTGACAAGCTAATGTACTTTTGAGCTTCTGAGAATGAGCCACCTGTAGTGAAAACTATACCAAGGTAAACAAATTTATTGACAATTTCAACAATACCACCATCGTAATAAAGGTTCATGTTTTCTGGTAAACGACCACCTTTCCTGAATATCATAACCTTAGTATTTTTGGTATTAACCACCAGTTTCCATTTATTACAATACACCCATAATAAATCTAAACTACCTTGTAATTCAGCACGACTAGTTGCCAATATGACCATATAACGTGTAACAAGTAACTGCAGAACATAAGATTCTTGTCCACAACCCAGGAATTATTTGCTAAACTATTTTTAAAAGCATCGTTTGTAGCCGAAGCAAATCTTATTGAATTAATTCGCTACGGCATAGATTGCAGGGCATACTGTATTGTAATAATTTATATGAAACCAAAGTCATTACGGTAACTTATAATGACTGTATAAGTAAATATTTAACAACAACTTTGCATAAACTAACAACATACCGATATGTACACACTCTGATTTCTTGCTTTGTTATTCTGTTATAGGAATATCCATAAAGTTATGCTGTAAAAATAATCTATCGGGGCCTCAAAATATACACTGCCAATATTATAGCCAGTTAGAGCAGTTACAAGTGGATGTGTCATGTAGCACGAGGATATACTGTTACTTTCATTCGGCCCAATGTCTTTAAGTGATGTTTTAAATTAAATGCTCGTTATTCAGTGCATATTCACCTGTATATTTAATCAAACTAGTCACTACTATCCACTACGTCTATATATATATATCAACACCATTATATGACCAACTTTCCTTTCTGTCTAAACTACAGAGCCACGTAGTTCTTTGTCGGAGGTTTCTTGTTACTGGGTCACGTGATCTTATGGACGGAGCGATATGGCATTTGACAACTTGTCAATTACATCTATGTGAAGTTATATCCCATCAATACAATATCACGGACAGTTCATTCCGTCCTTACCATGTGTCTATGAGTTCCAGTCAAGTACACGTACATGGCGTACTTGCAGCCCCCCGTCAGTACAACAAGGCCGTTCGAGTAACATTCGTACTCGGTCACGTCATTATCCCGTTCTGATCAGGACACGCAAGCCTGACTGTTGTGTTGAATAGTCCAAAAGAAGCTTTCCATTCAATGAAGTTAGTATGCGTTCTCAACAAGTATCAACGAGTCCTCACATAGTACTCTAGAAGCTTCTACCAAGTGTTTTAATTGCGAGGACTTGTAGGTGTGTCTGTCTCTTAAGGGCGAGTTCTTATTAATATTTTCTTTCGTTTCAGTTCGGCGACCAAGCTGATGCTTATGTTGCATACGCACAGGGCAACAGTGTCGTTGTCTCTGACAGGTATGAGCTTACGATAATAGGTCATATAAACTTTCTTATTTATCTCGTATTAGCCAAAAATGTATGAAAATACGCCATGCCAAATTCGCAATTTTGCAAGATGTGGATAATACTAAACTAAATTACTTCTGCCCAAGCGACCTAACATAGGAAACTATAGGAAATGTTTGAGTAATTTCAAAATATTGGAACTGTTAATGGGGGTGTTTTTGGGGTAAAAATAACGGGGAGAGAGAGAGAGAGAGAGAGAGAGAGAGAGAGAGAGAGAGAGAGAGAGAGAGAGAGAGAGAGAGAGAGAGAAGGGAGAAGGAAACAAGAGGAGAGAGAGAGAGAGGAAGGACTGCGGGAGAGTAGTACTGGTACTGTAACTTGTGGGTATACTAGTATGTACTGTTTACTGGGAGTATAACATCAGGTGTAACTTGTGGGTATACTAGTATGTACTGTTTACTGGGAGTATAACATCAGGTGTAACTTGTGGGTATACTAGTATGTACTGTTTACTGGGAGTATAACATCACGTGTAACTTGTGGGTATACTAGTGGTACTGTTTACTGGGAGTATAACATCACATGTAACTTGTGGGTATACTAGTATGTACTGTTTACTGGGAGTATAACATCAGGTGTAACTTGTGGGTATACTAGTATGTACTGTTTACTGGGAGTATAACACCACGTGTAACTTGTGGGTATACTAGTATGTACTGTTTACTGGGAGTATAACATCACGTGTAACTTGTGGGTATACTAGTATGTACTGTTTACTGGGAGTATAACATCACGTGTAACTTGTGGGTATACTAGTATGTACTGTTTACTGGGAGTATAACATCACGTGTAACTTGTGGGTATACTAGTGGTACTGTTTACTGGGAGTATAACATCACATGTAACTTGTGGGTATACTAGTATGTACTGTTTACTGGGAGTATAACATCAGGTGTAACTTGTGGGTATACTAGTGGTACTGTTTACTGGGAGTATACTATACTGTCAGACATTTGGGTATGTGCATTGTTTGTTTACCGAGTGAATACTAGCATGTCATGCAATGTGTATTACTTAATGTGTGTGTCACAGGTTGTACTATAGGAGTACAATCGTGTTTTACCGTGAACGGCCTAGCTTAATGTATAAAACTACTTAAACATTGTGCATGCGTTTACCGTCTTTTAAATTCGTGTATCTTCGTTCTTTATGTCGTATGCAACGGAAATGAATCGGGGATATTCGACAATCTACGTCGGAGACGGAAATTAGAGATGTTTCCCGGGGCAATTTGCCGTGCACGTGTTTTGGCTCGTGAACACTTGTCAGTCTATGTTTGTACTGTGTCCAATCGTTTTGTTTGTTGTATTTGTATGAATGTATTACCCTCACACTGGCCACCAATGTAACAGGGGCCAATATAAATAAGGCACTCTGGCGTAGGTTCGATCTATTTCTTTATTTCCAGTTTCCGTATATGGAAAAAGGCCTAAAACATAAGTAAATACATACAAGAGCATATAAAAACAAAGTATAAAAACATTTCAATCATTGCATAAAACCAGACATATACCTGTAGAAAATCGATATTAATATAATACAAAACTTACCACAGTGTCTGTATGCAAAACTACTCAATATATATTGGTAGAACTATATAGTAATATAATTGCTCTATAATTATATTACATGTAACACGTTACTCGTAAGAGTTCTCCTGGGTTGTGACCAAGCACGGAGGTATAGTTGTGGAAAGAAATATATTAGTAACCAATCCATGTTCATACAATCTTTCATTCATACAAATACAACAAACAAAACGATTGGACACAGTACAAACATAGACTGACAAGTGTTCACGAGACAAAACACGTGCATGGCAAATTGCCCCGGGAAACATCTGTAATTTCCGTCTCCGACGTAGATTGTCGAATATCCCCGATTCAATTCTGTTGCATACGACATAAAGAACGAAGATACATGAATGTAAAAGACGGTAAACGCATGCGCGATGCTTAAGTAGTTTTATACATTAAGCGAGGCCATTCACGGTAAAACACGATTGTACTCTTATAGTACAACCTGTGACATGCGTATCCTTTCAGACATTTAAGTATGTGTACTTTAACTATGAGTAATAGCATCTTGTCAGACATGTTGGTATGTGTACTGTTTACCGGAAGTATATTATCCTGTCACACATGATGGTATGTGTACTGTTTACCGGAAGTATATTATCCTGTCAGACATGATGGTATATGTACTGTTTACCGGAAGTATGTCACACATGATGGTATGTGTACTGTTTACCGGAAGTATATTATCCTGTCAGACATGATGGTATGTGTACTGTTTACCGGAAGTATATTATCCTGTCAGACATGATGGTATGTGTACTGTTTACCGGAAGTATATTATCCTGTCAGACATGATGGTATATGTACTGTTTACCGGAAGTATGTCACACATGATGGTATGTGTTTACCGGAAGTATGTCACACATGATGGTATGTGTTTACCGGAAGTATGTCACACATGATGGTATGTGTTTACCGGAAGTATGTCACACATGATGGTATGGATTACAGGAATGAGGTCTCAGATGATTTATATGTTGAAAGAACTTGTTTCCAATGAGCTATTTGTATAAAAAATTTAACACATGATGGTATGTGTTTACCGGAAGTATGTCACACATGATGGTATGTGTTTACCGGAAGTATGTCACACATGATGGTATGTGTTTACCGGAAGTATGTCACACATGATGGTATGTGTTTACCGGAAGTATGTCACACATGATGGTATGTGTTTACCGGAAGTATGTCACACATGATGGTATGTGTTTACCGGAAGTATGTCACACATGATGGTATGTGTACTGCTTACCGGAAGTATATTATCCTGTCAGACGATATGTGTACTGTTTACTGAGAGTATAATATCTTGTAGATATTTGCGAAGTTATGGTCCACCGGCAGTGGATTCAACTCAGAACGCAGAGAATATAACAGGCAGCAATGAGAACGGAATAATGAATGCAACATTCACTCGAGCACTGGTCACAGGTGACACAGACGATTTTAATTTTGGCGAAGAAAACTGTGCTTATTTCTTGTTCAGTTGGGGAGGTAATGTAGACGGCAATGGTGATATAGGTATACACAACAACCAGCGGACTGTGTCGTCCAAACGATATTGCTTCACCACTTGTGACTTACCAGGTATAATTATCTGTTTTATCAATAATCTATAGGTTGGAATAAGTGGGTTGGGATGATTACCAAACTGACAAAAGGTTTTGTTGAGGTGATCAGAACCACATGTTTACAAAACGTTTGTCGAGGTGATTGGAACCACATGTTTACAAAACGTTTGTTGAGGTGATTGGAACCACATGTTTACAAAACGTTTGTCGAGGTGATTGGAACCACATGTTTACAAAACGTTTGTCAAGGTGATTGGAACCATATGTTTACAAAACGTTTGTTGAGGTGATTGGAACCATATGTTTACAAAACGTTTGTCGAAGTGATTGGAACCATATGTTTACAAAACGTTTGTTGAAGTGATTGGAACCATATGTTTACAAAACGTTTGTTGAAATGATTGGAACCACATGTTTACAAAACGTTTGTTGAAGTGATTGGAACCATATGTTTACAAAACGTTTGTTGAGGTGACTAGATCCATATGTTGACAAAACGTATTGTTGATGTGTTTCGAACCGGATGTTGACAAAACGCTTTGTTGATATGTTTACAACCGGATGTTGACAAAACGTATTGTTGATGTGTTTCGAACCGGATGTTGACAAAACGCTTTGTTGGTGTGTTTAGAACCGGATGTTGACAACACGTATTGTTGATGTGTTTAGAACCGGATGTTGACAAAACGCTTTGTTGAGATGTTTAGAACCGGATGTTGACAAAAGGCTTTGTTGGTGTGTTTAGAACCGGATGTTGACAAAACGTATTGTTGATGTGTTTCGAACCGGATGTTGACAAAACGTATTGTTGTGTTTAGAACCGGATGTTGACAAAACGCTTTGTTGATGTGTTTAGAACTGGATGTTGACAAAACGTATTGTTGATGTGTTTAGAACCGGATGTTGACAAAACGCTTTGTTGGTGTGTTTAGAACCGGATGTTGACAACACGTATTGTTGATGTGTTTAGAACCGGATGTTGACAAAACGCTTTGTTGAGATGTTTAGAACCGGATGTTGACAAAAGGCTTTGTTGGTGTGTTTAGAACCGGATGTTGACAAAACGTATTGTTGATGTGTTTCGAACCGGATGTTGACAAAACGTATTGTTGTGTTTAGAACCGGATGTTGACAAAACGCTTTGTTGATGTGTTTAGAACTGGATGTTGACAAAACGTATTGTTGATGTGTTTAGAACCGGATGTTGACAAAACGCTTTGTTGAGATGTTCCAATGTAACAATTGATCTGAACACATAATAAATGAACTAGTGATACAGGGGCACGTCACATCCAAATAAACACTTTCCATTAATTATGAAATAAACTGTGACAGAATATGAAAATCTAGCAACAATGCCGCATTACATCTTAGCTGGGGAGCAACATTATGCCGAGTTCGGAATTCTTGGAGATGAACTATTTATTTATACTATTATTTGTATTGGCAGCTAGCGGGGCAGACCCTGTAACAATTACACGGAAAGTACCATTTACGTTTGTGCTATCGAATAACTGGAACGTGCTATACTCGGACAGTACGTCTAATGAGTACAAACGATTAGTAGATGATCTCACAAACATGGTAAGTACAGTAGCATGAATAGATCAAAGCAAATACTGCATTAGTATAAATATTATACAGTATTAACATGAATGTTATCTAAGTAAGTACGGAACTAACATGAATGTTATCTAAGTAGGTACGGTACTAACTTGAATGTTATCTTAGTAAGTACGGTACTAACATGAATGTTATCTAAGTAAGTACGGAACTAACATGAATGTTATCTAAGTAAGTACGGAACTAACATGAATGTTATCTAAGTAAGTACGGAACTAACATGAATGTTATCTAAGTAAGTACGGTACTAACTTGAATGTTATCTTAGTAAGTACGGTACTAACATGAATGTTATCTAAGTAAGTACGGAACTAACATGAATGTTATCTAAGTAAGTACGGAACTAACATGAATGTTATCTAAGTAAGTACGGAACTAACATGAATGTTATCTAAGTAAGTACGGAACTAACATGAATGTTATCTAAGTAGGTACGGAACTAACATGACTGTTATCTTAGTAGGTACGGAACTAACATGAACGATATCTATGTAGGTACGGAACTAACATGACTGTTATCTTAGTAGGTACGGAACTAACATGACTGTTATCTTAGTAAGTACAGAACTAACATGACTGTTATCTAAGTAAGTACGGTACTAACATGACTGTTATCTAAGTAAGTATGGAACTAACATGACTGTTATCTTAGTAAGTACGGAACTAACATGAATGTTATCTAAGTAGGTACGGAACTAACATGACTGTTATCTTAGTAGGTACGGAACTAACATGAACGATATCTTAGTAGGTACGGAACTAACATGAACGATATCTATGTAGGTACGGAACTAACATGAATGTTATCTAAGTAGGTATGGAACTAACATGAATGATATCTATGTAGGTACGGTACTAACATGAATGTTATTTAAGTAGGTACGGAACTAACATGACTGTTATCTATGTAGGTACGGAACTAACATGAATGATATCTATGTAGGTACGGAACTAACATGAACGATATCTTAGTAGGTACGGAACTAACATGAATGTTATCTATGTAGGTACGGAACTAACATGAACGATATCTTAGTAGGTACGGAACTAACATGAACGATATCTATGTAGGTACGGAACTAACATGAATGTTATCTATGTAGGTACGGAACTAACATGAACGATATCTTAGTCAGTACAGAACTAACATGAATGTTATCTATGTAGGTACGGAACTAACATGAACGATATCTTAGTAGGTACGGAACTAACATGAATGTTATCTATGTAGGTACGGAACTAACATGAATGTTATCTATGTAGGTACGGAACTAACATGAACGATATCTTAGTAGGTACGGAACTAACATGAACGATATCTTAGTCAGTACAGAACTAACATGAATGTTATCTATGTAGGTACGGAACTAACATGAATGTTATCTATGTAGGTACGGAACTAACATGACTGTTATCTAAGTAAGTACGGTACTAACATGAATGTTATCTAAGTAGGTATGGAACTAACATGAATGATATCTATGTAGGTACGGTACTAACATGAATGTTATCTAAGTAGGTACGGAACTAACATGAATGTTATCTAAGTAGGTACGGAACTAACATGAATGATATCTTAGTAGGTACGGAACTAACATGAATGATATCTATGTAGGTACAGAACTAACATGAATGATATCTTAGTAGGTACGGAACTAACATGAATGATATCTATGTAGGTACGGAACTAACATGAATGTTATCTAAGTAAGTACGGTACTAACATGAATGTTATCTAAGTAAGTACGGAACTAACATGAACGATATCTTAGTAGGTACGGAACTAACATGAACGATATCTTAGTAGGTACGGAACTAACATGAACGATATCTTAGCAGGTACGGAACTAACATGAACGATATCTTAGTAGGTACGGAACTAACATGAACGATATCTTAGTAGGTATGGAACTAACATGAACGATATCTTAGTAGGTACGGAACTAACATGAATGATATCTATGTAGGTACAGAACTAACATGAACGATATCTTAGTCAGTACAGAACTAACATGACTGTTATCTATGTAGGTACGGAACTAACATGAATGATATCTATGTAGGTACAGAACTAACATGAATGTTATCTATGTAAGTACGGTACTAACATGAATGTTATCTAAGTAAGTACGGAACTAACATGAACGATATCTTAGTAGGTACGGAACTAACATGAACGATATCTTAGTAGGTACGGAACTAACATGAACGATATCTTAGTAGGTACGGAACTAACATGAACGATATCTTAGTAGGTACGGAACTAACATGAATGATATCTAAGTAGGTACGGAACTAACATGAATGATATCTATGTAGGTACGGAACTAACATGAATGATATCTAAGTAGGTACGGAACTAACATGAATGATATATATGTAGGTACGGAACTAACATGAACGATATCTAAGTAGGTACGGAACTAACATGAATGATATATATGTAGGTACGGAACTAACATGAATGATATCTAAGTAGGTACAGAACTAACATGAATGATATATATGTAGGTATGGAACTAACATGAATGATATATATGTAGGTACGGAACTAACATGAATGATATATATGTAGGTACGGAACTAACATGAATGTTATCTATGTAGGTACGGAACTAACATGAATGATATCTATGTAGGTACGGAACTAACATGAATGTTATCTAAGTAGGTACGGAACTAACATGAATGATATCTATGTAGGTACGGAACTAACATGAATGATATCTATGTAGGTACGGAACTAACATGAACGATATCTTAGTCAGTACAGAACTAACATGAATGTTATCTATGTAGGTACAGAACTAACATGAATGTTATCTAAGTAAGTACAGAACTAACATGATTGTTATCTATATAAGTACGGTTATATCTATATACATGTATTCCCAAAGTTTATGTAAATGTAGTTTTATGTACATATATGATGATGATTGAGCTTATTTACCATCGCCGCCGGCGAACCATATGGGCGAGCTTACTAAGAAGTTTAGTTAACACTCATAAATTATAAACTAAGGTGATTAAGTGAGCTATACACTTATATATCCCCAGTATAGTGTAAATCGCCCTGGTGTTATAATAGCGAATACACTATCGTCCGTGTGTGATAATAACGACTAACTCGGAATACACTATCGCCAGGATGCTACTAATAACGTATAACTTGGAATACATTATCATCCTGGTGCTATAATAATGTATAACTTGGAATACATTATCATCCTGGTGCTATAATAACGTATAACTTGGAATACATTATCATCCTGGTGCTATAATAATGTCTAACTTGGAATACATTATCATCCTGGTGCTATAATAATGTATAACTTGGAATACATTATCATCCTGGTGCTATAATAATGTATAACTTGGAATACATTATCATCCTGTTGCTATAATAACGTATAACTTGGAATACATTATCATCCTGGTGCTATAATAACGTATAACTTGGAATACATTATCATCCTGGTGCTATAATAACGTATAACTTGGAATACATTATCATCCTGGTGCTATAATAATGTATAACTTGGAATACATTATCATCCTGGTGCTATAATAATGTATAACTTGGAATACATTATCATCCTGGTGCTATAATAACGTATAACTTGGATTACATTATCATCCTGGTGCTATAATAACGTATAACTTGGAATACACAGGCGTCCCGATAATAGTAATAACGCATAGCTTGGAATAAATTATCACCCTGTTGTTATAATAACGTATAACTTGGAATGCGTTAACATCATGTTGTCCTAATAACGTATAGCTTGGAATGTGTTAACATCATGTTGTCCTAATAACGTATAGCTTGGAATGCATTAACATCATGTTGTCCTAATAACGTATAGCTTGGAATGCATTAACATCATGTTGTCCTAATAACGTATAGCTTGGAATACACTATCGTCCTGATGGTATTATTAACTAACTGTTGTTAGACACTAGTTGTATTGATGCTATTATTAATGTAGGTAGTAAATGATGACTTGGAATACACTAGTTGTATTGATGCTATTATTAATGTAGGTAGTAAATGATGACTTGGAATACACTAGTTGTATTGATGCTATTATTAATGTAGGTAGTAAATGATGACTTGGAACACACTTGTTGTATTGATGCTACTATTAATGTAGGTAGTAAATGATGACTTGGAACACACTTGTTGTATTGATGCTATTATTAATGTAGGTAGTAAATGATGACTTGGAACACACTAGTTGTATTGATGCTATTATTAATGTAGGTAGTAAATGATGACTTGGAACACACTAGTTGTATTGATGCTATTATTAATGTAGGTAGTAAATGATGACTTGGAACACACTTGTCGTATTGATGCTATTATTAATGTAGGTAGTAAATGATGACTTGGAACACACTTGTTGTCCATATACTGACACCGACACCTCGGAAGATACGATCGCTCATGATGACTGTTCGATTAGCGCAGTGGTTAGCGCGTTCCTTTCTCACCAATGCAACCCAGGTTCGATCCTCGGACCGGGAAGTAAGTGAGATGGTACGGTGGTTGCCAGATCGGACAGGTGGGTTTTCTCCGGGTACTCCAGTTTCCCTCCACACGAATGATCACATTTACGCTTTCATCCGCGCCAACGAGAATGATTAATATAAGTTGTTAAAACTTGCTTCGCAATCGTTGTAAAATAAATAAAGTTTAAATTTAACGCTCATGATGTTACCAGGAACATACACCATGATAATTTTATACATAAACCAATAGTGTGTATACCTTGTTGTGGTTGTTCTCTTTCAGCAACAAACAAATTAACATGACATATAAATGTTAATATAAACACCGCATGATAATGACAACAATATCGGACGAGTCCATTGACTTGTTATAGGGGTTTTTATATTACTATTTATATGCAAACGTTACCAGTTTTTATATTACTATTTCATATACAAATTGACTATTTTCTAGTCTATAAAATTGAATGGTAACGTAGTGTGAAAGTATAGTCGTTAGACTGGCAATACTTGTATACATGATCACCCAATAAACAATATTGACATAACACTACAAATTCGAATTTTATTTATATATACAACCCGTTATATTTCATTTCAGTTACAATCTAGGTTTGAAGACCTAGCAGGCGGATACAAGAGAATATATATCATCAGATTTAGGTAACAGCTAACACTATCTATCTACATTGAACACATGAACTAACCTTGGAAAATGTCCTTATACATGTAATACACGGAACAACAAAAGAAACGTCCACTAACTTTGACAAATTATATATCTGTAATAGACAAGACAATTCTATTGAGGGTACACTGATATCTGTAATAGACAGTACAATTCTATTGAGGGTACACTGATATCTGTACTAGACAAGACAATTCTATTGAGGGTACACTGGTAGCTGTAATAGACAAGACAATTCTATTGAGGGTACACTGATATCTGTAATAGACAAGACAATTCTATTGAGGGTACACTGATATCTGTAATAGACAAGACAATTCTATTGAGGGTACACTGATATCTGTACTAGACAAGACAATTATATTGAGGGTACACTGATATCTGTACTAGACAAGACAATTCTATTGAGGGTACACTGATATCTGTAATAGACAAGACAATTCTATTGAGGGTACACTGATATATGTAATAGACAGTACACTT
The DNA here is from genome assembly GCA_014843695.1 of Archivesica marissinica. Classification (NCBI taxonomy): domain Eukaryota; kingdom Metazoa; phylum Mollusca; class Bivalvia; order Venerida; family Vesicomyidae; genus Archivesica; species Archivesica marissinica. Next base: position 78,211,919 of record CM026397.1, read on the forward strand.
CTATTGAGGGTACACTGATATCTGTAATAGACAAGACAATTCTATTGAGGGTACACTGATATCTGTACTAGACAGTACAATTCTATTGAGGGTACACTGATATCTGTAATAGGCAGTACAATTCTATTGAGGGTACACTGATATCTGTAATAGACAAGACAATTCTATTGAGGATACACTGATATCTGTAATAGACAAGACAATTCTATTGAGGGTACACTGATATCTGTAATAGACAAGACAATTCTATTGAGGGTACACTGATATCTGTAATAGACAGTACACTTCTATTGAGGGTACACTGATATCTGTAATAGACAAGACAATTCTATTGAGGGTACACTGATATCTGTAATAGACAGTACACTTCTATTGAGGGTACACTGATATCTGTAATAGACAAGACAATTCTATTGAGGATACACTGATATCTGTAATAGACAGTACAATTCTATTGAGGGTACACTGATATCTATAATAGACAGTACAATTCTATTGAGGGTACACTGATATCTGTACTAGACAGTACAATTCTATTGAGGGTACACTGGTATCTGTAATAGACAAGACAATTCTATTGAGGGTACACTGATATCTGTAATAGACAGTACAATTATATTGAGGGTACACTGCCACCGGCTATAACCAGTATAACTCTATGAGCTGTACACTGCCACCGGCTATAACCAGTATAACTCTATGAATTGTACAATGCCACCGGCTCTAACCAGTATAACTCTATGAATTGTACGCTGACACCGGCTATAACCAGTATAACTCTATGAATTGTACAATGCCACCGGCTATAACCAGTATAACTCTATGAATTGTACAATGCCACCGGCTATAACCAGTATAACTCTATGAATTGTACAATGCCACCGGCTATAACCAGTATAACTCTATGAATTGTACGCTGACACCGGCTATAACCAGTATAACTCTATGAATTGTACGCTGACACCGGCTATAATCAGCATAACTCTATGAATTGTACAATGCCACCGGCTATAACCAGTATAACTCTATGAATTGTACACTGCCACCGGCTATAACCAGTATAACTCTTTGAATTGTACAATGCCACCGGCTATAACCAGTAAAACTCTATGAATTGTACACTGCCACCGGCTATAACCAGTATAACTCTATGAATTGTACGCTGACACCGGCTATAACCAGTATAACTCTATGAATTGTACACTGCCACCGGCTATAACCAGTATAACTCTATGAATGGTACACTGACACAGATAGCTGCTATAGCCAAGTATAACTCTGTGAATGGTACGCTGACACAGATAGCTGCTATAGCCAAGTATAACTCTGTGAATGGTACGCTGACACAGATAGCTGCTATAGCCAAGTATAACTCTGTGAATGGTACGCTGACACAGATAGCTGCTATAGCCAAGTATAACTCTGTGAATGGTATGCTGACACAGATAGCTGCTATAGCCAAGTATAACTCTATGAATGGTAAACTGACACAGATAGCTGCAATAGCCAAGTATAACTCTATGAATGGTAAACTGACACAGATAGCTGCAATAGCCAAGTATAACTCTATGCATGGTACACTGACACAGATAGCTGCTATTGTCAGTATAACTCTAGTGTCAGTATAACTCTATATAGATAAGTGTACCTATGTGTGTTATTATATGAATGACACTAAGGTACATAGATAAGTGTGCATATGTGTGCTGTTATATGAATTACACACACGCACCTATATAAGTGTGAATATCTGTGTTATTATTTGAATTACACACATGCATATAGGTAGGTGCGCGAATGTATGTGCTAGTATATGAATGGTACACATGCACATATATAAGTGTGAATGTATGTACTAGTATATGAATGGTACACATGCACATATATAAGTGTGAATGTATGTGCTAGTATATGAATGGTACACATGCACATATATAAGTGTGAATGTATGTGCTAGTATATGAATGGTACACATGCACATATATAAGTGTGAATGTGTGTGCTAGTATATGAATGGTACACATGCACATATATAAGTGTGAATGTATGTGCCAGTATATGAATGGTACACATGCACATATATAAGTGTGAATGTATGTGCTAGTATATGAATGGTACACATGCACATATATAAGTGTGAATGTATGTGCTAGTATATGAATGGTACACATGCATGTATATAAGTGTGAATGTGTGTGCTAGTATATGAATGGTACACATGCACATATATAAGTGTGAATGTATGTGCTAGTATATGAATGGTACACATGCACATATATAAGTGTGAATGTGTGTGCTAGTATATGAATGGTACACATGCACATATATAAGTGTGAATGTGTGTGCTAGTATATGAATGGTACACATGCATGTATATAAGTGTGAATGTGTGTGCTAGTATATGAATGGTACACATGCACATATATAAGTGTGAATGTATGTGCTAGTATATTAAAGGTACACATACACATTAGATAACAAGAATGCCTGTACAATTATATGATGTTCCACTAGCTTTGTTTATTGTATTCTTTCCAGCATTTGGGTTTATGTCCTGTATCGTTGCTCGATGTGAGTTGAGACAAGTATCCGATTGCTTTCATTACCAACACCATCTGCTCTGCATTGCAGCTTAACCCATTCAACACCAAGTAACTCACATGGACTGGTCCATGATATTCATAAACCAATAAATGAATCAGAAAATCACATTTGGACAAGTTCATTTATCAAAATGGGTAATTATGTCTAAAAATAGTCATATCACTGGCAAAAAGTGCAGATCCTGATGAGACGGCTCGTCACGAGCCGGCTCATCTGGATCTACACTTTTTGTAAGCCTATTTAGAGGTCTGTGGTGTTGAAAGGGTTAAAGTCATTTGCATCTCCGGCAACTTCTGGCTTAATGAAATGTAATGATTACTATTTTATATGATATGCCATAATGGTATGACTATTTTAGGGAAGGGTCCGTGTATGTCGATGCTGCTGTCGAACTGGAGCGTTCAGGCGTTAACATAGAGGTGATTGAGGAAGAAATGAAAGATGTTGTCACAGATATTGTGCGGGAGACAGTGATAGCTGGTGAAGCCGATGGTTATATCTTCAATAAAGAGTATTACAATGTATTGGATCCAGAGCGGAGTAAGAATTACATATTTATTTACTTTCATATAAAAGGTGCATATTTCGTCCGCCTGTGTGGTCCAGATGATGATGATGATTGAGCTTATTTACCCTCGTTAAGGTCTTTGACTTGTATACAACTGTAACCTATCATCACTGATGGTCAAGGGTTCGAACCCCACTCAGACCGTGTCTCATTTATATGAAAATGTTGGCAGTTTCTTACGGAGGTTGGTGCACCAAGTATGGGTTAACCGCTGGAGCCTGCCCAGGAAAGGTGTTGTTAGGTAAACTGCGCGTCGCTCAAATGGGAGACCTGCAGCGAAGTTAAATAAACTTAAATAATTATTTTTTAAAAAGGTGCATATTTAGTTAATTATTGAATATTTAAAGTAGTATGTACGTCTCTTTGGCACCAACGACTGCGCATGCAATACATATTGACCCTGGGATCAAACATGGTAGGTCAAGTTGGGGTCAACTATTCCTTTTTGGCGAATATGGTCATGTCATATATCAAATCGAAGATTCGATCACTCTGGTGTAATTTTCATCACGCTCATGTGATTACTGTTTTATGTTTCTTATGTTATCCGTAGTGATATTGTTACCTATTTTACAGTTGGTGTTTCTGCTGTTGTACCTACGGATGAAAAAGATAATGTCATTTTTGGAACCGTAGGAATAGCGATTGTTGCTGTGATTATTGGCGGCATTCTGTTGCTTGTACTGCTTGTAATTGGTACATATACAAAGCGAAATGTTGCAGAATCTGAAGAACAAAGCAAATTGAGAAAACACTATGTAAGTTTTATGTTGACAAAAACAAATATGCACAATGAAATGACATTAATTTTAGTTATCGTTTTTTAGTATTCGCAACAACTATATAATAATAATTAACACTTTATTTCAAAGACAAAACGATGAAGGAATAGTTTACCACAATGTAGTACCACAATACAGTACCACAATACAGTACCACAATACTGTACCACAATACAGTACCACAATGTAGTACCACAATACAGTACCACAATACAGTACCACAATACAGTACCACAATACAGTACCACAATACAGTACCACAATACAGTACCACAATACAGTACCACAATGTAGTACCACAATACAGTACCACAATACAGTACCACAATACAGTACCACAATACAGTACCACAATACAGTACCACAATGTAGTACCACAATACAGTACCACAATACAGTACCACAATACAGTACCACAATACAGTACCACAATACAGTACCACAATACAGTACCACAATGTAGTACCACAATACAGTACCACAATAGTACCACATGAGTACCACAATACAGTACCACAATACAGTACCACAATATAGTACCACAATACAGTACCACAATACAGTACCACAATATAGTACCACAATACAGTACCACAATGTAGTACCACAATACAGTACCACAATGTAGTACCACAATACAGTACCACAATACAGTACCACAATACAGTACCACAATACAGTACCACAATACAGTACCACAATGTAGTACCACAATACAGTACCACAATGTAGTACCACAATACAGTACCACAATACTGTACCACAATACAGTACCACAATACAGTACCACAATACAGTACCACAATACAGTACCACAATACAGTACCACAATACAGTACCACAATACAGTACCACAATACAGTACCACAATACAGTACCACAATACAGTACCACAATACAGTACCACAATACAGTACCACAATACAGTACCACAATGTAGTACCACAATACAGTACCACAATACAGTACCACAATACAGTACCACAATACAGTACCACAATACAGTACCACAATACAGTACCACAATACAGTACCATATACAGTACCACAATACAGTACCACAATACAGTACCACAATACAGTACCACAATACAGTACCACAATACAGTACCACAATACAGTACCACAATGTAGTACCACAATACAGTACCACAATACAGTACCACAATACAGTACCACAATACAGTACCACAATACAGTACCTCATTACAGTACCACAATACAGTACCACAATACAGTACCACAATACAGTACCTCAATACAGTACCACAATACCGTACCATAATACAGTACCTCAATACAGTACCACAATACAGTACCACAATACAGTACCATAATACAGTACCACAATACCGTACCATAATACAGTACCACAATACAGTACCACAATACCGTACGACTATACAATACCACAATACAATCTGATACTAATCCCAATTGCAAAGCCAGCTATTTAGAATGGGAATCGAACAATGAACCAAAGTATTTTTGATCGTATTGTCATCCTATTATGAAGACAAGTAATCTAGGTAATAGCACCTGTAAATGGGTATGTTTGCATAAACTCTTAGAAATTTAGTAAGGTTGAAAACAGTTACTTAGTAGTTATGAAAATAGAAAATGCTTGGGTAGCGTGGGTGCTTTAAACATTTCTTTCAATCTGGTTTTAAATATACTTAGAGATGTGGAGTTGCGTAGATCAATATTAAGTTTGTTCCATAGTGCAGTGGAGGAAGGTAGCTTAGTCGCTTAGCTCCTATAAACCGCTGAAGGTTCGGCCATTCAGATTGTCATGTGTGTATGGTATAGAATCTAGACTAGCTGTTACATACCTTACCACGTTAAAGCGACATTACATGAAAAAAGCAAATGAAATGTATTTTTCACATATAGATGCATTGCTACTACAAATGCTTCCGAATACATTCGAACACTAACATTGAACCAATAAACAATGTGTTTGTGGATTGAAAGTAGGATTTCATATAACTGTCATCCACGCTCCTGAATTGCCGTTTGTTTGTCATCGGAGTTAATACTAAGCGCGAGATAATGTCGCTTAGAGATAATTTAACTAAGATTAGTCTACAAATAAATATGCACAGGCACAAATGTGAGATATAACAGTAAATCTGTACCATGAATCGTGTTATTCAGGATACACGAGTTGCATTACGCATGGATGTCGACCCTATTTACATTATTTTGTTATGTCAACAAACCTCGTATATGACGTTTGTTTATTAGTTGAAATACTCAGTTTTTTTAGGCAAATATTTGGGAAAAAATTATACCATATAATAGGACAATACATTATGTAGAAATTTGCATTTTCTCTGATGTAGTGTCGCTTTAATGTGTATTTCATCTCGATAGGCCTACATCTATAGCAAGCAATATTACGCTCAGTTTGGTATCATTCTGTAAGATATACATCTCTGAGAATATCGTCCATTCAGTGCTCAATTTAATACGCACCTGACTAAGTCTGTTGTTGCAGACATAAAGCAACACTTGTTATTGTGTAATTTTGTTTTTATTTAGTTCATAATTGCTAATTTAATTTTGTTTGGAACTATTTGTAGGCAATATATTAAGATCTACATTATTGTCTTAATTTAGATATCGGATGGACAAACAAATGCTGCCGGAACTACACATATAAGGCACTACGATGCTCAAAGAAACTTACCAGTAGCGAACGCACATTATCAAACAGATACTACAAGCAACGGAGTGATTGTCAACAAACACGGAGCACTAGACAACATTGCATACATGATCAATGATGTACATGTAGTGCCAAGCTATAACAACTCATATCTGATACCCGAAATGCCAGCTAATGGCAGCATTCTTCATGTCCCATACTATCCTGCAAAAATTAAAACTGACAACCAAATGTAATTGTAAAATGTAATTTACCATTCATATAATAAGGAAAAACTTAGATTGATCAAAGTGATTTCTGTACACACAGTGTATAAGGTCCACTGCCATGAAACTGCTTCCCATGTCTTGTAGTATAGGGTCCACTGTCGTGAAACTGCTTCCCATTTCTTGTAGTATAAGGTCCACTGCCATGCAACTGCTTCCCATTTCTTGTAGTATAAGGTCCACTGTCATGCAACTGCTTCCCAGTTCTTGTAGTATACGGTCCACTGTCGTCCGCCTCCGTGGTCGAGTGGTTAAGGTCGCTGACTTATATACCACTGTAACCTATCATCACTGATGGTCACGGGTTCGAGCCCCGCTCAGACCGTGTCTCATTTATATGAAAAAGTTGGCAGTTTCTTATGGAGGTTGGTGCACCCAAGTACTGGTTAACCGCTGGAGCCTGCCCAGGAAAGGTGTTGTTAGGTAAACTGCCCGCCGGCGATATAGCCCAAAATGGTGCTGATGCAGGCGTAAAACCCGAAATATAACATAACATAACAATAAGGTCCACTGTCATTAAACTGCTTCCCATTTCTTGTAGTATAAGGTCCACTGCCGTGAAACTGCTTCCCATTTCTTGTAGTATAAGGTCCAATGCCATGAAACTGCTTTCCATTTCTTGTAGTATAAGGTCCACTGTCATGTAACTGCTTCCCATATCTTGTAGTATAAGGTCCACTGCCATGAAACTGCTTCCCATTTCTTGCGAAACAAGCTTTAACACACTCGTTGGCATGGATGAAAGCATATATGTGGTTATTCGTGTGGGAGGAAACCGGAGTACCCAGAGAAAACCCACCTGTCCAATCTTGCGACCATCATAACATATCACATACTTCCCGGTCCGAGTATCGAATCCGGGTTGCATTGGTGAGAAGCGAGCGGGCTCCACCATCATTTCTTGTAGTATAAAGTCCACATTGTTAAGTTTTATGTTGTTACATTTTATGCCTATTTATGATGCGGCTGTACAAATTCAATACATATTATAAACTGTATCTTACTAGTATATAAGGTGTTGTTTTAGTTGTGACATGATAATATTGCAGTCTGCATGTATTAAATTGCAGTTTCATTGGAAAATGTATTTAGTAGTGTCTATTTTGTCATCCGCACAGCAAAGTATTCCCATCTGCACAGCAGTGTTCCCATCCGTAGAGCACAGTGTTCCATCCATAATTCAGTGTTCCCATCCGTACAGCAGTGTTCCCCTCCATACAGCACAGTGTTCCCCTCCATACAGCACTGTTCCCATCCATACAGCACAGTGTTCCCATCCATACAGCACAGTGTTCCCATCCATACAGCACAGTGTTCCCATCCATACAGCAGTGTTCCCCTTCGTACAGCACTGTTCCCATCCATAGATCAGTGTTCCCATCCGTACAGCACAGTGTTCCCATCCATACAGCACACCCCCCACACCCACCAACAACACCCCCACACACCCCCAACCACACCCCCAACACCCCCACACACCCCCCAAACACCCACCACCACACCCACCAACACACTACAGCAATGTTCCCATCCATACAGCACAGTGTTCCCATCCATACAGCACATGTTCCCTCCATACAGCACTGTTCCCATCCTACAGCACAGTGTTCCCATCCATACAGCAGTGTTCCCATCCGTAGATCAGTTTCCCATCGTACGCACAGTGTTCCATCCGTACAGCACAGTGTTCCCATCCATACAGTACTGTTCCCTCCCACAGTGTTCCCATCCATACAGCACAGTGTTCCCCTCCATACAGCAGTGTTCCCCTCCGTACAGCAGTGTTCCCATCCATAGCACAGTGTTCCCATTCGTACAGCACAGTGTTCCCATCCATACAGCACAGTGTTCCCCTCTGTACAGCACTGTTCCCATCCATACAGCACAGTGTTCCCATCCATACAGCACTGTTCCCATCCATACATCACAGTGTTCCCCTCCATACAGCACAGTGTTCCCATCCGTAGATCAGTGTTCCCCTCCGTACAGCACAGTGTTCCCATCCGTACAGCACAGTGTTCCCTCCATACAGCACAGTGTTCCCATCCGTACAGCACTGTTCCCATCCATACAGCACAGTGGTTCCCCTTCGTACAGCAATGTTCCCATCCATACAGCACAGTGTTCCCATCCATACAGCACTGTTCCCATCCATACAGCACAGTGTTCCCCTCCATACAGCACAGTGTTCCCATCCATACAGCACAGTGTTCTCATCTGTACAGCACAGTGTTCCCATCCATACGGCAGTGTTCCCATCCATACAGCACAGTGTTCCCCTTCGTACAGCACTGTTCCCATCCATACAGCACAGTGTTCCCATCCGTAGATCAGTGTTCCCATTCGTACAGCACAGTGTTCCCATCCGTACAGCACAGTGTTCCCATCCGTACAGCAGTGTTCCCATCCGTACAGCACAGTGTTCCCCTCCGTACAGCACAGTGTTCCCATCCATACAGCACAGTGTTCCCATCCGTACAGCAGTGTTCCCATCCGTACAGCACTGTGTTCCCATCCGTACAGCAGTGTTCCCATCCGTACAGCACAATGTTCCCCTCCATACAGCAGTGTTCCCATCCATACAACACAGTTTTCCCATACATACTCCTTAGATATTTGATGAACAGGCGCCCCCATATTGGTGAATTACAAAGAGGCTATCACTCAGATTAGAGGAAAACCAGTCACGATGGAACCGCGTATGATACCACTATTCAAGGGTTTACGACGTCGAGGAATCCAATGCTGGCGTTATTTTGGTGTTTTAAGGTCAAAGCAAAACCCTCAAGGTCATCTTAATGTACAACAAGTATGTAGTGGGTTCCCCCTATTTAGTGGGGTTTCTCCTATGTATTGGGTTTCTGTGTATTGGGGTTTCTCCTATTTAGTGGGTTCCCCCTATGTAGTGGGGTTTCTCCTATGTAGTAGGTTCCCCCTATGTAGTAGGTTCCCCCTATGTAGTGGGTTTCTCCTATGTAGTGGGGTTTCTCCTATGTAGTGGGTTTGTTGTGTTGGTGTGTACCGTAAATTGGTAAGGAGTAATCAAAGCCTTTGCACACACACACACACGCAGAAAAGACAGACACAACCAAAAACAATAACCGTTGTTCCTCCGGCGGGGTTAATAATGTTTAATGTGTTAAAAGGTAGATGCCATACATGTACATATAAAACAACACAAGCATGTTAAAATGGCACCCCGTGACAGGGTGTCAAGAGATTTAATCATGCTTGGATATGGCCTAACCAATTTGTATGTATAATGTCAAATCTATGGTGTATCAAAATGTTCTTAAAAAAAGAAGCAATTTTGTCCAGACCCCACGCATCTGTAGGTAAAACATGTGGGCCTATGTGGTTAACAAGTTTGACTGGTAATCCCGCGATCGCAGGTTCGATCCCCCCATCTGACCCTAATAAATTTAAGTCTTTCAGATGGGACGTTAAACCGAGGTCTCGTGTCGGTGCTGTACACCGTGCACGTAAAAGAACCAAAGGAGACTCTGGAATGGGTCATTGCACTATCCTCTGAAAATGACTAATCTCATCAGGAGACGTCGCTCATATGGGCAACCGGTAGCGACGATAAATAAATGTAAAACAAACACTGACAGCAATTCATTAGTGGTGCCATAGTTATATTGGCTGTCTGATTAGCGCAGTGGTTAGTGAGCTCGCTTCTCACCAATGCAACCTGGGTTCGATCCTTGGACCAGGAAGTATGCGAGATGGTACAGTGGTCGCCAGATCGGACAGGTGATTTTCTCCTGGTACTCCGGTTTCCTCCCACACGAATGACCACATTTACGGTTTCATCCGCGCCAACGAGAATGATTAATATAAGTTGTTAGAACTTACTTCGCAATCGTTATAAAATAAATAAAGTTAAACTTATATTGCAGCTAGTACGCTTAACTTCTACTAAACCTTGGACTATAGATCGGAGGAGAGAAATGACTCATGGAATGTAAGTATACCAAAGGTTGTGGCATGCACGCAAATCTAAACTTTTCTAACAAATTCATTTTTTTAAATTAAACTATTTATTTGCATAATTATGTAATTGATTAGACAATACAATTTTATATACCATCCATACTCACCTGTAAGACGACCCTACTTTGATCCTGAAATATGTGGGTTTTGGCATGCACCTGCATATAAGACAGGTCGATAAATGGACACCAGACCATGCATAAATACCGTAATCGTGTATGCATAACACGCACTTTTCCCCTCCAAAATAGTATCCAAATGTCTGGTGCATATTATATTCCAGATTATAACTAAATTGTGTATCAAGACTCAAAAAACGACAAATGGCGTATTACAACAAAGGGAAATAAATGTTTCATACTATTTTTCTCTAAGTCCCGTAACGTGCAGTATTTGTTCTGGATTTCGTTTGAGTCTATATTGTGTGGAAAATCATTCAAAGTTTAAAATGTTATTTAATTTATGATAAAAAAATAGAAAATATAGATAGAAAATAGATTAAAAAATATTAAAATCAACAAAAGTAACTTTTATTTATTATGTAGCATGTTTGTCCAGTGCAAGTTGAAGAAATATTTAGTGTCAGACAGTGTTAGAGTGTCAGACAGTGTCAGAGTCTTTCATAAACGTAATTACGGAGACAATTAGTTTTAACATTCAAATAAATAATTGTTGTTTGTTGCACTCGCATATACATGTACGACGTGAAGCCAATTTGAAGCAATAATCATTATTTTCATTTAAGTTTATTTAACGTCGCTACCGGTTGCCCATTTGAGCGATGGGCAGTTTACCTTTCCTGGGCAGGCTCCAGCGGTTAACCAGTACTTGGTGCACAAACCTCCGTAAGTAACTGCCAACTTTTTTATATAAATGAGACACGGCCTGAGCGGGGCCTTGAACCCGTGACCATCAGTGATGACCTTAACCACTCGACCATGAAGGCGGACTATCAGCCATAATCTGGTGGTAAAAACTCGTCTTATAGGCACGTATGTACGGTACATGAATCAATCAAAAAATGAGGTAACAAATTATAAGACACATACATACATTTGTGTATCAGTTCAAAAGGATTGGGAGACAATATTCAGTATAACTACTATAAGACCATAGGGCACAACAATTAATTATGGTGTCTTGTGCCACAATAGGAAACCGTCCAACCCAAAGATCATACAAGAAAAGACGATGACTGAATGATAAAATTATAGCATAATGACCTTATTATAAAAATGATCTAGCACATTCATATTAATCTACAATAATATTTACAAAGAACTAAAACTCCACATAAACTTACACAGGGTTCACTCTAGGTCAGAATTTTTGGGAGAAGTGAGAAAGCGCGTGATCGCTTCCTTAAATGGTGTTTTTTAATATACTTCTGCAAAATAGGGTTAAAATGCACAGTACAACAATTAAATACAACAGTTGAATAGGAGTGCTTTATAATGGGCCAGTGTATCTTACTAGACAACATTTTGTTTGAAAATCGTAAAAACCAAAAAATATTTTTATTATTATTTTTTTATAGGGCGAAGTCAGGGTAGGGTCCCTAGGGCAACAATTTCGCCCACATCGCTCTCTAGAATGATCCCTGAGCTTACAGTTGTTCAGCATTTGTTACTGCTGTGTGCTGAATGTAAAACTTGGTCATGGTTTTACAGAAGCGCATTTCTTGACAGATATCTGAGAACTATCTGAAATTATTTTACAAGACGGGGACAATTTGTTAGAATGTACGATGGAGATTTAAGACAAGGGACAGAATGGAAGGGACCATATCCGATACTCTTTGATGCACTTTTGTTGAGTATTGTTTATGTCAATAAAAAATAGAAAATGTTTGCTGAATATTGCTCGATTTGTGAAAGAAGCGCTATGCCTACGTAAAAATACTCTTGGAAATTAAATTAGATTTGTCTACTGATCGTTTACTGTACTGATGTGTTTGTGTGTTTTGTTATTTGTATAAATTATATGCGTGTGTTTTTACGTTTATTTATCGTCGCTACCGGTTGCCCATATGAGCGACGCCTCCTGAAGAGATTAGTTATTTTAGATTTTGGAGGATAGTGCATGATACAGACAGAGACCCATTCCAGAATCTCATCTGGTTCTTTTACGTGCACGGTGTAAAGCATATATTTATTGTCATGTATATATATTTATTGTCTTTGCCATAAGTTAGTGAAATTGTAAATGGCCAAAGGCAAATGTTTTGCCGATTTGCTAATAAACTTGAAACTTGTTAATAGATAAATTACAGTACAGTACCGTAGCCAGAGGCAAATTCAACCGAGGCAATCTAGGGGGTCTGGGGCATGTTCCCCTTTAAAATTGTTGGGGTATAGAAGCGATTTCCTGCGTTTTCTGATTTAATGAGTTTAGACGTATACTTATGTACTGACCATTCAGCTCTCTAGCAGTCAACATTTTATACAACAAATGGATATTATTTTGCATTTTATTTTTCATTTATTTTTTGGTTGCTTTGGAAATTTTAACCGAGGCAACTACCTCGGTGTGCCTCAGTGTGGCTACGGTCATGCAGTAATTGTTTTAACCGAGGCATCTGTCTCAGTGTGCCTCAGTGTGGCTACGGTCATGCAGTAATTGTTTTAACCGAGGCATCTGTCTCAGTGTGGCTACGGTCATGCAGTAATTGTTTTAACCGAGGCATCTGTCTCAGTGTGCCTCAGTGTGGCTACGGTCATGCAGTAATTGTTTTAACCGAGGCATCTGTCTCAGTGTGGCTACGGTCATGCAGTAATTGTTTTAACCGAGGCATCTGTCTCAGTGTTCCTCAGTGTGGCTACGAGCCTGCAGTAATTGTTTTAACCGAGGCATCTGCCTCGGTGTGCCTCAGTGTGGCTACGGTCATGAAGTAATTGTTTTAACCGAGGCAGCTGCCTTGGTGTGCCTCAGTGTGGCTACGGTCATGCAGTAATTGTTTTAACCGAGGCATCTGTCTCAGTGTACCTCAGTGTGGCTACGGTCATGCAGTAATTGTTTTAACCGAGGCATCTGTCTGTGTGCCTCAGTGTGGCTACGAGCCTGCAGTAATTGTTTTAACCGAGGCATCTGTCTCAGTGTGCCTCAGTGTGGCTACGGTCATGCAGTAATTGTTTTAACCAAGGCATCTGTCTCAGTGTGCCTCAGTGTGGCTACGGTCATGAAGTAATTGTTTTAAAATTGGCAACAATGATGCACCTGTATTTATTTTACAGACAATTTGCATAATAGATATAGGATCTTACACTCGTGGTGATTTCACAAAATATGGTATGAAATCACAACAGTAACAACAACGATAAATTTGAAGAACTAAAACGTTTCTGTTTGCCAGTATATTTTTGAGCCTTATTACATTAAGATGTATCCGTACGCCGTAGTAAATAGTCCCTGATAAACAACTACACGCAAATAATCAACACAATATTTATAATATCTGTATTCCTCTAGTGCAGATACAGCATTTTATTGATCTAAGCAGTTGATTTTCAACAAATAAAGCACGAACACAAACAACATGTAGATGTCGAATGTGTATCGCAAGCTGTCGATGTCAGAATCCTTCCAGGTGTTATTAAACGTGTGTACATATAAGAAATTATGAGATGATCGTATTACACTGAATACAAGAACAGTTACGTGATAAATGGATTTCTATATAGAATGGATTTTAATTTAACCCTTATAATGCTAATCACAACAAAAGTCGCTTTTGTAAACAGCATAGAGCCCGATCAGATAACACATAACACACAGAATGTGTGCCTGATTAGGCTCTATACTGTTTGCTATTCGGATAGTGGAGCTAAAACACTTGTCTAAATAGCAAACAACATAGATTCCGATCAAATGCGGTGCTAAGTCGCGGCTGATCTGGATCTATGTTGTTTACACATTCTTTCCAATTTATTCGGCATTTTAACCCTTTCAACCCCACAGGCCTCTAAATAGGCTTATGAAAAGTGTAGATCCAGATGAGCCGGCTCGTGACGAGCCGTCTCATCAGGATCTGCACTTTTTTGCCAGTAATAATTATTACTATTTTTAGATAAAATTACCCATTTTGATAAATGAACTGGTCCAAAGGTAATTTTCTTATTAATTTATTGGTCTGAAAATATCACGCACCAGTCCATGTCAGTTACTTGGGGTTGAATGGGTTAAGGGTTATAATTGAGACAAATTATTAATATACATTATGTACAATGTAGTTTATATTGGTTGGTATTATTGGTGTTGCAGGAGGTGCTTCATGTAATTCAGAGATGTGCCTTTGCCCAGGTGAAGTCCTGCAAATAAAATAACATGGTATGAGAGAATCATAACGCACAGTTCTTGTTAATATTAATAATATATAAAAATGTAATAATGATTTAGAGTAAAGTTGGCAAATAATCAATTCACACGTCATACATGCATATTGTAACATATGAAACAGTATGGTACAGTTTATGTATGGAGAGCATCTACCATGTCTGAAGCTTTGTTCTGCATTATTTGTGTTAGCACAGTCAAACGTGTAATATAGGACACCTACAAATGAAGATCACCCTCTCTAAATACGACCATTTACATCTCCCAAATACCACCTGTCAACCAAGACGACTCGGACACGCTATCATTCACATTGGTGGTCACTGTTCACAGGTTTAATTGTATCTGTCAACCAAGACCACTCTACCATTCACATTGGTGGTCACTGTTCACAGGTTTAATTGTATCTGTCAACCAAGACCACTCTACCATTCACATTGGTGGTCACTGTTCACAGGTTTAATTGTATCTGTCAACCAAGACCACTCTACCATTCACATTGGTGGTCGCTGTTCACAGGCTTAATTGTATCTGTCAACCAAGACCACTCTACCATTCACATTGGTGGTCGCTGTAGACAGGTTTAATTGTATCTGTCAACCAAGACCACTCTACCATTCCCATTGGTGGTCGCTGTAGACAGGTTTAATTGTATCTGTCAACCAAGACCACTCTACCATTCCCATTGGTGGTCGCTGTTCACAGGTTTAACTGTACAACCAAGACCACTCTACCATTCACATTGGTGGTGACTGAAATACTGGTCGGAGGGACACCCAGGGTATTTCCTCCACCAATAATTACTGGAGAGACGCCATATGACCTAAGTTGTCGATGCGAGTTTGAACCCACAAAATAACAAACACTTGATTGATTTTGTATTCCGGTTGCATGGGGATGTTCTAGATAATGTGGCATTAATTGCCTATCCTAGTTGTGATGTTCCGAGTGTCACTACACTTGTGACCCCACTGAAGGAATTCGTTCCGAGTGGTTATACCATAAAACACGTTTTTGCAAACAAGCAGACTGCATTTCTTAATGGGAGTGTGGTGCATCTGTGGCATTTGTGTTCAGTTTAAGGAGACATTTTGTGAATTTATTTCAGTACTACTTTGCACCAGTGCATGGATGAGTAAACAGCCTCATATGGCAGCTAGGATCCCTACGCATTTCACTTATGACCCAGTATTTGTAAACACATGTAGAAACACTTTCATGGTGATGCCATGACCTACTGGGGTCTAATTGCCAGCAGAAGCCCTGGCGTATACAGCATGTCTTATAAGTTGAAGCTTGTTTTCAATAGAGAATTTGATTGCGAAATTTGGTGAATTTACAATAGCATGAATGAAGAAAGACAATATTGAGACATGTGCATCCTACATTTTATAATGCAAAATAAATGCTTACATTTTATATGCAAGATAAACACCTACATTTTATAATGCAAAATAAATGCTTACATTTTATATGCAAGATAAACACCTACATTTTATAATGCAAAATAAATGCTTACATTTTATATGCAAGATAAACACCTACATTTTATAATGCAAGATAAACACCTACATTTTATAATGCAAGATAAACACCTACATTTTATAATGGAACACCTACATTTTATAATGCAAGATAAATGCCTACATTTTATATGCAAGATAAATGCTTACATTTTATATGCAAGATAAACACCTACCGGTACATTTTATAATGCAAGATAAATGCTTACATTTTATATGCAAGATAAATGCTTACATTTTATATGCAAGATAAATGCTGACATTTTATAATGCAAGATAAATGCTTACATTTTATATGCAAGATAAATGCCTACATTTTATATGCAAGATAAAGGCTTACATTTTATATGCAAGATAAATGCTTACATTTTATATGCAAGATAAATGCCTACATTTTATATGCAAGATAAATGCTTACATTTTATATGCAAGATAAATGCTTACATTTTATATGCAAGATAAATGCCTACATTTTATATGCAAGATAAATGCTTACATTTTATATGCAAGATAAACGCCTACATTTTATATGCAAAATGCCTACATTTTATATGCAAGATAAATGCTTACATTTTATATGCAAAATAAACGCCTACATTTTATAATGCTGATAAACACCTACATTTTATATGCAAGATAAACGCCTACATTTTATATGCAAAAAATGCCTACATTTTATATGCAAGATAAATGCTTACATTTTATAATGCAAAATAAATGCCTACATTTTATATGCAAGATAAACGCCTACATTTTATAATGCAAAATAAATGCCTACATTTTATATGCAAAATAAACACCTACCAATTTATAATGCAAAATAAACATCCTACGAATTTATAATGCAAAATAAATGCCTACGAATTTATAATGCAAAATAAACACCTACCAATTTATAATGCAAGATAAATGCCTACCCCTACCAATTTATAATGCAAAATAAACGCTTACCTGCTAAAAATATAATGCACAATATATGCTGGTTCAACATGTGAACGTTATTATCACATCATTAACATTCCTTATATAATCTGTGGACGAATGTCAGGGGAGGTAACTAGAGCCACAGAGTGGGGGCTAAATATACGCCTACCTGTTCTTTAGCAAACATAAGAGACAAGACATTCTTGGATTCTCCCTCCATTGTATATACGTAGAATCGGATTAAACCACAATCTGAAATGCGACAGAATGATGAGTAAGCATTAATTAATTAATTAATTAATAACATTATTAGTCATTCTAAACACAGAAAAATATATTTCAATTCATAAAGTTACAACTAAGCCGACTGTAAGCTTAATAAGAGTGGAATTAGCATAAGTGCATGCTTTGACAATATGATGTATGTAATACCATCCGAGAGCATTAATGGAACACACGATAACAACATTTGATAATGTGTTGCTATTTAATGCTTAACCCTTTGCACGATAGCAGCAGATAAAATCACTATTGCAAACACTATTTCTGTGCCGTCTGTCTGATCTGGCTCTATGCTGTTGGCTATTCGGATAGTGGAGCTAAAACACTTGGCTGAATAGCAAACAACATAGATCCTGATCAGACGTGGTATTACGACACGGTCGATCTGGATCTATGTTGTTTGCAAATGTGATTTTATTTACTCAGCAAGCAAAGGGTTAGACTACATGTATGCATGATTCCAGACACACGCTGAATGCATTAAGTATAGGATATAAGCTGATAACGATCCAATATGTAAAATATTGGACTGTAGCGCTGAAAACAGTACCAATATTTTACATATTGGATCCATTATATCTTATTTAAAACACACACTTATATAACAAGATCCTGCTAATTAAAATTGTTAATTTCGTACATTTACGCGTAGGATTTAATATAATACGCCTTTTGACAGATGTCCAATAATAATAATAATGGACTGCAAGTACAAAGGTATGACGTCATGACAGTGTTTACGACAGTGTTTTAATTGCAAATAAAACAGTGTATTTTCTTTTATCCAGGACGTTATATTCAATAAAAGCTGATTATAATAGTTCAAGAGGTGGCAATATAACAGTTCAGGACACTGTAAATGTAAACTACAAACACTAACTACAGTACTAGCAATGAATTCCGCCATGCATGTTACTTCCTTATTGCCATAGAAACATAATAGCCAGGATTTTAATTTTTAATTCATATTCTGTGCCGTCTGATCTGGCTCTATGCTGTTTGCAAAATCGACTTTAGTCGTGATTGGCAGGTTAAGTGTTAAGTATGTCAAGAATATGAGAGTACAGTGGTGACATTCATTGTTTGATCATTACACAAAATTATCTTCACAAATTCAAGATTTTAGTGTCACAAATTAACGATATGACCATCGAGAATTGGTGAACCTGAAATCGTGAATTTATGAAGTTGAAACCGTGAATTTATGAAGTTGAAATAGTAGATTCATGAAGTTGAAATAGTGAATTCATGAAGTTGAAATAGTGAATTCATGAAGTTGAAATAGTGAATTCATGAAGTTGAAATTGTGAATTTATGAAGTTGAAATTGTGAATTTATGAAGTTGAAATTGTGAATTTATGAAGTTGAAATCGTGAATTTATGAAGTTGAAATTGTGAATTTATGAAGTTGAAATCGTGAATTTGTTATTCTAACATGGCTCGGCATTTTGTCTGTATACGCAAAGAAGGAATGTACCAATTGCTAAATATGCAATAAAACGTGGCTTAGCGAGTGATGTCTAACATGCAGTCATGTATGTAGTTGTGTGGCGTCATTTGCGGCTTTCTACAAAATTACACCACGTATTTTTTGCTCTTTTTGGATATTTTGGTCATGTTAGAATCAAAATAATATTTGTCGGCCTATTTGCATTATTTATAGTCAAATAAAACATGGTTTTTCGTTCTGAGCGCCAGAATTAACTACTTAGGCCTATGGCCTGCATGGTTAATTCCTACACGTCATATTAACATCAAACTATGTTTTATTCGCAAATACTACACGTCATATTAACATCAAACTATGTTTTATTCGCAAATAATACACGTCATATTAACATCAAACTATGTTTTATTCGCAAATACTACACGTCATATTAACATCAAACTATGTTTTATTCGCAAATACTACACGTCATATTAACATCAAACTATGTTTTATTCGCAAATACTACACGTCATATTAACATCAAACTATGTTTTATTCGCAAATACTACACGTCATATTAACATCAAACTATGTTTTATTCGCAAATAAATAACAGAAAAACAAATATTACTTACATAAAAATAATGAAATAGCTAATGTCACCAGCGAAAGGCTTTAATGAATTACAACCTACTTACCTTGGTTCATACAAGGTGCTTCATTATACTTGGAAACTTCCACTTTGTGGAAACTGTCAGTGTTTAGAACCACCTTCACTTCCCGAGAGCGAGCAACAGGGTCAAACTTGCGTGGAAGACTGTAGCTCTCATAAGCAATAGATCCACGCGACTCGAACACTTGACCAATGGCATCACTTAGAACAAATGAAGAACGGCCTAAAATAGATACATGCAAATTATTGAACGGAGATTTGGTCATAGCATCAGGACTGCTCAGATCAAATGCATATATTGCAGCATTAAATTCCCCTAAAGTTTGTGGAAGTCGTGATAGCGCAGGTGGTAGCGCGTTCGCTTCAGGTGCGAAAGGACCAGAGTTTGCGCCCCACTGGAACCGTTACAATTGTGCCCTTATCCCTTTCAACACCACAGACCTCTAAATAGGCTTACAAAACGTGTAGATCCAGATGAGCCGGCTCGTGACGAGCCGTCTCATCAGGATCTGCACTTTTTGCCAGTGATATGACTATTTTTAGACATAATTACCCATTTTGATAAATGAACTTGTCCAAATGTGATTTTCTGATTCATTTATTGGTTTATGAATATCATGGACCAGTCCATGTGAGTTACTTGGTGTTGAATGGGTTAAGGTTTGTTTCCAATAAAACCAATAATTTTAGACTTGGTTTTCAGTACCGTTCCAGAGACAAATTTCAACCGAGGCAATCTCGGGGGTCCGGGGCATGTTCCCCTTTAAAATTGCGGGGGCATAGAAGAGATTTCCTGCGTGTCCTGATTTAACGAGTTTAGACGTATAATTATGTACTGACCTTTCAGCTCTCTAGCAGGCAATATTTTATACAGCAAAGGGATATGTTTGGCTTTGGAAATATTAACTGAGGCAGCTGCATCAGTGTGCCTCAGTGTGGCTACGGGCCTGGTTTTTTACAATACTTTTGTTTCTGCAATACTTTTTTTGGGTGCGGAATAAACCCCTCTTTGGGGACCTCAATATAAAAGATTTTTGTTTTGGTATTTTACTAACGATATCTTTTAAAAATCTGTATATCTCAACACTCAAATATTACAGTATTTGCAAAAGTGATTTTATCTGCAAACTGATAAGACAAACTACGATTTAAAAGAAGTCTCAAGGCAATAATAACGCAACAAAATAAAGTTGCTTTGCTTAGTGACGTCATGACAATTTGCGCCGACACTTGGGGCCACAATGAAAGTAGAAACGTTTTTATGAAAACGAGCGTGCTACGGTAATGTGATAAAAAAAGATCTGGAAGTTTTGGAATTTTGCTATTAAACGAGCCTGTTAACATTTAACTATGTTAAATCATAGTTTGTCTTACCATTAACGTTATGTACCAATTCAAATAGAAATATGCATATTTTAAAGTTTAATTTACAAATTATAAGGCTTATTCTCTCAGCCAATCAGAATCCGTCCAGGTGTTATTAAACGTGTGTACATATAAGACATTATGATATGGTGTTATTACACAGAATACAAGCAGTTATGTGATTTTATCAAAATGTTAAAGTAAAGAACCCATTGGATATACTGTAGGATTTCTGTCGAGATTTAGTAATTTAATAATTTTACAATGAGAAAGTGGGTGAAAATTGATAGCAATGATAAAAACAGAGGAAACCAATTTAGAGGACCTATCCTCCTAATGAGTATTCAGGGGAGATAATTGACCAATGTCTCTCATTGACAATATACAGTGCTTAATCACGTTATGTACCAATTCATATAGAAATATGCATACTTTAAAATTTAATTTACAAATAATAAGAAGTATTCTCTCAACCAATCAGAATCCGTCCAGGTGTTATTACACGTGTGTATATATAAGAAATTTTGAGATGACTGTATTACAGCGAATACAACCAAAGTAAATCTATATTATATTTGAAAATTAAACAGGTTCTCAAACTTCCACCTCAATAGTAAATAAATTAAATATACATGTATATGCAACGGGGCTCTCGAGGTAAAGCAAGAGTGAGTAACATACCTCTACCATCCAATGAGAACATCACATGGGGTGTTGACATAAACGCAGTCTCGCTACTGAGTGTTCCATTTGCCATTAAGCGGTACTCTGTGTTAGGGTCCAGGTCACGCAAGATGGCATACGGACGGTCACCGATGTGGAAAACATCGACTTGATGTGGCCTCATAGTGTTGATGAAACAATACAAGGTCAGATTTGATTTCTGCGGAAAAGAAATATAAATATATAGATAATTAATTAATTAGAGGACATATACAGCATACAGACGGATCTGTAGTCCAGTGGTTAACACGTTGGACTGGTAATCCAGGGATTGCAGGTTCGATCCCCCATCTGACCCTAATAAAATTAACAGTCTTTCAGATGGGACTTTATACTGAGGTCTCGTGTCGGTGCATTACACCGTGCATGTAAAAGAACCAGCGGAGACCCTGGAATGGGTCTCTGTCTGTATCATTGTACTATCCTCCAAAAATCTAAAATGGCTAATCTCATCAGGAGGCGTCGCTCATATGGGCAACCGGTAGCGACAATAAATAAACGAAAAACACACATAAAATGACTAATCTCTTCAGGAGGCGGCGCTCATATGGGCAACCAGTAGCGACAATAAATAAACGAAAAACACACATAAAATGACTAATGTCTTCAGGAGGCGGTGCTCATATGGGCAACTGGTAGCGACAATAAATAAACATAACACACACATATACAAGTGTACAGTAGCATAAACATAAATAAATAAGTGTTTGTGCTGAAACGAAATGTCACAACCATAGAACATGCATACAGTGGGCATTCTGCATCACAACCATAGAACATGCATACAGTGGGCATTCTGCATCACAACCATAGAACATGCATACAGTGGGCATTCTGCATCACAACCATAGAACATGCATACAGTGGGCATTCTGCATCACAACCATAGAACATGCATACAGTGGGCATTCTGCATCACAACCATAGAACATGCATACAGTGGGCATTCTGCATCACAACCATAGAACATGCATACAGCGGGCATTCTACATCAGTCACTCACTTATCATTTATCCTTCACCATGGAAGGTTCAAGTCCTACTGGAATCATAGACATTCAAGTGAGAAAATTATCCCCAGCTTGCTTGCAGAAGGTCAGTGGTTATGCACAGGTCTGAAACAATGCTCGAAAGGGCACCCTGAAATATTTTTGAAGTCTCTATGCCAAATAATGCTAGGAAGTCTGTATGACTGAGGTATTGGTTGGTGTGAATCAATATTCACCTAGATATATAGCCATTGGCCATGTTTCCCTAACCGACCTCCGCTGTGGGGTATTGGTTGGTGTGAATCAATATTCACATAGATATATAGCCATTGGCCATGTTTCCCTAACCGACCTCCGCTGTGGGGTATTGGTTGGTGTGAATCAATATTCACCTAGATATATAGCCATTGGCCATGTTTCCCTAACCGACCTCTACTGTGGGGTATTGGTTGGTGTGAATCAACATTCACATGGATATATAGCCATTGGCCATGTTTCCCTAACCGTCCTCCGCTGTGGGGTATTGGTTGGTGTGAATCAACATTCACATGGATATATAGCCATTGGCCATGTTTCCCTAACCGACCTCCGTTGTGGGGTATTCAGGGTTTCCTCTGGGTCAATTTTAGTTTGCGCCAGCAAATTCGCCAATCAGAAAAAGTTTGCGCCAATGGCTCCAATGTTGGAGCCAGCAGTCTATAGTCCATATTCAATTGGACATCTGGTATGTGCCGATGTTAAACAAGTTGTCATCTTGTGTGCATGTACTACTGCTAATTACTTGTACTTCTGCTGTAGTTGTCTACATGCACTTATGAATAAATAAATACTGTGTAACTTATTACCTACCAATCATAAAAAATCAAGTTTGGGAAATTGGAAAATGCACTAAGACTAACTATGCATTTTATTGCACCCACTACGTTCTAAATTCGCGTTTTGATACAGTTTTACGTTTGTAGGGACTATTAGTCATATCACTAAACTGAAGGTGTTTCAGTCCTTTCATGGTTGGAAATTGTCTGGGCCGAATCATATTCTGGGGTTTCAGGATTAGCAGAATTATTCTGCTTGGAAACTAAACCTATTTCAGTAGTGGGCATTTCCCGGCATATGACGTACTTACTTATCTGTATCATCTGAATGCTTTTCGTTGTACATAATTGTAACAAGTAAATGCGTCTCGTCAATAAAAAAGTACTCGGTGATCTTGTACATTTTATCCCTGCAGAAAGGTCCATATAATCTGCTGTCAAAATATTGTTGCGTCACAGAAAACGCATTCAATGATTCTCATTGCGTCTCTGGCCATTTCATTGCATCAAAACTGCAAGAAACGCAGAGTGAGAAAAACTGCATTATCGAATTATGATGTACAGAAATATCTGTGCTAATCAGTTGTAGGATTAAAGACCGCTATTTAATCCAATTATCCGTAATTAAAATGTCACCAACTTCTCAACACCCCATGCAATCAAGTGCCAAACAGCTGATTTCCAATAAACAAACGCTTGTCATCATCGCACACATGACCGCACACGCGACCTTCACTTTCATGGATTTTCGGCAGATTATGTTTCTTGAAAAATGTTATTTTGCCGATATTTATGGCATGCGCCAAGGATTTTCGCCAACTGAAGATTTTTGGAGCCAGATTTAATTTTTATGCGCATTTGGCGACAAATGCGACCGACAGCGGGAACCCTGGTATTGGTTGGTGTGAATCAACATTCACATGGATATATAGCCATTGGCCATGTTTCCCTAACCGACCTCCGCTGTGAGGTATTGGTTGGTGTGAATCAACATTCACATGGATATATAGCCATTGGCCATGTTTCCCTAACCGACCTCCGCTGTGGGGTATTGTTTGGTGTGAATCAACATTCACATGGATATATAGCCATTGGCCATGTTTCCCTAACCAACCTCCGCTGTGGGGTATTGGTTGGTGTGAATCAACATTCACATGGATATATAGCCATTGGCCATGTTTCCCTAACCGACCTCCGCTGTGGGGTATTGGTTGGTGTGAATCAACATTCACATGGATATATAGCCATTGGCCATGTTTCCCTAACCGACCTCCGCTGTGGGGTTTTGGTTGGTGTGAATCAATATTCACCTAGATATATAGCCATTGGCCATGTTTCCCTAACCGACCTCCGCTGTGGGGTATTGGTTGGTGTGAATCAACATTCACATGGATATATAGCCATTGGCCATGTTTCCCTAACCGACCTCCGCTGTGGGGTATTGGTTGGTGTGAATCAACATTCACATGGATATATAGCCATTGGCCATGTTTCCCTAACCGACCTCCGCTGTGGGGTTTTGGTTGGTGTGAATCAATATTCACCTAGATATATAGCCATTGGCCATGTTTCCCTAACCGACCTCCGCTGTGGGGTATTGATTGGTGTGAATCAATATTCACCTAGATATATAGCCATTGGCCATGTTTCCCTAACCGACATCTGCTGTGGGGTATTGGTTGGTGTGAATCAACATTCACCTAGATATATAGCCATTGGCCATGTTTCCCTAACCAACCTCCGCTTGGGTAAAGATGACCGCAACCAAAAAAATCCATCCTTTACTGTATATCTAAGCCCTGATAATCTATGGAAGCTTGAAAACCACCCAATGAGGAGTTTGACACAAATATTGGATATATATACAGACATACCCAAAATTGTATATTAAGTGTCTATTCCTTTGATCTCTATAGCCACCAAACGGCATTGATAGCCACATCAAAGTTTTTATAGCCACATAATGCCTAACCCTAGACGACTAGACAGTAAACTTGGACCAACAAGGTTAACTATAGGCATCGCTTTTAAAGCAGGGAAAACCATACAAATTATTTAAAATTTAATCCTGTCTGAAGTAAATTTATGTACCGTTTCTTTAAATTTTTCTGGCACCTTCCATTGCACAATGGCATCATGCGCACCGATCTGCTGAATGAACACACGACCCACAACTGAAAGTATGCACAATAATACGTGACTAATAGATCTATAACCTTCTTATAAATATAAAACTTCATTTATTTTATGATTGCAAAACCAGCTTTAACAATTTAATATATTAATCACTCTTGTTGGCGCGGATGAAAGAGTAAAATTACCCAGAGAAAACCCAACTGTCCGGTTCAAAGAAAACCCAACTGTCCGGTTCAAAGAAAACCCAACTGTCCGGTTCAGAGAAACCCAACCGTCTGGTTCAAAGAAAACCCAACTGTCCGGTTCAGAGAAAACCCAACTGTCCGGTTCAGAGAAAACCCAACTGTCTGGTTCAGAGAAAACCCAACTGTCCGGTTCAGAGAAACCCAACTGTCCGGTTCAGAGAAAACCCAACTATCCGGTTCAGAGAAAACCCAACTCTCCGGTTCAGAGAAAACCCAACTGTCCAGTTTAGAGAAAACCCAACTATCCGGTTCAGAGAAAACCCAACTCTCCGGTTCAGAGAAAACCCAACTGTCCGGTTCAGAGAAACCCAACTGTCCGGTTCAGAGAAAACCCAACTCTCCGGTTACATTTGTGAGACGCTAGAGTGGTATAACCACTAAAAGGACAGCCTACATCATACTTATGAAACACGAGGCCAATAGAAAGTGCTACAGCATTGAATGGGTGCTGGGTGATTAGTACATGAGATCAGTCATAAACTCTTGTTTACCGTACACACATTTATTTTAGCTCGATTGTGAACCAAGTAATTACAACATTCTATTAATCACTATCGTGACTTAATTCCTGATGGAATGGTTAGCCACGAGGGAGAGAGAAGAGGCAAAATCACATCGCAAAAAACTAATAAAATGTATTTTTTCACGTATAAATGTATTGCTACTACAAATTCTTCCGAATACATTCGAACACTAACATTGAATCAATAAACAGTGTTTTTGTGGATTGAAAGTATGATTTCATATAATGGTCATCCATGCTCCTGAATTGACATTTGTTTGTCATCGGAGTCAATACTAAACGCGAGATAATGTCGTTTAGAGATAATTTAACTAAGAATAGTCTACAAATAAATACGGTAGGCACAAATGTGAGATATAACGGTAAATCTGTACCATAAATTGTGTAACACTAGTCTGAAATTATTCAGTATTTGAAACAAATATTTGGAAAAAAATTATACCATATAATAGGAAAATACATTCTGTAGAAAATTGCGTTTTCACCGATGTAGTATCGCTTTAAGGGCACCACCAACGTGGTTCTAATGAGGCTCAAATTCACAACCTCTCGGCTACAAGGCAGAGAGACCTTATCCATTATACCACCAGTCATGAACTTTTCTCCTTCCTTTGGTTCAGTTTTATTTTCATCCTAGTTTTGTATAATCTTTTCTGGAAAGAAACTCTTGTCATTTAGTTTAATCAAACGTTAGCTAGACTTTCTGGTGCGCCATTATCTAATGTTGTCAAAACTTGTGGCCCAAACCATTTGCATTTTCATATTATGTATTGTATCGTTCTGTGCATAACATTAACTACTGATTTGCAATAAAATAAGATTAAACTAAACTCTTGACTTCATAATACAATATTCAACTAGTTAAACCTTTACTCCACAAAATAAGGGGCCAATAACTCCATACTACATATCAATAATAATCAAGGCGTTGCAATGAGCGACATCACTGGCTTTTCTATTACCTCCCTTGGCAGAAAAAGGTTGTATATACGTAAATAGGCAGAAGTACATCAGCGGTCCACTCGAATGTAGTCCAAATAACTAATATAGTTCATTTTTCTTTTTGGTAAAAAATGCATTTTCATGACAGGCAGTGTATGGTTTTTGTGTTTTTTGAGAAATTATGTGACTCGAGAATACTTCAGAATAGTTGATGTGTAGAAAAGATGTGATATAAGAATTCAGGCCATTGCAAACTAAAGGTTGGTATACTGTATTATGTGGCGGAGGAATACAGTGTGTAAACACAGTGACGTTATTCACAGGTCAGCAATGGCTATGGGAAACATTATAATTGGAAGAGTTTTGCTCTTTTACAGTTTGATTTGAATACCTCTTCACAGTGTATGTGGTATCAGAAGAAATGAAAGATTAGAAATATAAATGAACAGACTGCTTGTTTTTACTTTTCACTATGTATTTAATATGCAATTTATTTGTTGTTTTACAACCTAAAGTCAGATTCATCGTGAATTGTATATCATCCTTTTAGTTGGAATCCTTTGTTTTTACTGTTGTTCCCTGCATGACCAGATGTTGTGGTATGATAATCGTGATATTATCAAAATCGAGTTTTACCCTGTAGGATATCTGTTGAGACCCTTTCAATGCCACATACCTCAAAATAGGCTTACAAAAAGTGTAGATTGGCGGCTGATCTGGATATGTTTGCAAATGTGATTTTATTTACTCAGCAGGCAATGGATGAGATAATCTTGGCTAATGACGAACACTATAAAATTATCCATGAACAATGCTAAGTCCACAAAAGTGAAAAATAAACATGCGCAGCACCTTTTTCCAGATTTTCTAAAATCGGCAGTGTAGGTCTTTGTGGCTCTGGTGGCTCACATGTGAGTTGGCAACATACTCCGGGCACGGGCCTTGGGTTTAAGCATGGCATTGGAGGAGGATAGCATGCTATACTCCGACATCGCTCTGACCGTCCATTAATGCATGTGCAGGTAACACACGGGTCTGGTCTTGGATGATAAGGCTCTCCGTTTCCAACAAATGATCCATCGTCAGCACGGCATCCACCTACATGGTATTAACGGGAATTAAACAGTAAGCAAGAATGGCAATATTGCAGTTCTATCCATGTCCCACATACAGATTTAGGCTAATGTAAGTAAGTAAGTAAGTAAATAGTTTATTATAGTGACATGTGCATTAACATATTTCAATACATACATAAATACATGAATATAGCACCCGACCCAATGGGTCTATAAGTCACCTACATATTAAATTGTTATACATATAAACATCATATAGAAGTCACAATGATTACATCAACAATATGATATTCAGTCATTTTAAGTATGGCATGGTATTTATGACTGTAATGTTAGCAATGGTAATGGTTACAACAATGATTATTATAAATTCACACCTTTATAATAAAGTTTGACTACTCGAGAGTAACTGTAAATGGACAGGTAATCATTGTTAATATATAACTGTACACACTGAAAATAAAATCCATATACTGTGAGATCTGTAACAAATAATTAAATTCAACTCATCATCATCATCATCATAATCATCATCATCATCATCATATCATCATCATCATCATATCACCATCACCATCAGCAGCAGCACCACCACCACCACCACCACCATCACCCTAATGTTATGTAAATATTGCATTCCTTCAGGGCTCATAATTTTTGGGAGAAGTGAGAAAGTGTGCGATTGAGCCCTTAAAGTGTGTTATTTACCAAATGTTACAAAATAGGGTTAAAGGGCACAATAGGACCATTAAATATAACATTTCAATAGCAGGAGTGTTTTACAGTGGATCAGTGTATCATAATGGACACAATTTTGGTAATTTTTAATTTTTTTAGGGTCCCTAAGGCGACTATTTCGCCCAATTCGCCCTATATAATGAGCCCTGTTCCCTGGTGGGCAATAAGAAAATAAACACCACGAGAACATTACCAAACAGTAACCAAAGGCATCAGCCAAGGTTAATACTCATGTATCGAGGTGTGATATGGCTGCAGTGACCAATTTTCCACATCAGGTTTCAATGGAATAAAGTCTGCAATTTCACGCTAGCGGCAGATAAAATCACCTTTGCAAACGGCATAGAGCCAGATCAGACGGCACAGAATGTTCTGTCTGACCAGGCTCTATGCTGTTTGCTATTGGGATAGTGGAGTTAAAACATTTGGCTAAATAGCAAACAACATAGATCCTGATTAGACGCGGCGTATTAATACGCCGTATCTGATCTAGATCTATGTTGTTTTTAAATGTGATTTTATTTACTCAGCATGCAAAGGGTTAATGTTTTGTTTCTAAAATGGCAGAGGTCTAGACGCGGAGTTCTAGCACACTTATCATAAAAACACATTTCAGCATAAAATAAAAAGAAAATTTATCTGCTTAAGTGAATGATCAAACTATATTTCACTCATGAACATAGAAAGCAATCATTAACACTCGTGTCTAGCGACACTTGTGATAATAAAAATTATTGCTTTCAATGTTCATTCATGAAAATATAACTGAAACATAAAAGCAGCATTACATCGTATGAGATAAAAGACATTTGAAAAATTCAAATTTTACGTATGGGTAGCAATGCTGCTACACTTTCTAACAGTATGCTTATGTTCATTTGGTAAACAGTGTTTTTTTGCGATAAAACAAACTCGAAACCGAAAGTAGGACTTTCCGAGTCGATCGGTCA
The DNA here is from genome assembly GCA_014843695.1 of Archivesica marissinica. Taxonomy (NCBI): domain Eukaryota; kingdom Metazoa; phylum Mollusca; class Bivalvia; order Venerida; family Vesicomyidae; genus Archivesica; species Archivesica marissinica. Next base: position 78,242,470 of record CM026397.1, read on the forward strand.
CGCACTTGTTTTAACCGGAACGCATCATTCGCACTTGTTTACATTTGGAATGCATCGTCGCCATTTGTCCCACGTTGTCTTTTTAATTAAATTACTTGATATGTTGATTCATACCTCTGTTAGATAAGTCTTTTAGGGACATTTCTACATCCCCGCGAGGGGTTCGACATTAGGGGAAGATAGATAGATAGTATTTCATGTTCAAAATATATACGTTGTTTTAAACATCTTCTGTTGTTTCACGCATGCGTGCTGTGCGCGTGTTTACATTTTGTGTGTTGATAAACAAATTTGCATATACGAGGATTTAAATTTATTGGAATTTTATCGTTTCTGAGCGACTATTTCGATTTGTGTAAACACATTTTTGTATTAGTATTTATATTTTACCCAAAACATCCTTTATTACGATGTAATGCTGCTTTAACAGCATAATAAACAGATCGTCGACTGTTCTCAATCTAATATGATTCCAAAATCATGATAACAGAAACATTTCACTGATACATGGCTATATTGAGTAAACAAATTTATTTTAGCTTGATTGTGAAACAAGTTTTTACAACGTTAGATGAATCACTCTCGAGACCTCATTGCTGATGGAATCCATCGCCATGAAGGAGAGAGAGAGGAGTTAATGTTGAATTTAAATGCCTTGCCTATGGGCACAATCGTAATGGCTACAGCTGGGCGTGAACACCGGGCCTTCCACACCCTGCGCTATCATGATTATCAATGACTACTATACATGGACTATCCGCAACATACGAAAACAAAAAAGGGCTGTATACGTAATAATTAAGGGCTGTAATACGAATCCTACCATCCAGGTCTATGTCAACACTCTCATCATCGACACATTCAAATCCACAGCAAGTGCCGGGTATGAGCAGGTAGTTTTTGCACGACGGTGCATCGCAGATGATGGCGGTACAGCGACTATCCACGCCATGCTTGCACTCGCACTGTACACAAGGGTCTGTCCCGGACTGATACATCTCACCACTACGCACGGAACGTCCCATGTAGTCTGTGCATCCCCCTGGCAGAGAGACAAACAACAGTTCTATAATGTACATATTTTATCATTCTAATAATGCATAATGATATGTTCTGCGCAATACATTGTGTAGTTCACGTCAATATTGGTCTTTCTTTTATGCCCCCGAAGGGATACATATAGTTTTCACACTGTCCGTGTGTTCGTTCATCCGTCTGTCCACACCCATAAAATGACTCTTGTTTGGCTAAGAGAACAATAAATTTACTAGTAGTCTACCTAAGTCTCCTCCGTGTTTCATTTTGTTTGTTTGTCTGATTTTGGGGTATAAAGCAGGGTTCATTCTAGGTCAGAAATTTTGGGAGAAAGCGCGTGATCGCTTCCTTAAATGGTGTTCTTTAATATACTTCTGTAAAATAGGGTTAAAATGCACAGAACAACCATTAAATACAACATTTGAATAGAAGGAGTGCTTTATAATGGGCCAGTGTATCTTACTAGACACAATTTTGTTTGAAAATCGTAAAAACCAGAGGACGAAGTCAGGGTCCCTAGGGCGACAATTTCGCCCACATCGCCCTATAGAATGATCCCTGTATAAAGTCACACAAACAGCTTAGGTCATATGGCGACTCTCCAGCTATTATCGGTGGAGGAAGATCACAGGTGACGCTTTGAGCAGTATTTCAGACACAGACGGACAGAACCACTGACCTTCCACAAGCCAGCTGGATAGCTTCCTTAAGTGAAAGAATTTGAGACCCACAGTGGGTTTTGAATGTACAATGATGAGGGGCAAGTGATTTGAAGTCAATGACCGAAACCACTCAGCCGCGGAAGCACGATTCATTCTGTAATGGTCCACCCAGGGTTCCCTCTGTCTGAATGTTTGTCTGCGCCACTTCTGTTGCCAATTGAAAAACACTGGAGCCAATTTACGGCAAAAAGATATTTCGTAGCATTTTCAATTTGTTTTGAAAATTTCTAAAGCGGCGCAATTCGCGTTGAAACGAGTGTTGAAACGAGCGTTCTGATTGGATTATGATTATTCTTCATATAAAAAAAACATCTTGTTACATTCTAATAATCCAATCAGAACGCTCGTTTCAACGCGAATTGCGCCGCTTTAGAAATTTTCAAAACAAATTGAAAATGCTACGAAATCTCTTTTTGACGTACATTTTTGCCGAATAAACCTACACGTTAGTGGAAACACATTTTATTGATAATGTTATTCCCAGTTAAAACTCTCCTGTCGAAGATTTTGTTTTGTTGCTGACAGAACCCGTGTCCTAGTATGGAAATGTGACCTGCTATGGCCAATGTCTGTGGCAATTGTTTGCAAAGTATACATGCATGCAGCTTAAAGTTGTGTTTTATTTGAAGAACAATATAAAGACTCGGGATAGGCGTTATATTTGGACAGATTTGTACAAAATTGTTTCAGATAGGGCCATTTTACTGAACGATGCGAAATCTGACATCCCACAGAGTAGAATCCCTGTACTTAAATATATATACTAGTACCCCCAAACGTGCCGAATCCCTGTGATCACATACTATCGAGATCGACCTTCCAGCTTTTATGTGCTTCCAAGCAGTGATTCAGGCTTGAGCGAACACACCGGGTAGAACAACCAAGCTTCAGCAGGCTAACGTTGAAGCCTTACATAGGTCATTTGAAATACCATAATGTCTCTTGTTGCATTTAGAATTGAGTTGTTTTACGGCACACCAGGAAACCACACTAAACATGATACAACAAATCATCTTTTACTGTCAAAATATGGTACAACGAAGGACAAACATGCAGCTAAACGACTGCAACTCAGACAATCCAGTCATAAACAGCCAATGATTGGTCATAAGCAGCCAATCTGGTCATAAGCAGCCAATCCGGTCATAAGCAGCCAATCCGGTCATAAGCAGCCAATCCGGTCATAAGCAGCCAATCTGGTTATAAGCAGCCAATCCGGTCATAGCAGCCAATCCGGTCATAAGCAGCCAATCCGGTCATAAGCAGCCAATCTGGTTATAAGCAGCCAATCCAATCATAATCAGCCAATGATTGGTCATAAACAGCCAAACGTCATAAGCAACCAATTCGGTTATAGACATCTAATCCGGTCATAGACATCCAATCCGGTTATAAGCAGCAAATCCAGTTATAGACAACCAATCCGGTTATAAGCAGCAAATCCAGTTATAGACAACCGATCCAGTCATAGACAACCAATCCAGTCATAGACAACCAATCCGGTCATAGACAACCGATCCGGTCATAAATCTGGTCATAGACAACCAATCCAGTCATAGACAACCAATCTGGTCATAGACAACAGATCCGGTCATAGACAACCAATCCAGTCATAGACAACCGATCCGGTCATAAATCTGGTCATAGACAACCAATCCAGTCATAGACAACCGATCCGGTCATAGACAACCAATCCAGTCATAGACAACCAATCCGGTCATAGACAACCAATCCAGTCATAGACAACCAATCCGGTCATAAGCAGCCAATCAAAGGCAGTACAAGTAGAGAATGTGGATGCTTATAGCACAGGTGGTGGCTTAATAGAGGTCAAATCATAAAACCAAAATGACAATTCGGGAATCTGGCATCTTAATACAGGCTAGATGCTTGATAGTTCTAGTGACCACTGCGGGCACTACCACCACTTGCATAGGTTGATGTTATACGGCAACGTGACTGGAATTGCTCAATGATGATTTACACTGGTATACATATACTCGTTACAGGAGGGAAGTCATATATTGCCGGTGCCATGCGAAAATGGGCATTAGAACATTTTCAGAAAATGGGAAGAAATTGTTTAAATTACACTAAAATTACAGTTTTCCCACCTCTTTATATTTAAGAAATAATAAATATCAACCGTGGTATATCGCAGAATGAAGTTCTTATGCGTAGAAATATATCACGAAGGCCGAACCACGGTTGATACTTATTATTTCGATTCTAACACGACTTACTTCTAATAATTTTAAAGGAGTATTTTCTTCAAACGCCGCTGCATTTGGCTTTCGTAATTTCCTCCCGCGTAAAGGGGTGATGATGTTATTTTTTATAGAAAATATCAATCTAGTGCATAAATGAACAAAAGTTGTAACTGATCAATAATTTTATTTATTTTGTCAAATAAAACTGTACAGAATAGTAACTGAAACGTTACTTAATAGAAAAACAAGATGGACAAGAGATTATCTGATTCTAAAAATAGCTCACTTCCGTGAATTCCAACAGTATTTTTTACAAACATCGCGTGACTTTCATTCATAAAACTTTACACGCATTGTATAAATGACGTAGCCAAAACACGGTGCGCGTGCAGCATAGTTCAAGGTAGGTATATTGCAGAATAACCCGAGATTGGTTTTACTCTAGACGTATGTATGTTATTAGCTGGGTCGTGTTAGAATACTGTATAATTTCAAGGGATTATTGGTTACAGCTAAATCGAAACTGTTGCCAATGATTCCATGCCCATCACTCTGCCAGAAAAAGATAATGGCATGATATTGGGTCAAATCATGATATAAACTAAAGTTGTGGACTATAAATGTGAATTTCTTGTCTTATATATGTGCATTTCTTAACTTGATAGTAAAAATATACTGATGTCATAAGCGACCAAAATTACAGGTTATAGAATGTAATTAATGGTGGCGAGACATTTAAAACGTGCTTTCAAAAATATTAATTTATGTTGTGGTGGCGAGACATTTAAAACGTTATTTCAAAAATATTAATTTATGTTGTGGTGGCGAGACATTTAAAATGTTATGTTATGTTATATTTCGGGTTTTACGCCTGCATCAGCACCATTTCGCGCTATATCGCCGGCGGGTAGTTTACCTAACAACAACTTTCCTGGGCAGGCTCCAGCGGTTACATTTCAAAAGTTTTTTCAAAAATATTTGTTTATGTTTGTCACTAAATAAAAGTCACATCTTTCTCAATTGGTAGCATATTGAATTGAAATGCTCAGGATATGTTTTTGAGACGTTGTGTTATAGACAAGATACAGTCTACATCCTCTATGTCAAAGTCGGTTATGTCGAATTCTCCGGTTATCTCGAAGTCGGATCAAAGTCCCATTTCAGACACTATCATTTTACATATAACTGGCTCTGTTTATCAAAGTCAAACTTCGGTTATGTCAAAGTATTTTGTTCGGTCCAACGGAATTCGACATAACGGATGTAGACTGTATATCAAGTTCATTTTTGTTATTTATGTCCGAGGGCCTTTTTTCGTATGCCAGCCATAAGATTACTACGTGTTTTACGCGTATTTATCATCGCTACTGGTTGTCCATATGAACGACACCTCCTGAAGAGATTAGTCATTTTAGATATTGGAGGATAGTGCAATGATACAGACAGAAACCCATTCCAGAGATTCCTCTGGTTCTTTTACGTGCACAGTGTAAAGCACCGACACGAGTCCCATCTGAAAGACGGGGGGATCGAAACTGTGATCCCTGGATTTGATTCCCAGTCCATTGTGTTAACCACTGTACTACGTATCCGTCTGTATGTAATATTACCTTTGATTCCAGAGGGTTTTGTAGGAGTATATATGCATGTGTAAACGTAAGATTACCTTTGATTCCAGAGGGGTTTGTAGGAGTATCTATGCATGTGTAAACGTAAGATTACCTTTGCTTCCAGAGGGTTTTGTAGGAGTATCTATGCATGTGTAAACGTAAGATTACCTTTGATTCCAGAGGGGTTTGTAGGAGTATCTATGCATGTGTAAACGTAAGATTACCTTTGCTTCCAGAGGGTTCTGTAGGAGTATCTATCCATATATAAACGTAAGATTACCTTTGATTCCAGAGGGGTTTGTAGGAGTATCTATTCATGTGTAAACGTAAGATTACCTTTGCTTCCAGAGGGTTCTGTAGGAGTATCTATCCATATATAAACGTAAGATTACCTTTGATTCCAGAGGGGTTTGTAGGAGTATCTATTCATGTGTAAACGTAAGATTACCTTTGATTCCAGATGGGTTTGTAGGAGTATCTATTCATGTGTAAACGTAAGATTACCTTTGATTCCAGAGGGGTTTGTAGGAGTATCTATCCATATATAAACGTAAGATTACCTTTGATTCCAGAGGGGTTTGTACGAGTATCTATTCATGTGTAAACGTAAGATTACCTTTGATTCCAGAGGGGTTTGTAGGAGTATCTATTCATGTGTAAACGTAAGATTACCGTTGATTCCAGAGGGTTCTGTAGGAGTATCTATCCATATATAAACGTAAGATTACCTTTGATTCCAGAGGAGTTTGTAGGAGTATATATGCATGTGTAAACGTAAGATTACCTTTGATTCCAGAGGGGTTTGTAGGAGTATATATGCATGTGTAAACGTAAGATTACCTTTGATTCCAGAGGGGTTTGTAGGAGTATCTACGCATGTGTAAACGTAAGATTACCTTTGATTCCAGAGGGGTTTGTAGGAGTATATATTCATGTGTAAACGTAAGATTATCTTTGATTCCAGAGGGTTCTGTAGGAGTATCTATCCATATATAAACGTAAGATTACCTTTGATTCCAGAGGGGTTTGTAGGAGTATATATTCATGTGTAAACGTAAGATTACCTTTGATTCCAGATGGGTTTGTAGGAGTATATATCCATATATAAATGTAAGATTACCTTTGATTCCAGAGGGGTTTGTAGGAGTATATATGCATGTGTAAACGTAAGATTACCTTTGATTCCAGAGGGGTTTGTAGGAGTATATATGTATGTGTAAAAGTAAGATTACCTTTGATTCCAGAGGGGTTTGTAGGAGTATATATGCATGTGTAAACGTAAGATTACCTTTGATTCCAGAGGGGTTTGTAGGAGTATATATGCATGTGTAAACGTAAGATTACCTTTGATTCCAGATGGGTTTGTAGGAGTATATATTCATGTATAAACGTAAGATTACCTTTGATTCCAGATGGGTTTGTAGGAGTATATATTCATGTGTAAACGTAAGATTACCTTTGCTTCCAGAGGGTTTTGTAGGAGTATATATGCATGTTTAAACGTAAGATTACCTTTGATTCCAGAGGGGTTTGTAGGAGTATATATGCATGTGTAAACGTAAGATTACCTTTGATTCCAGAGGGGTTTGTAGGAGTATATATGCATGTGTAAACGTAAGATTACCTTTGATTCCAGAGGGGTTTGTAGGAGTATCTATGCATGTGTAAACGTAAGATTACCTTTGATTCCAGAGGGGTTTGTAGGAGTATCTACGCATATATAAACGTAAGATTACCTTTGATTCCAGAGGGGTTTGTAGGAGTATCTATGCATATATAAACGTAAGATTACCTTTGATTCCAGAGGGGTTTGTAGGAGTATCTACGCATGTGTAAACGTAAGATTACCTTTGATTCCAGAGGGGTTTGTAGGAGTATCTACGCATATATAAACGTAAGATTACCTTTGATTCCAGAGGGGTTTGTAGGAGTATCTACGCATATATAAACGTAAGATTACCTTTGATTCCAGAGGGGTTTGTAGGAGTATCTACGCATGTGTAAACGTAAGATTACCTTTGATTCCAGAGGGGTTTGTAGGAGTATCTACGCATATATAAACGTAAGATTACCTTTGATTCCAGAGGGGTTTGTAGGAGTATCTACGCATATATAAACGTAAGATTACCTTTGATTCCAGAGGGGTTTGTAGGAGTATCTACGCATGTGTAAACGTAAGATTACCTTTGATTCCAGAGGGGTTTGTAGGAGTATCTACGCATATATAAACGTAAGATTACCTTTGATTCCAGAGGGGTTTGTAGGAGTATCTACGCATATATAAACGTAAGATTACCTTTGATTCCAGAGGGGTTTGTAGGAGTATCTATGCATGTGTAAACGTAAGATTACCTTTGATTCCAGAGGGGTTTGTAGGAGTATCTACGCATGTGTAAACGTAAGATTACCTTTGATTCCAGAGGGGTTTGTAGGAGTATCTACGCATGTGTAATTACAACATACATCACGTGATGATATATACTCGTTGCACGTGGGAGCCTCGCATGCAACCATCATACAGCGTCCCCGTCTCCCACGGTCACAAACACACTTCATGCATGGGTCTTCTTTCGGCAGATAAATATTCCCAGAAACCACTTGATTTTCATCTCTGTCAATGCACATTTCACCAGGGTGGTCTAAAATAGTTATACCTGTTTTACTTGTGTACGAAAGACGGTATAGTATGGGGTGCCGTTATGCTATTTATTCAGTATTTATGGATATCCATAATTCCATTTTTGGATATCCAGAATTAAATTATTGGATATCCATAATTTGATTTATAGATATCCATAATTCCATGCTATTTATGGATATCCAGAATTCAATTATTGGATATCCATAATTTGATTTATGGATATCCAGAATTCCATTTTTGGATATCTATAAATCAGTTATTGGATATCCATAATTTCATGCGGCGCTTTTTGCTATTTAAAAGTTATTTATGGATATACAAAAATGGCGCCCCATAGGTCAGAGGTCCATAGATTAACACATTGGATTTCAAATCCAGGGATCACAGATTTAATAACCTGTCAAGGGGCGTAGCTAGACCTTTTGAATGTGTAGGCCCTACTAATTGAGCATTGATGGTACAGTGGTGCTGGAGGGGTCTGGGCAACAATTTGAATCCTAGAATATCGATGGTGTATTTTAATATACGTTTTAGACATTCAAATTTCCATGTATTTCTTAGCGTCGTGAGGACCGCTGGTCTAGGCTCTATACCATACAGACATACATACCCACTATTTTAGCCTATTTGGATTTTCCATTTTCAGTGACAATCTGCAGGCCTGGGCTTTCAGTGCCTAATAGGAGCTACGCCCCTGCCATCTGACAAGAATTAAACCATATTGTTCTCAAATATTTGCTAGCTCAATGCATAGTGGTTAAAGAGTGGTTTGTCATGAGCCGATCCAGGGTCCCCCTCCCTAAAATCTGTCACGCTTAGGTTCAGGTCAATATGTGATACGATAAGCTCTCTTCATCTGTACAGTATACGTGTATTATTAGAATCTATATCATTGTGTAATAATCTAAATTTTCGATCATGACCTATTTATATTATTAATTCATATATATTTTATTGTTAGGCACAAACGAAACACCCTGTAAATGCACTAAATGCAATGCTCTCCCAAAAGTTTTTCTGGGGGACAGTCCCACTATCCAATGATCCACGACAATTCTTTGATCCGCTCCATACTTCATCGAATTTTCGAATCAAAGCTTGTGTAAACCTATTCTACAAACACCCATATTCAAGTGCATATAGTACACACAGTACAGTACTTTCTGTGAACGTTTTAAAGCCCAACCCTACTACAGTCAAACCTGTCTTAAGCAGCCAGTCAAGGGAATCACAGAAAGTGGCTGCTTAGCATAGGTGACTGCTTAATAGAGCTCAAATGTATAATAAAACTGGCAATTGGAAACATGGCTGCTTAATACAGGTTGACTGCTTAATACAGGTTGGCTGCTTAATGGAGGAGACCACTAACACAGGTTTGACTGTATAACAAGTACAACAGTAGCCCATTAGTTTTAAGCTATTTCCAGGCTACCGTAATTTATAACAATGTAAAAATATTCGGAATCTGAAAACTGGCAGCTTAATGTAGGTTGGCTACTTAATAGAGGTGACAACTAAAACTGGCTTGGCAGTATGCAGGTTTCCATGGTCGTGATTTACTGTAGACAGAAATTATTATTTGCATAATATTATTTTTTACCTGCAATTGGGACACATTCATGAACACAGCATTCATCCGTAGCTTTGATGCGTTGCCCATGGGGACACGTTCTTGGTGCACAACTTACGGAGCTACACAACACACGAGTGTGTTCCATGCACGTGCATGTCATGCATAGGTCTCCTGCACGTTTATATGACTCTCCCAGCTTGCTACGTACACCCATGTCATCTATACAATCACCATGTGGGGGAAATGGGGGAACTGTAAGAAATAAGGCAGCAATGTTGGTGCTTATTTAACCCATTGCCATGAATGTTAAGGTTGTCTGCATTTCATGTTTGCTATGATGGGCGCAATTGAAATTTTGATCTGATATTAAATAAAGGAAAATAAAGTGACAGGCAAGAGAGAATGATACAGCTTCACGTACACATTCAAAAACTTAAATCCTGGTGGTGAGTCATTAGTGAACACCCCCATTCAACACCAAGTAACTGACATGGACTCGTGCATGATATATTTAGATCAACAAATTAGTAAGAAAATTACATTTGGACAAGTTCATTTATCAAAATGGGTAATTTTGCCTAAAAATAGTAATATTACTGGCAAAAAGTGCAGATCCTGATGAGACGGCTCGTCGCAAGCCTGCTCATCTGGATGTACATTTTTTGTAGAGGTCTGTGGTGTTGAAAGGGTTAATGTTTCATCAGAGATCTTCTTCATTTTGACAATCTTTGTAGGCTTCATCGGTTTTCAGTTTTATACCACGCTTTCGATGTTCATGTTCCATGCTCTACCTGTTTATAACTTATGAATCCTATTATATAACACAGACTGCACTCAGTGAAAACAGGGAATATATTTTTCACTGCATAACTGAAAATATTTTTCACTGCATAACTGAAAATATTTGTCACTGCAATGAAAATACAGAAATATATATTTTTATTGTTGTGAAAAAACAAATTACACCAATATGTATCGACATCTCTTTACAATCTATGTACATACTGGAAAACAAACTTAAATTGGCATTGTTTACATTGTATACAGTCTACATCCGTTATGTTGAATTCCATCGGATCAAACAATTATGTTATGTTATATTTCGGGTTTTACGCCTGCATCAGCACCATTTTGGGCTATATCGCCGGCGGGCAGTTTACTTAACACCTTTCCTGGGCAGGCTCCAGCGGTTAACCAGTACTTGGGTGCACCAACCTCCGTAAGAAACTGCCAACTTTTTCATATAAATGAGACACGGCCTGAGCGGGGCTCGAACCCGTGACCATCAGTGATGATAGGTTACAGTGGGGATCAAACAAAATACTTCGACATAACCAAAGTTTGACTTAACGAAATTCGAAATAAACAGATCCAGTTATATATAAAATGATAGTGTCTGAAACGGGACTTTGATCCGACTTCGAGATAACCGGAGAATTCGACATAACCGACTTTGATATAACGGATGTACACTGTATAGTGTTATTTAAAATGATGTCAGATGTTATATGTGTAAAATTTAGTTGATCACAAGCACTTGCCTCTGTGGCACAGGGGTAACATGGTTAGCTTAGTAACCAGTTCTTTTGGAGTTTGAATCACAGGGAAAACCACACAAGTCCACCACAGGTTTCGAACCCATGACCTCAAAACAAAGAATTCACCGCGCTATTTAGTTGGGTTTGTATTTTTACCTACAAACATTGTAGAAATATTTTACCTTTATTGTTTACCACAGCATATTTATAACTAACTGTAAACAACGCAAATTTAGGCGTGCAGATTTACCTGTAATTGGGATACATTTTAACATATAATCGGGCCTTATGTTTATCTATAATTGGGACATATTTATACCTATAATTTCGAAACATTTACCTGTAATTTCAATTCCCTGTAATTGGGACACATTTTTACCTATAATTGGGACATATGCCTACTAATAATTGGGAAACATTTACCTGTAATTGCAATTCCCTGTAATTGGGACACATTTTACCTATAATTGGGACATATGCCTACTAATAATTGGGAAACATTTACCTGTAATTGCAATTCCCTGTAATTGGGAAACATTTACCTGTAATTGCAATTCCCTGTAATTGGGACATATGTATACCTATAATTTCGAAACATTTACCGGTAATTGGAATTCCCTGTAATTGGGAAACATTTTTACCTATAATTGGGACTACCAATAATTGGGAAACATTTACCTGTTATTGGGACACATTTATGAACACAACACTCATCCGTTGATTCCTCTAGTCGTTGCCCAGGGGGACATACTTTAGCTATGCATCCTACTGAACGACACACCACACCACTACCGTCTTCCATGCATGTGCAAGTCGTGCACCTGTCTCCTTCGCGATGATATGACTCACCCAGCTTGCTGCGCACACCCAAGTTATCAACACAATCACTCAATTTAGGAAGTGGCACACCTGTAAGATTGATACATCTTCATTCACAATGCAATTTAATAAGTTAATTTGAACACAATCTGGCCCCAAGCTTATAAAACTGTTCTCCAATCTGAAACCCAGGCTCAAGCTTCTGATTGGTTCAACTGAGAGTAAATCTCAGAATCAACCAATCAAAAAGATTTATAACCGCCACCCCAGGCCCCAGTGGTGTGAAACATTAACAGCTGATAAGTTGTTCAATTTCATTTCTTCATTTCCTGGAAATAAAAAGGACATTTTGGAGGCTGGTTTCCGCCATCTTGCTAAATTAATTCTTTGCGGGGAAAATAACCATCAAATATGGCATGCAATTTTTAATAGAATTGTGTGGTAACTTCACAATTCTAATGAAATTGCATGCCATATTTCCAGAGTTTTCTGTTACAAATAAGAAAAACACAGTCATGAATTGTTGTCAGCTACAATTATTTGAACTATTTATAGCCTTTATTTTACCCAGCATGCAAAGAGTTAATAATATAAATTCCCCCAAATATACTGATATCATTTCGAAGTTTTACCAGCTATAGCTTAATTCACAAATGAGTCCTGGAACATACAAATGAATATATTTCCCAGATCAAATATATTGTCTACACGAATTCTAATCTGATAAATTCCTATTTCTAAATGTGCGTGATGTTAATGTTGAGCCACAATGTTACTTCTACAAGGTGTAACACACGATCTGGGAGCCTCGGTTGCCGAGTGGTTACGGTTGACATCACTTGCCCCTCACAGCTGTAGGTTCAAATCCCACAGGGGTGTCAAATTATTTCATGCGAGGAAACTATCAAGCTGGCTTGCAGAAGGTTGGTGGTTCTACCAGGTTGCCTGAAATAATGCATGGAGGGCACAGCAGGTTTTCATCCATCCATAATAACTGGAGAGTCGCCATATGACTAAAGCTGTTGGTGCGACTTTCAACCCCCCAAAACAGACAAACACAATACCATGATAGCATAGGTTTCTAGGGTCTGTAGACATGTACATTCACCAAGAACGGCAACTTTTAAATAACTGCTACTTAACCGCAATTTCGGTTTCTCTTCCTCCGTGTTACAGTAACATGTTACATTGGTTCATTAGTTTATCCTTTCAACACCCCCAAGTAACTGACATGGACTGATGCATCATATGCTTACACCAATCAATTAATAAGAAAATTACATTTGGACCAGTTCATTTATCAAAATGGGTAATTTTGTTTAAAAATAGTAATATTACTGATGATATGGATCTATTTAGTCTATTTAGAGGTCTGTGGTGTCGAAAGGGTTAAAACAAACCCACAACCTGCACTATCAAATCCATATGATATAATACGCCCACCTTCATGTACGTTGACTGTGACAGGAGTGCCATATGCTGACCCTCGATTGTTAACGGCCACACACATGTATTTGCCGGAGTCTTTCGCTGCCGTTGCTCTGTTGATGATTAAGTCTCCTATAAACAAACATACACATTAAGGACTACACTATTTACATAATTACACAATATAGTTCGCCTATTCAAATTTATTTTTAGCTCGATTGTGAAACAAGTACTTACAACTTATATTAATCACTCTTGAGACCTCATTCCTGATGGAATACAATACCACGAGGGAGAGAGAGTGTTTTTACGTTTAATTATCGTCGCTACCGGTTGCCCATATGAGCGACGCCTCCTGAAGAGATTAGTTATTTTAGATTTTGGAGGATAGTGCATGATACAGACAGAGACCCACGGTGTAAAGCACCGACACGAGACCTCGGTTTAACGTCCCATCTGAAAGACTGTTAATTTTATTAGGGTCAGGTGGGGGATCGAACCTGCGATCCCTGGATTATCAGGGAAAGAGAAGATGCAATGTGGAATTTAAATGCTTTGTCCAAGTGCACAATTGTAACAGCTACAGTTGGGCTCGAACTCCAGGCCTTTCGCACCTGAACCACTGCGCTATCACGACTTCCACAATATAGGTGCTTACAGATATAGCTTAATATGTAAGGTGATGTTGAATTGTTGTCAGTAGGTTTACTAACGTTATGCCACCGGCACACCTCATACAATGATATATCACGGTGCTTGGGATGCTGCCCCCGTGTATCGTAGCGATTGATGTGGTCCTAATACCCCCACTCCTGGCCCGTGATCGTTAATAGGAAAAACTTGGGAATTGCAGTTTACTAATGTTGTTAGAACTTGTTGTCCAACACATTTTGCCGTTTCTTTGCTTTGTCATGATTATGTATGCATGTAATGTAAATTAGCAAATCTAATATAAATATAATATAAATATAAAATAAATATAATATAAATATAACTTGACTAAACTAATATGAAAAATTCATATGCAACAAGTTTTCTTAATAACTAATAATTTAATTAATTATTAATATTATAATGTCATTGAGCCTACATCTATATATAACCAAACACACATGGACTTTCGTTCATAACCTTTTCTATCTTTACAGAGTGAACAGAGTGAAACCCACTTTTTAATACCCATCTGAAGAATAAAATGGTTAGGCCCTCCATAAGAGAACCTTTAGCCTGGGTGCCAGTCTGTCGATTTTTCACTTTTTAACTTCTGGCAAAATGACAGCCTGGGGAAACTGGATTTCCGATCGTAGTGCCATCTACTTACACCCTCATTTATGAGGGTGTAGATTTGAAGAACGACAACTCTTCTCTACAAGATAATATCGCTAAATATAGAAACGGAATTCTATCGGAAATCGCCGAACAGGCACGATTATACACGATCATTTACGAATATACACAAATGCTCCCGTAAACTCATTTACATTGCAAACATATAATGTCCCGGTTCTGTGTTATATCGACGAGATGGCGCATTTTAAATATTACGTTTAGATGGTAGTGGGTCGATTCGGCATAATTGAACTAAGGACGACTTAAATATTGAGTAAATATGTCAAATCAGACGCATATTGTACTTTTTAAAACTATTTATCGTTCCGTTGACCCGTAAACAATGGCAGCCAATTATAAAATTTTACAATCACAATGATAATTGCAATGTTTGGGTGTTCTATGTTCCCTTCAACATTTGACACCATTTAAGTTTACTTTTTATTTATTACGATAACGATTGCGAAGCAAGTTTTAATAACTTATATTAATCACTATTGATGGCGCGGATGAAAGCGTATATGTGGTCATTTGTGTGGGAGGAAACCGGAGTACCCGGAGAAAACCCACCTGTCCGATCTGGCGACCACCATTTGATGCCATTTGGTTAATCAGATGATATATTTATACCTTCACGGGTTATTTTGATCCGCTCTCCCTCGCTGGCGAGACTCAGATCAAAATAGTCATCCTTGATCCATCTCCACCACGGCGTGCTCTTCCCGCTCACAGTGCTCGTACACTTCATGTGTAAGGATCCTGGGTCATTCGAGGGCACCATGACGTCATCACCACTTCTTATAGGCGTGACATGAGGAAAATACTTATGCAAACCTTAAATTTAAATTAAAACATTTGCTATATAAATGTATATTACATTGCTATAGCCGGAAACTGAACATAATGAAGCAAACCGTCTATGGTGGTCCGGGGGGGGGGGTCGGGTGGTCTGGGGGCTAGCCCCTACACAATTTATTTTGGAAGATGGTTGTCTTGACTACGTTTTGGTACATTCTGAAGGCAATGTTATAAAGAACATAAATTACAGATACAGTACGCTTGAATCTCCTATGCCGACCATTTATGTAGCTGTTGCGTCACATTTACCTATAGAACATGTGTGACTCGCAGACAGGGTACTATATGATGCGATGTACTTGTTTGGAGCGTATGGTAATAGTACCGTGCTACGGCAGGCGCGTAGTTGCTTTTACGCCACTTTACGCCCTTTGCGTAACATTACGCACTTTACGCCACTTTACGCCACTTTATGCACATTATATTCAGGAATTGTTATTTTGGGCTGAATATACAGTAGCAGATGAAAATAGCAAATGATAAACTGAACTTTTCTTATGTGTTTGTTAGTGTATAAACTTCCCTTCAAAGGTGCCAGAGTGCACCATTTGATGTATAGGTTTCAAAGAATTAGTGGAGAGGATGCCCCCAGACCCCCTACTGCTGCTTAATAGTTCAAATGGGCTTGCACATTATTTTCAGCTGGCTATGCCGCTGTACGGTACAATTAATACGGTATAAAAGAAATAGAATCAAACGTCAGATACACATGTTAGCAAGATCGAAATACTATTTTCTACTGCTTGCCTGTTTTTTCCTATTACTATGTTTCGATACTTGACAACTTCTAACTAAGGCTTCCCCTGGGTTATACTGAATAGGGGTATTCTCCATGTGCGATGATGATTGAGCTTATTTACCCTCGCCGCCGTCGAACCATGTGGGCGAGCACTGGTGTGGCACAAAGATATTTCACCAGAGCCGTCAGAATGTGTCGCCAGAAATGAGGCTCTGTCGAGTATATAAATGTAGGATACTCTTAGTTTATACAAATTTCTTTCAGCTTGATTGCGAAACAAGTTCTTACAACTTATAATTAATCACTCTCGAGACCTCATTCCTGATGGAATCCATCGCAACGAGGGAGAGAGAAGAGGCAATGTGGAATTTAAATGCATTGCCTAATGGCTCACTCGTAATGGCTCCAGTGGGGCCTCGAACTCTGGGCCTTTCGCACCTGAAGCAAACGCGCTACTACTGCGCTATCATGACTTCCACTGTAAATGTTCAGGTTCTGCCACCAAGACGTGCGTGTCGTATTGAACACATGACACGTATTATTAACCCTTTCAACACCACAGACCTCTAAATAGGCTTACAAAAAGTGTAGATCCAGATGAGCCGGCTCGTGACGAGCCGTCTCATCAGGATCTGCACTTTTTGCCAGTGATATGACTATTTTTAGACATAATTACCCATTTTGATAAATGAACTTGTCCAAATGTGATTTTCTGATTCATTTATTGGTTTATGAATATCATGGACCAGTCCATGTGAGTTACTTGGTGTTGAATGGGTTAAGCTATTCCACAGACGCTTGGGATCTGGACATGTGGTTGCGGGTTCAAAACCAATATTTATTTTTTTTAAAGAACATTTTGATAACCATAGGCTTGAAACTGTCCATACAAAACATTTAGGCCAATTCCAAGCATATTTAAAAATGACACCCCGTCACTAGCAGGTCCATAATTACTCTGATAGTGATGGTGTGTAATTTTTGAATATGATTGGATTTGTGTGTGTTTTACGTTTATTTATCGTCGCTACCGGTTGCCCATATGAGCGACGCCTCCTGAAGAGATTAGTCATTTTAGATTTTGGAGGATAGTGCAATGACATAGACAGAGACCCATTCCAGAGTCTCCTCTGGTTCTTTTACGTGCACGGTGTAAAGCACCGACACTAGACCTTTGGTTTAACGTCCCATCTGAAAGACTGTTAATTTTATTAGGGTCAGACGGGGGATCGAACCTGCGATCCCTGGATTACCAGTCCAGCGTGTTACCACTGGACTACAGATCCGTCATAATTACTCTGATGTGACGGTGTGTAATTTTTGAATATGATTGGATTTGGCCTAAATTTGTTGTATTTATACTAGAGGACATAGAAAACACACACTTCTTTTAAGTGTGTTATTATATGAAACTACATAGTTTTAAACATTTTGGAATAGTTTTAGTTGTTCAGTTTGTGTTTTGTAATAAAGATGTGATATATCTTTGAGGGAATCCTTCGTATTTCGTTTTCATGTAATAATAATCATATATTGTAGGTGTGCGTTTTCTATGTCCTCTAGTATATAATGTAGGTGTGCGTTTTCTATGTCCTCTAGTATATATTGTAGGTGTGCGTTTTCTATGTCCTCTAGTATATAATGTAGGTGTGCGTTTTCTATGTCCTCTAGTATATAGTGTAGGTGTGCGTTTTCTATGTCCTCTAGTATATAGTGTAGGTGTGCGTTTTCTATGTCCTCTAGTATATAGTGTAGGTGTGCGTTTTCTATGTCCTCTATTATAATGTAGGTGTGCGTTTTCTATGTCCTCTAGTATATAGTGTAGGTGTGCGTTTTTTATGTCCTCTAGTATATATTGTAGGTGTGCATTTTCTATGTCCTCTAGTATATAATGTAGGTGTGCGTTTTTTATGTCCTCTAGTATATAATGTAGGTGTGCATTTTCTATGTCCTCTAGTATATAGTGTCAACCTATGGTTTATCAAAATGTTCTTTAACTCTTTCAACACCAAGTAACTAACATGGACTGGTCCATGATATTTTTAGACCAATAAATTAACAACAAAATTACATTTGGATCAGTTCATTTATCAAAATGGGTAAAAAAAATTCTAAAAATAGTTATATTACTTGAAAAAAGTGCAGATCCTGATGAGACGGCTCGTCACGAGCCGGCTCATCTGGATCTACACTTTTTTGCAAGCCAATTTAGAGGTCTGTGGTGTTGAAAGGGTTAAAAAACAATTGGTTTTGAACCCGCAACCACCTGTGAGCTATCCCCACTTGCAATGTTAACTTAATTCAACTCACGGTGCGATGGCAATACTTTCAAGCTAACATCTTTTTCTGCTTGCATACCGTCCAGTTGGACACGACATGTGTACGTTTTCTTGTGTATCTTCACCTCTGCTCTCTCTATCCTTAATACTGACATCAAATCATTCGTTCTTCGTATAGAAACCTCGCCTTTTTCTTCTAGAAGGTGTCGTGATTTATACCACGTGATCTCCGCATTTGGCACCGAACTCACGCACGTGAATATAGCGGGACTATTCTCAGCTACTTTTTGCGATGAAGGGTGAATTTCTACGGATATTTTTCCATCTGAAATATAGCAGAAAAGAGGGGGTCATGACTGGAACCCAATAATTATTATACGGAACCTCTAACAGAGGCCGACACTGAAAATACCACTGAATTAACAATACAATTTCGGACACGGCCGTAGCCCGAGGATGTGTCGTCACGGGTGGTTGATTGTATTGGTGCTTGTTCACCGGAATAAAACATGTATTTTATGTTTTCCAACGAAATTCCAAATTCAAGGTCATTGGTATTGAGTACTGGTACTCAATACCAATGCAATATTATTTCATTCACAAGCATACACCTGACCACAAGTAATCAACAGGAATAAAACCACAGACCTACAAGTTAATATATTGTTAAGGGCCAAACCATGTGTTTTATTCGATTTTAATAAATTTTATACAAATTTATTTTAGCTTGATTGCGAAACAAGTTCCTACAACTTATATTAATCATTTTCGAGACCTTCTTCCTGATGATGGGTTTATACATTGAATCTAGGAATCGCAGATTTGATCCTCCTCCAAAACCTAAAATGAATAATCTCATTAGATGCTCATATGTGAACCGATAGCGATGATAAATAAACAAAAAACACACACACACACACGTTTTTTGAATGACATCATTAGAAAATAAAAACAATATTTTTTACAAATAATATTGAGATATATAACCAAAGTTTTTTGTGTATGAAAGTAGAAAAGAAACAAAGAAATTTTTTGTCTATAATTCTTCAAAACTGGTATTAAAATAGTATATTCCCATCAATAATTTCCTCGACAGTTCAAACGACTTATATATATAGGATTCAACTATCCTCACATCCAATAACAGGAATTAATGGAGAGGAATTAATATAAGTTTTCTGAAAACTTGTTTTCCAATCCAAACCATTCACAATTTATGTAATTTGTAACATTTGTTGTGTTATACATGTAAACTTACTGGAATGAATACTGTTTAAACAAATAACAAAAACAAAATATCGATTAACAGGGTTTTATTTATTATTCTAACACGACCCAGCCAATAACATACATACTCCTAGAGTAAAATCTACCTAGGGTTATTCTGCGATATAACTACCTTGAACTATGCTGCACGCACCATGTTTTGGCTATTCCATTTATACAATGCGTGTAAAGTTTTATGAATGAAAGTCACGTGATGTTTGTAAATACTACCGTGGGAATTCGCGGAAGTGAGCTATTTTTAGAATCAGATAATCTCTTGTCCGTCTTGTTTTTCTGTTAAGCAACGTTTCAGTTACTATTCTGTAGTTTTATTTGACAAAATAAATAAAATTATTGATCAGTTACAACTTTTGTTCATTAATGCACTAGATTGATATTTTCTATAAAAAATAACGTCATTACGCGGGAGCAAAATTTCGAACGCCAAATGCAGCAGCGTTTGAAGAAAATACGCCTTTAAAATTATTAGAAGTAAGTCGTGTTAGAATTGAAATAATAAGTATCAACCGTGGTATATCGCAGAATAACCCGTGTTTGAAGTTCTTATGTGTAGAAATATATCACTCAGGCCGAAAATAACCCGAGTTTGAAGTTCTTATGTGTAGAAATATATCACTCAGGCCTTCAAGAACTTCAAACTCGGGTTATTCTGCGATATACCACGGTTGATACTTATTATTTCTTAATTAAACAAGTTTTAACAAGAATCACAATATACATACAATTCGGCACTCTAAGAACTATAAAATGAACAGGAATTATCAGAAATATTAATTGTGCAAATAATTCACAACCTGGGTATTCTAAACACAATTTTTAACAAGAATCACAATGTACATACAATTTGACATAAAGGATAATATTAAGAACTATAAAATGAACAGGAATGATCAAAATATACATTATTAATCCTTTGTCTGCTGAGTAAATAAAATCACTTTTGCAAACAACATACCGTATAACCCGTTTAAACGCCCCCTCCCTAATAAGATCAGATGTGAAAGTTGTGGATGATCAGGTTCTATACTGTTTGCAAAGTGGTTTTATATGATGATAGTGTACAAAGAGTTAAGCTAATAATGTATGAAATCTTTTCTTTACCCTTTACTTCACATATATACGGTATACAAAAATGTAGATCTATCACGTTATATTCTAAGCAAGTAGTAAATTAATAGAAAGATTAATTTTGTAATAAAATATAATAAAAAATAAAAATAAGCTAATTAACATTGGCATAGTAATAATTGTTACTCGAAGCGGAGGAATTTAACACCCAACAAATTATGTTTACTCTTCAATATGAGGTAAGTTGTGACATGGAGAGAAATGTCATTTAATGTGGAGAGTGGCACACCATACTGTCTTGCTGTCAATTTGATTGGCAAACCCATGCCTCTAACAGCCTGATATGCATTTGTCAGTGCACTTGGTGAATAGAAGTCAGGTTGGATTTGATAAAAACATGGATGAACTGAATTAGCATAAATAGTAAATATCTTGGACAAAAGTATTTTTGAAGAACAAAATGTTAAAAAGCTATAAGATGAACACTATATTTGAATTGACATGTAAAATGCGCATTATGACATTGTGGCATAACTATCACGTGACCTTCCTGAACAGATGATGAAATTTCTCATATCCCGGTGTTACTGGTTTCCGACGATGTAGTACATAACAGACTCCTATAGGTTTAGAATTGTCATACACTGCAAACAATTTTATGTCACCAAATAAACAATATTTTACCATTCATTCACAAAAATCTCGAAGAAAATCGAATGTTTACTTTTTGAGAAAAGTTGACAAAATAGCGGTACCTCATTCTCAGTAATCCAGAATGACGTCACATGTTTTCGCCTAACTGTGGAAATTGCCTACAGCGCGAGCATTAGTATGTAAGCAACAGTTCTTTTTTAACAAAACAATATAACTAAGGAAGACTTACTTTAATAACAGGCTTAATTTATCATTTTCACTCAAAATTCATTTGGACAGCATTTTGTCTATATACTGTATCTAAAACACTAACATTTAGTTTAACTTAGACAAACACACGGGGCATAAGAAGTCGGCATCCCCCCTAATTACTCTGACTGAGTGCAGAACCGTAAATGGACCCATCTATCGAACACATCACATGGTGCCCAACAAAGAATAACTCAGGTTTACACAACCATGCATATCAGTTGGAGAACCTCTGTGACAACACATGGACCTGAAGGCGAAACACGGTGAAAATCGATATTATTCATAAGGACCCCTTGTGTGTAATAACGGAAGAATCTCATAAACACGGAGCAGTGAGACTATAATGACATTTTTATTCGTAAATATATTGGCGTGGCAGACGATGAATATGTCATTTTGGAGAAAAAATTGCTAATTTCTTTAAAAAATGATATTTATATGGCGGCATAAAACGGATATACACTGAACCGAATTTCTAAACGTCCACCTAATAAATTGTGAGTTTAGGGTAACGGGTCTGTGTATTAGTCCAAATATCGGTAGTCTATTGTTATTCACCATACTCTATCAATGTACACTAAGAAAACACCAATTTATTGTCATGGCTGACCAAGCGGAACGGAAGGTTGGAATCCTAAGTGTTGGCATGAGGACCACGTGCACGGTATGGTGAGTGCTCAATTTGATTGCAATTTATTCTATGTGCGACCCGTAACCGAAAAAAACAGAAAATATGGCGAGAATGACCATTGAGGAACGCGGGCGAGTCGGCGGTATGCTTGATACAGGCACTTCTATCAGACAGGTATGTTCAGCGTTGTAATTAAATTCGATATTTCAAGTACATTTTGTAATGAATCATACAATGTCATATTTTAATATCATTCTAAATCATTTCCATCGTGTTTCCATGTTGCACGACTTTTCAACAGATGGCATTCTACTATGGTATTTACTTGTTGATTGTCTTCAACTGTTATACAACATCAGGTGGACGTTTAGAAATTCGGTTCAGTGTAGTGAAATTAGTGAAAACAGGGGTAGGTTTAAAGTTTTCACCGCTAATTTACCTGTATGATCTATTATGATCGGTTAGAAATAGATTGGAAGTGCACAAGGTATGTTTATTTATAATTCCGGTAACTGAAGCCTGAAATATTGCGTGATCTCTCGCGACTTGCTATTCCCACAGTTAGGCGAAAACCTGTTCTGGGCGAAAACTCGTCACACCGGGATATTACAAAAACAAACACATATTTCTTTATATTTACTTCTGTTTAATGGATTTTTTGGCTACACATAAATGGGATTAATGAAAACATCAACATTTGCACACAGGCACCAGACACAAAAAAAAAATTTATTTTTGGCCTATGGTCATATAGTAAGTAATATATAATAAAGGCAACCAACGAAATTGAAACATGCATGCAGAAACATCGACGAGAAACTAGGTAAAAACGACCAGATCACTGATTTGCCCTCGTGGTCCCGACCGGAAGACCTTTTTCTATCAACAAATACTTTTTATTTCATCGAGATCGATCAAATAACACCTGAACGGCGCATTGTTTCATCGGGAACAGCAGGAAACGAAAAGTTGTCGTTTTGGCTGGGCGATCGGTTTTTGGCAACATACGATGTGAATGAATGCTTTTTTCTCATTGGTCAAAAATGAAACATGTAAATACATATATAAACAGCAGCCAATGAAATGCCGCTGTATATTCACCGCGGATCTTATCCAAAATGGAACAATTATTGAATTTTACTTTTGTTTTGTATTTGATTCCTGTATTGCTGTTGGATCTGCACGCCGAGGCTGCAAACAACATGATTCGCGAGAGAAAGATTCCATTTAACGAAGTATGAGTGATTTTTAGATGTTATGAGTATTACACTGGGTAAAACGTCGAGAAAACATTCCGCCAAATCAAAAACCGAACACCCAGCCAAAACGACAACATTTCATGCCCTGCTGTTCACGATGAAACAATGTGCCATTCTGGTGTTATTTGACCGATCTCCATGAAATAAAAAGTATTTGTTGATAGAATAAGGTCTTCCGGTCGGGACCACGAGGGCAAATCAGTGATCTGGTCGTTTTTACCTAGTTTCTCGTCGATGTTTCTGCATGCATGTTTCAATTTCATTGGTTGCCTTTATTATATATTACTTACTATATGACCATAGGCCAAAAATAAAAAAAAAAATTTGTGTCTGGTGCCTGTGCATATATTTTCAAATAAAATGTGACAATTTATCTGGTTTACGCGCAGTTTGCTCTTTGATAACTAATATGTGAACTCCATGCGTACCAAGGCATCTGTTTTTAACAATGACGTCATTCACATTCCAGATGTAAACAAAAATCAATGGCCGAAAACAGGTGACGGCCGATATCAGGGATGTTGACAATACTGCTTATTTAATTTGCTTCAGGCGAGGTTAGATACTTACTGGACAACGTATTCTCCCCTTTGGTGAATGGATTCTTGTTTGTGGCTGAGTTAAATGTACTAAGTTGTTGCATGCCAGTTCGCTATGTGCTGCGTCAATCATGTCCACAAATGACAAGTTTCTCAAGTCAATCACACCAGCCACATTTCCATTAAACTTGATTCTCATTATTTGAATGTTTCTGATATTGTAAACATAACTCTGTGCCCTGTCCATTAGTAATGCCGATTGTTCTATACACCCAGTTTGCATTGCCATCTCGGCTGAGGATAATGACACATAATGATACAACAAACTCAAAATAAATATTGCTGCCATAGGATAACATTTACGCAGTTAAAGATAAGGCCAACGTCCTTATTATTTAATGAGTTCAAAGAAAATGAACAGACGAAAAGATGATATCATATTACAAGAACGTCATAGGTCTCTGGATTCATATGGTTCGCCGGAGTCGAGGGTAAATAAGCTCAATCATCATCATCATCATAATCATCATCATCAACATCTCTGGATTCAACTTTATCAATATAGTTGTGTATTTACTTTTCTCTTATAATTGCGTGATACTGGTTATATTGTCATCATCTGCTGTGTTATTCTGTTGTGATAGAGCGCATAATTTGTTATGCTCGATATAATATTAAAACGTGATTAGAATTTATTTTTTAAACAAAATATTTTAAAAATTGTTTTTTCCCCTCAACTTTTATAACAAATCAGAATTCGCTAATTGTAGTACTTATACCAATAGTCAATTCAAACCTTTGTGATTAGTTGCATCTCGTGTCCATATAGTTTCTTTAAATGAGTGTGTATCAGTCATACATAGTTGCATCTCGTGTCCATATAGTTTCTTTAAATGAGTGTGTATCAGTCATACATAGTTGTATCTCGTGTCCATATAGTTTCTTTAAATGAGTGTGTATCAGTCATACATAGTTGTATCTCGTGTTCATATAGTTTCTTTAAATGAGTGTGTATCAGTCATACATAGTTGTATCTCGTGTCCATATAGTTTCTTTAAATGAGTGTGTATCAGTCATACATAGTTGTATCTCGTGTCCATATAGTTTCTTTAAATGAGTGTGTATCAGTCATACATAGTTGCATCTCGTGTCCATATAGTTTCTTTAAATTAGTCTGTATCAGTCATACATAGTTGCATCTCGTGTCCATATAGTTTCTTTATATGATTATAGTAAAAGTTATACATAGTTCGTTTAGATAAATCTAAAACAGTCATGCCAATATAGATAGGTTTGTTTAGTTTCACTTTAATACGATTTAATTCTACACCAACGAGATCTTCAGAGAAAATCCTATGCATCTTGTAAGTTGGCCTGGCAGACAATTTCTTCAAACGTGTCTATGTATGCACACGTTCCATAGATCTGTGTGTTCTAAGATTCTCCATAATCTTTCCTGGAATAGAGAACAAGTACATACTATGATTAGTATTTGTTTGATAAGGTAAGCGTATTTTTCTAAATTGTATTTATAATATAATATTTAGTTATATAATTCTTATTTATGATATAGTATAAAATGTACTTATTTATTAAATATAATACTTATATAAATGAATGAACGTAACAAAATTTAATTAATTAAAAGTCAATTAAGGTGTAGTAGGCCTATGTGTTTAATGAAACAGTAAAATACATACCAGAGACTGAATTAGTCATCAGTTTGTAAACGTTTTTCTCAAAGGTTGATATAGCTCGTTGTCTCATTTGAGTATTGTATTCCACATAAACCTTTATAAATGCCGCTTGCTTGAATTCGAGAATTCTGTGTATTTTTTCAATTTCAGTCCTAGATCAAGATAGAGTTGTAACAATTTTTGGGAAAGGCCGTTTTCTAATGTTGGTTATAACTTGTGGCCCGACCCTTTTGCAATGTTACACAAATGTATACATGTATGCATCTTATACATTGTTAATTTCTATTCTGTATCATGCATGCATGTCAACTGTACTGTTTAATATGCATATGCAATAAAATATGGTTAAATCAAAAGTTGTAGCAATACGTTGTACAAATAGCCGGTATTTAAACGTTACATATTTTGACCGACTTTGTATACATATAAAATTAAATATGCATTTGTTGTGACATCATAGCAAAGTAAGTGTTGTGACGTCATAGTAGTTCCTACTCCATTCACACAATATGCATATAGAACGCACACTGTTGTTAAGAATAAATTTATAATTGTGTTGCTTATAATAGTTTCATGAAGTTAAAGGCATCAAGTAAGCAAAGTAATTAATACGAGTACAATTAAAATGTGAACTACTTTTTACTGCGTTTACTATTTATTTACGACCGACCGCATAACACACTTCATTGATAATAATTGACACATGTATATGGCCCAGTGGTAGATCGTCGGATTTGGAATGGAAGAGTCCCGGATTTGATACTCGGTCAGGGCAAGTATGTGGTGTCATTGAGCCAGGCACCTCACATACATTGCTTAGTATTGGTTACCCGCTTAGGTCAACTATGTCTGCCCAGGAAACATGTCTAAGTTCCCGCAAGGAGTTTGACATTAATGGAACATACCCGTATACATGTTACATGCATGAAACTTTTGCAATTCAGGGAATTTACAGATTTGTGGAAGATTATGTTATAAATAGGATCGTATATTCGTGTTCAATTGTTATATGATTTATTCAACTGTTTTCTAAATAAGAGCCTAGCGAGTTTTTAAATTTAATAACAAATGACCACTCATGTAATATCTTATATATTATGAATGTATTGTGTGTAAAACAGTCAATAATTCATTTAATTTAGTTTCTCATGTCATGTATACATACGTCACTCAAGAGCGAAAACTGCAAGTGTTCCGCCTCCGCTGTCTATGACGCATCCTATGCATATCCTGACAGGACAAGGTCACCAACAACGAGGTCCTCAACAGAACCGGCATCTCATCTATGTACGCATTACTCCGCCAACGCCGCCTACGCTGGCTCGGACACGTACGCCGGATGGGTTACACTTAATGACCGTAGAAAAATGCAAAGATTACTATTCGTTTATAAACAAAAACAGGAAAACTTACCAATTTATTTAACCGACTTATTTCCAACATCCGTTGAGGAAACAAACCCATATAGTTTAAGAAACAGTGCAGATTTTATAACTTTAGCAAGGCGTATTGAAATGTATTCGAAATCTATTATACCTTCATCAATAAAATTATGGAATGAACTTGATTTTGATATTCGTAATATAAATAACATGTCGGCATTCCAAGGAAAGCTGAAAGAAATCTTCAAGCCGCCAATAGTACCATCATTTTTTAAATCCGGAGACCGCTGTCAACAGATATATCATGCTCGCATTAGAAATGCTTGTAGCAATCTGAATGCCCATTTGTTTAACAACCATTTACGCGATAACCCAAAATGCCCGTGTCAGCTCAATGAAAATGAGGATGCGGAACACTATATATTTCGTTGTCTATTTTATGTAAACCAAAGGCGCTTACTATTTATAAAAACACACGTACACATCACCTTTAAAAAATAAGCACAAGAAAACTACTGTTTGGTTTCGAAAATTTAACACACGAAGAAAATGAGTATATTTTCAAACAAGTTCAAACTTATATTAAATCAACAAGGCGCTTTGAGCAAAGACATAGGCTACCTAACTATATTATAAAGTTATGATGTTCTCTTGATACGATTTTTGCCTGGGTGATGCTGCGGGTTTGGCTGGCTGGGGATATTGTACTGGGAAAGTGTAGTCGTTGCGAATTGCATTTCCTAATGCTTTTCTTTCTTTTTTCTTGTACTTTTTTTCATATCCATTATTATCCCCCTTAATTGTAATCAAAAACTAGTATCCTAATTGCAATGCTCTTATACTATATTCAGCCTCTTTGTTAATTACAAACTACATGCAGTGTATGTTGCGGCGGGCCGAAACTAATGTTGTTAAAACTTGTGGCTCAACCCTTTTGCTTCTCCATATATATACATACTGATAATGTTTGTACCATATATCTTATTTAATTAATCCGTAACATGTTTGTAAATTTGGGTTGTATTGTACATTGAATATAAAGAATGCAATAAAATATGATTACACTACGCCGGATGGACGACGTCGCATTCCAAACGAGCTGTTGTGTGGTGAACTGGCCGCAGGGCACAGAGACAAAGGTCGACCCCAACTTCGCTTCAATGATGTCTGCAAACGAGATATGAAAGCGCTGGGGATGGACCCCACCAACTGGGAATTCCTCGCAGCAAACAGAATAGCGTGGAGACAACAGCTGCCAACGGGCTTAAAGAGGGGGAGAACTCGCTCTGCAAGCAGCCTCTGAGGACAAACGCGGGAAGAGGAGAGCCAAACAGTGTGAGCCGCCACTAACTGCATCGTCTTCCAGTGACTCTGTCTTCACGTGCGAAGGCTGCAACCGCCAATGCAGGTCACGCATCGGATTGTACAGCCACAGCAGACGGTGCTCATCTGTAGACTCAACGGGCGCTAACTCCATAGTCTGACAAGACTGGTGGATGCCGAAGACATGTATATGTACACTGTAATGCCACCGGCAAATTTATTGCCAATTTTGCAATCAATCAATCAATCAATCAATCAATCAATCAATCAATCAATCAATCAATCAATCTATATATCTATATATCTATATATCTATATATCTATATATCTATATATCTATATATCTATATATCTATATATCTATATATCTATATATCTATCTTCCTTTATATTAATGTCGAACCCCTCGCGGGGATGTAGACATGTTGCGTGTCCAAAACAGCAAAGAAGTTAAAAGTATGAGTAGTTAAAAGCATAATTTAAGAAAGTAATGAAAATAAGTTGTGGTAAAAGTTTTAAAGCAGCTGCGCAGAACAACTAGGGACTGGCATGTTCAATATGGCAAACTGCTGTATTGAATTGCTCTATGGTAGGGAGATGGACAATGTCAGGAGGGAGATGGTTACAATGGTAGATTGTTCTTGGAAAAAAGGAAAACTTGTAGTAGTCTGTAGTTGCTGTAATTAACCTATAGCTTAAGGAATGGCAATGGCGAGCAGGGCGGAATAGGGGAACTACGTAATTTTCAATGGGAATAGCAACAAGATCATTATGAATTTTATACATAAGGGATAACCTATTGTCAATACGCCGTTGATCTAATATGCGTAGATTTAGGGAATGTGGCATGTCTGTAACACTAGAGGTACGATAGAAGTCAGCCTTTATCCAACGGGCTGCTCTTCCCTGGACACCTTCAATTTGGTCTATCAATGTTTGGGTATGGGGCGACCAGATCTCGGAGCCATATTCAAGCTGGGGTCTCACTAGTGTCTGGTAAGTCATGAACTTAAGGGGTTCGGATTTGACCTGGATGTTTCTACGTAGAACTCCTAATGTTTGGTTTGCTTTCATAGTTGACCTTTTTATGCGAGTGTCCCACGACAGGTTATTTGAGATATCCACGCCAAGGTATTTGGCTGAGGTGACCGACTCAAGTAGGACTCCATGGAGTTTATATTGATATTATAAAACATGTTCTGTTCTGTTAATATCCAGTACCTCGATCATATCTAAGTATTACACGTGCTAATTTAGAAACTAGATGCTTACCTTGTGTACTGGCGCAAATGACAAGTTGACACAATGCAATAGCATACACACATAATCCCGACATTTTTCAGTGATCTGTCTGTCGTGTGCACTTGCGTCCATCCAATACAAAGGTTACAATGAATGTGACCAAACAGGCAGAACAATAACCTCACTGCTTATGTTTGAGAGCCTATAGTGTACATTGAAGAGTGTCTAATTCCGGATATTCAACTTCAACTCGATACTTCGAGTAACTGTTATAAACAATCAACAAGTTGAAGATTTGTTTGCTCGCGAAAGTGTTCAAGTGATCGCATATATTAAGCTGAAACATTCTCACCCTGTTAGCATGACTGATTATAGATCTTCACCATACGGTGACCCCTTAAGCCAAGTTAAACATGCGTATGATAATAGTTCTGCTGCAATGTTTATTTTACAAGATATTAAATATTTACAGAAAGTTGAATCCAATCCAGGCGCGTAGCTGGATTATTTAGTTGTTGTAGGCCACAGCATGACTCGTAGATATATTGAAGTTGCCTATTTTTAATTGCACCCATATGTCCTCAATCCCCTACTCTTGATTTCGATTAGGAGCTATGTGCAGGCCCGGGTCTACAAGGCCTATTGGCAGCTACGCGCCTGCAATCGAAGTTAATACGATCGAAGATAATCCAATAAATTTGCATACACGGCCTATAGGAAGGTCTGCGTGTGTTTTAAGTTTATTTATCGTTGCTACCGGTTGCCCATATGAGCGATGCATCCTGAAGAGATTAGTCATTTTAGATTTTTGAGGATTGTGCAATGATACAGAGAAAGAGAGACCCATTCCAGAGTCTCCTCTTATTATTTTACATGTACGGTGTAAAGCACACGATACATCGTTTAAGGTCCCATCTGAAAGACAGTTAATTTTATTAGGGTAAGACGAACCTGCGACCAGACCAGCGTGTTAACCAATGGACTACAGATCCGCCTGTGCAGCTAACCGCCTGCAATCGAAGTTAATACAGTCGAAGATAATCCCATGGAAAAGTGTAAAGCTGGCATGTCAGACGAGACTAGCTAGACTATTCAATTGTAAATGTTAGAATAGTATGGCAGTATGTCATGTGCTCGTTAACACTATATCTAACACGTGGCTGTGTTCGAATTTATAAAGGTAGTTTGCCTGAAGGCACTGCAAGTAAGCAACCAAAGAGTGCTACCCGCTTGACCCAGCCGTGTATCCCCGTAAGGCTTAAATGAATTTTTGACTTGAAACCAAATGGGATTTTTAACCGAGGTCTCGTGTCGGTGCTTTACATCGTGCATGTAAAAGAACCAGTTCTCCAACAATCTAAAATGACTAATCTCTCCAGGAGGCGTCGCTCATATGGGCAACCTGTAGCGACGATAAACGTAAAACACACAAGGCAATGTAAGCAAGCGACCAAAGGTTGCCCCCACCCGACCCAGCCGTGTATCCCGTTTTTACTTGAATCCAAATGGGCAAATTTACCTCTCAGCCAGTTTTCACCAAAACAACTATAATTTGAGGTAAAACATGGACTGCTATAGTCTACTACTGGCCGATTCATGAATGTACAACACACCCTCATGCCAGACAACTGAGAAGGCGTGCCTTTAACTGGCCCTGAAAAAAAGGTCGTTTTGTTCACGTTAAGGACACTTGATGCCATTCTACTCCCATCGCAGTACATTAAGGCTACCTATTTGCAGCTCCCATGCAGGGACTTCTGCGATCTTGTCTTGGATCCGTAGATAGTCTTCTATCTGGTCAACTTCCCGACGTCATAGAAGTCGTGGAAGGCATGTGGTAGTGCGTTCACTTAGGTGCGAAAGGCCCCGGGTTCCAGCCCCACTGGAACCATAACGAGTGTGCCCTTAGGCAAGGCATTTAAATTCCATAGTGCCTCTTCTCTCTCCCTCGTAGCGATGGATTCCATCAGGAATGAGGTCTCGAGAGTGATTAATATAAGTTGTAAGAACTTGTTTCGCAATCGAGCTGAAATAAATTTGTATCAACTAAGGAGCTGTTCTGAATTGATGTGGTTTTGAAACCGGTGCAATAATATTCACTGTTATTGACTCTAAAATGAGATGCATTATCGTTTATTTTGTACACATATAGTTTGGCTCGATTGCGAAACAATGTTTACAACATTAGTTTATACAAATTTATTTCAGATCGATTGCGAAACAAGTTTTTACAACTTATATTAATCACTCTCTAGACCTCATTCCTGATAGAATCCATCGCCACGGGGAGATAGAAGCGGCAATGTGGAATTTAAATGCCTTGCCTAAGGGCACAATCGTAACGGCTCCAGTGAGACTCGAACTCCTGACCCTTCGCACCTGAAGCGAACGCGAATCCACTGCGCTATCACGACTTCCACAATTAGTTTAATCGCTCTTGAGACCCCAGACCCCTCGTGGAATCCATCGCCATGAGGGAGAGAGGAGAACAGCGTGGATTTCAAATGGCTTGCCTAATAACACCACCGTGGTTCTGACGGGGCTCGAACTCGCAACCTCTCTATTACTGGTGCGGGCCCTTGTCTAATGTCGTTAAAACTTGTGGCCCAAGCCATTTGTATTTTCATGATATGTATTGTATCTTTATGTGTATGACATAATTATGTACTATTGATTTGCAATAAAATATGGTTAACTAGATATTACTGGGTGGACGCACTGTAGCCACTACACGACAGAGGCTCCACACTATGCTGTATGCGTATGGCGGCCGTCCAGCTATTATTGGCGGAGGAAGACCCCCGATGCCTCTCCGAACAGCATTTCAAGCAAGGACGCGTACCCAGGTGGAACCACCGACTGTCTGCAAGCAATCTGAATAGGTTCCTCACATGAGAGAATTCGACACTAGCTGTATTCGAATCTACAGCGGTGAGGGACAGGTGATTTGTAGTCAACGAGATCGTTGTATTCGAAAGGGAGTTCGCAGCTGTGACTCCGTACACAGACTTGTTTAGCTGTTGGGACGTTTTTGCCTTGCACAATTTACCAAGCAAGTGTCACTGTCGAGACATAGTTAGTTGCATTAGTTACATGTACCATATTGTTTTCCTTCACTAGTGTTCACTGTTATTTAAGAGATTATATTCAATTACGTCTTCTTCATCTTCATAGAGTGTACCATCATCTACATAACAGTCAACTTTACCGGTTAGTGACGGACTATCTATTACATATATACATAAATGCACTTGGGCGACCGGAACATGTTACTTGTGTGTGTGTTTTACGTTTATTTATCGTCGCTACCGGTTGCCCATGGATATGGGCGACGCCTCCTGAAGAGATTGGTCATTTTACATGTTTGGAGGATAGTGCAATGGTGCAGACATATACCTATTCCAGAGTCTCCTATGGTTCTGTTACGTACACGGTGTACAGCACTGACACGAGACCTCTATTTAAAGTCCCATCTGAAAGACTGTTAATTTTATTAGGGTCAGAGTGGGGATCGAACCTGCGATCCCTGGATTACCGGTCCAGCGTGTTAACGTCTGTACTACAAGTTAGTGGTTTAAAAAGGTCCATGTGTAAACGATAAAATATGCACAGAAGCAAAAGGTCCTCCGAAATATAAGTATAGACTATAGACATTTTGTAGTCAATACTAATGTGTCGCCGAAATATTGGAGTACAACAACTCCTGTCTGGTTTGATGAAAACAGGTGCATTAGTTTAAACTTTATTTATTTTACAATGATTGCGAAGCAACAACTTATATTAATCACTCTCGTTGGCGTGGATGAAAGCGTAAATGTAGTCATTCGTGTGATGTGTGTTCGGGGTCAGACGGGGGATCGAACCTGCGATCCCTGGATTACCATTCGTGTGGGAGGAAACTGGAATACCCGGAGAACCTGTGCACTGTGAATGTATATGCTTAATATGTTTCTTGACATAATATGTATTATAAGTGACATAACAAAAAATGATTGTCTAATATACAGTTTACAATGTAAGGGAAATAAATCAAAAATTATTTGTAGTAGAAACTAATCGAGTTATTCCCCTTATTTTGAATTCTCTTCCATTTTTATAATCAATGCATAATTTATACTTTTTAAATTTTAGATTTCGTTTGTTATTGCGTTTCAGGTCGCAGCAGCAGTTTATGCTAAATGACAACTCTCCAGCTGTTATTGGTGGAGGAATACCCCGGGTGCCTCTGAGCAGCAATTCGGGCAGGGAATTACACCTGGGTAGAACCACCGACCTCCCTAAAGCCAGTTTGATACTGATATTGTGCAATAGACCCTTACTACACCCATTTTAAATATTTGCAAACATATAAATTGCGTAAACCCATTCATATGTGTCATCTCCCAATTCATGGGAATAATTTATTGGGTTGAACTCGAAGGTGATTGGATCGTTGAATATTGAGGACGAATAAATGATGTCGCATTAAAAGTGCAAAGTTTTCCAATTTCTCTCTGTATTTTGTGGAGTTCGTGGCTTCTATGTAGGTAATAAATGGTATTTGCATTTATATATCATCTCTAGTTCCTACTTTGTACAATGCACTGTCAGAATAAGCTCGTTTTCCCAAATGTATTTGTTTATATGTGAGTGGAGTAGAATTCGGTTAATTATTCTTTGGATGTTTCTTGTTATTTATTTGTATGCATTTCCTTCGGAACTAATGTCTACATCTACACAATACTCCCAACACTCAGACGCGAGTATGACAGGGAGGAGCGTGTCAGGGGACAGTGGTTAAAACTCTCAATTAGTGAGATAGAGAGTGTTAAAAAGAACTAGCCTACATACTAAGGTTAAAAACAGACATCATGAACAACATTGCATTAGTGGTACCGTGGCCAGCCACTCAGCAAAAATGGTTAAGCTGAGGCTGAACTGTACATAGTAGGGGAGGCCATTCCAGAGACGTATTGTTCAAGGGAAAAAATAATTTATATGGTACTGGGTTTAGTACTGAGGAATTAAGTAGTTCAGGTTCCTTGTACTGTTGTATGTGTCAGGTGGTTGCGGTCAGCACATACTAAATTATTTCTGATTTTATATAGGTATATTACTGATGATTGTATGCGTCGATATTCAAGTGTTTGCCAGTTCAGAGAGTTAATCATTTTTGTTACACTGCTTGTATAGTTATAGTCATTGCAGACATTGCGTGCAGCTGATCTTTGCACTCTTTCTGCTTTATAGGTGAGAGACATTTGCCAGTGGTGCTTGTTGCTAGAAATTGTGGCCCGACCCGTTTGCTTTTCTTTAAATTGTCATGATTTGTATTGTATATTTACGTAATATGAATAGAGCAATAAAATATGATTAAACTAAATTAAACTATGTATTTCCTTAGTCCAAATATTTAGACTTTAAAAATGTGACATTTTACTATCAAAGGTATTTTTCAAAATAACAGATCGAAACAATTTCTCCATGACATACATAATTTTCTATGTGTATATAAATATATTTACGTGACAAGTTTTATTCAACTGTAATGATATCAATGTAAATAAAAAATAATATGGAGACGATGATGAAGTAAGCAATCGGATCGGCTCACCAGCTTACATGCAGTCAATTTAGGAAAGGGTGAGGTGAGAGAGGTGGAGATAGGGAGAGGGGAGAGAGGAGGGGAGAGAGAGTAGGAGGGGAGACAGAAGAGAGAGGGGGTAGTGGGAGAGAGAGGAGACAGAAGAGAGGAGGGGGAGAGAGGGAGGGGAAGAGAGAGAGGGGAGACAGAAGAGAGGAGGGGGAGATAGAGAGGGGGGAGAGAGAGGAGAGAGATAGTCTGTTTTATCGGAGGAAAAGGATCAGGATAAAATGTACTTGTGTCAGTTACATGTAGTATCAGGGATCATTCTAGAAGGCGATGTGGGCGAAATTGCCCCACTTCTCCCTAAAAAAAAAAAAAATATATATTTTTTGGTTTTTATGATTTTCAAACAAAATGTTGTCTAGTAAGATACACTGGCCCATTATAAAGCAAATATAAATATAAATGCTGTATTTAATGGTTGTACTGTGCATTTTAACCCTATTTTGCAGAAGTATATTAAAGAACACCATTTAAGGAGGCGATTACGTGCTTTCTCACTTCTCCCAAAAATTCTGAACTAGAATGAACCCTGATTCTGAACTAGAATGAACCCTGTAGTATGAATACAAAATGTAAGATGTATGTCTGTCAGAATCAAGATTATGTCACAGTTGCAAGGATTCAATAGCAGATAGCATATAATTATGTTATACATCAACATATACTGTGTATCTGTTGTATCTGACACAGGGATCTCCTAGTCATAGTAATAAGTCACTGTCACACCCCGTCTTTAATGCAATACAGTTATAATTGATTAAAATGATAACATTTTGGCATGTTTTATTACAATATATAATTATCTAGTCGAGTGAAAAACTGTGGAATGAATTTTAAATAAAATCAACTCCAAGCCAATGCCAAGAATATATACCCGTATATAAAGTTATGAAACGGGTTTGCAAGCTTTAAAATGAGAGAAATGAGAAATGACTTGTGGCTGTATTAAAGTACATTGTAGCTCACAGGCACATAACTCGTATAGCGCACTGAAGGCCCGGGCCTGCAGATTGACACAGAAAATGAAACAAAAACAAATAGGCTAGAAATGCAATAAAAAGTGATGTGGGTATTAGCATGTCTGTATGGTATATACATTTGTAATCTAGACCAGCGGTCACAAATCTCACGACGCGATCATATATTTGAGAAGTCAGTGTGATATTTCATCTATGGGTATAGCAATATTATACTAAATTTGGTATAATTTTGAAAAATACAGCGAAATTTGAACGTCTAAAATGTACATTAAAAAATGTGTCAGAGTGCAGTCAGTGCACCACCATCAACGCTCTATGTTTGAAAATGTTCCTGGGGGAGCATGCCCCCATACCCCTCCAGCACCAATGTACATCCAGTGCCTAATATATTAGTCGGGCCTACAAATTCAAAAAAAGCAAGCTGCACCCCTGACTGAAGTAATAAAATGAGATAATCCTTTTATTTCCAATACTATACCGGAGGTAATTGTGCTGCAATTCTATTTTACAACTGAAGTACATTTTTATTTTTTTAAATATTTATTTAACGTCGCTGCGCTACCAGTTTACCTAGCAACACCTATCCTGGGCAGGCTCCATCGGTTGACCAGTATTTACAGACACATTCTGAGCAGAACTTCGACCTGTAACCATCAGTGATGATAGCGTCTCATCAGGATCTATATTGTTTGCTATTCAGACGAGTGTTTTGCTCCACTATCCAAACAGCATAGAGCCTGATCAGACGGAACATTCTGTACATTCTATTCCGTCTGATCTGGCTCTAAGTTGTTTACAAAATGACGTTAGTTGTGATTGGCAGGTTACAGGTTAAGATTCAATTCATATTGAATGACAAGGGCTATTTGAGAAAGCATTACGCTGAGATTGCTGAAGCATTACGCTGAAGCATTACACTGAGATTGCTGAAGCATTACACTGAGATTGCTGAAGCATTACACTGAGATTGCTGAAGCATTACGCTGAGATTGCTGAAGCATTACACTGAGATTGATGAAGCATTACGCTGAGATTGCTTAAGCATTACGCTGAGATTGCTGAAGCATTATGCTGAGATTGATGAAGCATTATGCTGAGATTGCTGAAGCATTATGCTGAGATTGCTGAAGCATTACACTGAGATTGCTGAAGCATTATGCTGAGATTGCTGAAGCATTACGCTGAGATTGCTGAAGCATTACACTGAGATTGCTGAAGCACTACTCTGAGATTGCTGAAGCATTACGCTGAAGCATTACATTGAGATTGCTGAAGCATTACACTGAGATTGCTGAAGCATTACACTGAGATTGCTGAAGCATTACGCTGAAGCATTATGCTGAGATTGCTGAAGCATTACACTGAGATTGCTGAAGCATTACACTGAGATTGCTGAAGCATTACGCTGAAGCATTACGCTGAGATTGCTGAAGCACTACACTGAGATTGCTGAAGCATTACGCTGAGATTGCTGAAGCATTACGCTGAGATTGCTGAAGCATTATGCTGAAGCATTACACTGAGATTGCTGAAGCATTACACTGAGATTACTGAAGCATTACACTGAGATTGCTGAAGCATTACGCTGAAGCATTATGCTTGAAGCATTACGCTGAGATTGCTGAAGCATTACACTGAGATTGCTGAAGCATTACACTGAGATTGCTGAAGCATTACGCTGAGATTGCTGAAGCATTACGCTGAGATTGCTGAAGCATTACGCTGAGATTGCTGAAGCATTGCGCTGAGATTGCTGAAGCATTACGCTGAGATTGCTGAAGCATTACGCTGAGATTGCTGAAGCATTACACTGAGATTGCTGAAGCATTGCACTGAAGCATTAGTACACTGAGATTGCTGAAGCATTGCGCTGAAGCATTACGCTGAGATTGCTGAAGCATTGCGCTGAAGCATTACGCTGAGATTGCTGAAGCATTATGCTGAGATTGCTGAAGCATTATGCTGAGATTGCTGAAGCATTACGCTGAGATTGCTGAAGCATTACACTGAGATTGCTGAAGCATTACGCTGAGATTGCTGAAGCATTACACTGAGATTGCTGAAGCATTATGCTGAGATTGCTGAAGCATTACGCTGAGATTGCTGAAGCATTACACTGACATTGCTGAAGCATTATGCTGAGATTGCTGAAGCATTACGCTGAGATTGCTGAAGGCTCAATGAGTAGTTTAGCCTCGTCATTACATTCGCCTCTTATCGCTGTAGGTTGAATCCCACTGGGAGTGTCGGATCCCACTGGTGGTGTCGGATCCCACTGGGGGTGTCGGATCCCACTGGGGGTGTCGGATCCCACTGGGGGTGTCGGATCCCACTGGGGGTGTCAGATCCCACTGGGGGTGTCGGATCCCACTGGGGGTGTCAGATCCCACTGGGGGTGTCAGATCCCACTGGAGTGTCAGATCCTACTGGGGGTGTCGGATCCCACTGGTGGTGTCGGATCCCACTGGGGGTGTCGGATCCCACTGGGGGTGTCAGATCCCACTGGGGGTGTCGGATCCCACTGGGGGTGTCGGATCCCACTGGTGGTGTCGGATCCCACTGGGGGTGTTGGATCCCACTGGTGGTGTCGGATCCCACTGGGGGTGTCGGATCCCACTGGTGGTGTCGGATCCCACTGGGAGTGTCAGATCCTACTGGGGGTGTCGGATCCCACTGGGGGTGTCGGATTCTTTCATGTGAGGAAGCTATCCTGCTGATATTTGGAAGGTCAGTTGGTCACCCCGGGTGACTGTCCGTGCCTGAAATACTGCCCTCGGGGGCAGCCACACCTGGGCTTCTTTCTCCTCCAATAATACCTGATGCAGTCGCCATATGACGTAAGCTGTAGGTGCGTAGCCACACTGAGGCACACCGAGGCAGTTGCAAAAATGAAATAAATAAAATGCAAAAAAATCCATTTGCTGTATAAAATGTTGACTGCAAAAGAGAGCAGTACATAGTTAATTATACGTCTAAACTCATTAAACCAGAATGCCGCTTCTATACTCCGACCATTTTAAGGGGGAACATGCCCCCGGACCCCCTAGATTGCCTCGGTTGAAACTTGCCTATTGCTACGGTACTGAAACCCCAAAAACCAACAAGTCTCTCATCCATCTAGTTGGTATCACTGTATTTGATTGTTCTATTTTTAAGGAATATAAACATTCAATAGTCATGGCTTATTAGGTGTGCTAGATATTGACCCAAATAAATACTTTGAAAATAAACAGCTAATGTACAATGTCATGATTTTACTGTCAGCATGCTTCACTTTTCAGCTTGTGGGGGGGCCTCCATGGCTGAGTGGTTAAGGTCGTTGACTTCAAATCACTTGCCCCTCACTGCTGCTGGTTCGAATCCCATTAGGGGTGTTGGATTCTTCCGTGTGAGGAAGCTGTCCAGGTAGCTTGCAGAAGGTCAGTGGTTCTACCCACCTGCACCTGAAATACTGCTTGAATGGGGCACGCAGGGTCTTCCTCCACTAATAATAGCGGGAAGGGATTCATATAAGCTTTAAGCTTGTTTCTCGACCCATATCGGTTCGAATGTATAAAAATTGTGTTTATATATGTATATATGTATTTGATCCGAATAAAATATGTTTAAACTAATAGCGGGAAAGTCGCCGTATGATCTAAGCTGTTGGTGCGATTTTAAACCCTGAAAACAAAACATAACTTTTCAGCTTATTTGAAATAATGGTCGCATTTAGCTATACTTTGCCGCCAAATAAAAAGTGCGGCAACAAAATATTACGTGATATGGGTACGGACAACAGCGTAAACATGTGACATACCCGTATGACTTTCAGATACCTCCTGTATAATGGTATTGTTTAAACTTCATTACCAAGATCTATTACACCGACAATATCATTTTATTGACGCAAAGCAAATAGAGAAATGTACATGTAATACACCTACATATAGTTTGCTGTGCCGGATTTGGAAATAATTGCGTTACTATGACTCATTTTTTCCGGTGAATTTGCTTCAATATGTCACTGATCATTTAGATAGAGGATGACATCACACCATACTTATATGAATAGAGAGATGAGAAATAACTTTGTTGATATTTTGTTTTCCTTATATGGTACCGTATATTTCCGGCCATAAGTCAACATTTTTCTCACCCGGAAATGTGATGAAAGAAATCAGTTGACTTGTGATCGACAAACATGCCAAAAAGAAATGTAAAAAAAGTTGAAATTATATTTATTTACTTGGAACTTTATTTATGTCTGTTTCTTTGTTTTATTTTGTTTAATATAACCATTTGCTTAAGACGGTTATTTATATTATAAACCACAGAAAAGCTGATAAATAAACTTCATACATTATTGTTGTACATCAGTGTATTTTTTATGATTTTGTAATGGAATAAACTCAACAAGATATCTCAAATTTAGCTCAGTTTCATTCAAAAATGAAAAAAAAAACCATTTCTGTAACGACTGTTGTAAGTCCACAAAGTACCCTCGACTTACGGAAGGATCCATTTTAAAATCAGCATTTTCAAGCCAAATTTTGACACTCGACTTATGGCCGAGTTATGGGCGGGAATATAAGGTAAATGATTACAACATAATTTGTTTTTGTGGTAGTTCATCTTCTACTCATCAAGGGAGAATTCAGACATTTTTTGCTACATTTAGTTTAAACTTTATTTATTTTACAACGATTGGGAAGCAAGTTTTAACAACTTTAACAACTCTTGTTGGCGCGGATGAAAGCATAAATGTGGTCATTCGTGTGGGAGGAAACCGGAGTACCCGGAGAAAACGTACCTGTCCGATCTTCCGACCACCGTACCATCTCACATAACCGTCTCCGTGGCCTAGTGGTTACGGCGTCCGCCTACGGAGCGGGAGGTCAACGGTTCGAACCTTGCCAGGGGGGTTTGTTCTGATATGGCCAGTTGGTGAGCCGCCAGCTAGTTAAATAATGGTTACCGATTGCCTACCAGCCTGGTGCCAGGCATACAAGTATAGGATTCGGGAAGTACTGATGTTCATGAAAAAGAAGTGTCTCATAAGTCAGAAATGACTGGCCCTTTAAATAGGGGTGACACTATAATAAACAAACACTTCACTTTACTTCCCGGTCCGAGGATCGAACCCAGGTTGCATTGGTGAGAAGCAAGCACGATAACCACTGCGCTAATCGGACCGTCCAATTTGATACATTTGTAGTTCTGTGAATAGTAGAAACTTATTGATACGAAAGACAAGTGGTGACATTTCCACTGAATGCTGCAAATTAACAGTGAAAGATGGCATTTTCTCTGTTACCGTGTGCGTTTCGTATTCCTGCGCGGTTAGATGTACTATTGTATTTGAGCTATTTTCTGACTATCATGAACAGTTAATTATTAAATAATATATTCTATGAAAAAGTTGGCAGTTTCTTACGGAGGTTGGTGCACCCAAGTACTGGTAAACCGCTGGAGCCTGCCCAGGAAAGTTGTTGTTAGGTAATCTGCCCGCCAGCGATATAGCCCAAAATGGTGCTGATGCAGGCGTAAAACCCGAAATATAACATATAACAAGTAATATATTCTAATGAATTTGTTTTGTCTGCAGTTTTGACAGCAACCAGAAACTAACTTGAAAATTATACAGGAGCTATTTCTAAATATTACGCATGTTCACACTAACAGAAGTGGTTGTGCAGTTGTGTCATGTAGTGCAATGAGGTGCCAGGCAGTTAAAATGAATAAAATTTAAAAACAAATATTATATTAGCCATTTAAGTCATTGGAAATCATAAAAGAAAAAGAAGATTTGTGTTTATTAGTGTAAGATGACCAACGGAAATACACATTTCGGTGATCACTCGATGAAGTAAAATCCTATCTTAAATAATTTATATTTCGGGTTTTACGCCTGCATCAGCACCATTTTGGGCTATATCGCCGGCGGGCAGTTTACCTAACAACACCTTTCCTGGGCAGGCTCCAGCGGTTAACCAGTACATGGGTGTACCAACATCCGTAAGAAACTGCCAACTTTTTCATATAAATGAGACACGGCCTGAGCGGGGCTTGAACCTGTGACCATCAGTGATGATATGTTACAGTGGTATACAAGTCAGCGACCGTAACCACTCAACCACGGAGGCGGACCTATATCTTAAATAAGCACAAATATTCTCTATATCTTTATTTTGTTCTTTAAAGCAACATTACATGTACATCGCAAAAGGCCAAAAACGCATGTTTTCATACATGTATAAATGTATTGCTACTACACATTCTTCGAAATATTTCTAACACTATACATTAAATCAATAAACTGCGTACATTGTAGATCGGATAGGTGGGTTTACTCCGGGTACTCCGGTTACATTGCACAATGTACCTCCTAAGCGAATGACAAGATATACGCTTTCATCCGCACCATTGAGAGTGATTACATTCATTAATATAAGTTGTTGAAGCTTGTTACACAATTATCGTTGTAAAATAAATAAATGTTTATATTTTAGTTTATATTTTAGGCTTTAATAGTTACAAGTGCATATCATCTAAGCGTACATTTCTTTCATTTCTGACAGAGTTAAACGCTGGAGATAGATTGTCCTTGAATTGGTGGAAACAAGGCCTCTCCCACAACTGTACAGATTGACACAAGGTGAGCAGCAATACATTTGTATATTTGTATGTATGATTAACACTATATACATCCGTTGGCAGTCTACGCTGAGAACAGAGGTGGGGCTGCTACTGTTCCGTGGAGTGCAGTCTTGATGCCCTTGATGTTAGATACAACAGTTGTACTTGCTGGTAGCAATTGTTACAGTCTTCCAGTCCTGTATGGTTCTAGGGAAGGATTGTTTGTAGACTGTAGTCCTGTATGGTTCTAGGGAAGGATTGTTTGTAGACTGTAGTCCTGTATGGTTCTAGAGAAGGATTGTTTGTAGACTGCAGTCCTGTATGGTTCTAGGGAAGGATTGTTTGTAGACTGTAGTCCTGTATGGTTCTAGGGAAGGATTGTTTGTAGATTGTAGTCCTGTATGGTTCTAAGGAAGGATTGTTTGTAGACTGTAGTCCTGTGTGGTTCTAGGGAAGGGTTGTTTGTAGACTGTAGTCCTGTATGGTTCTAGGGAAGGGTTGTTTGTAGACTGTAGTCCTGTATGGTTCTAAGGAAGGATTGGTTGTAGACTGTAGTCCTGTATGGTTCTAGGGAAGGATTGTTTGTAGACTGTAGTCCTGTATGGTTCTATGGTTCTAGGGAAGGATTGTTTGTAGACTATAGTCCATGTTATGGTTCTATGGTTCTAGGGAAGGATTGTTTGTAGACTGCAGTCATGTATGGTTCTAGGGAAGGATTGTTTGTAGACTGCAATCCTGTATGGTTCTATGGTTCTAGGGAAGGATTGTTTGTAGACTGTAGTCCTGTATGGTTCTAGGGAAGGATTGTTTGTAGACTGCAGTCCTGTATGGTTCTAGGGAAGGATTGTTTGTAGACTGTAGTCCTGTATGGTTCTAGGGAAGGATTGTTTGTAGACTGCAGTCCTGTATGGTTCTAGGGAAGATTGTTTGTAGACTAGTCCTGTATGGTTCTAGGGAAGGATTGTTTGTAGACTGTAGTCCTGTATGGTTCTAGGGAAGGATTGTTTGTAGACTGTAGTCCTGTATGGTTCTAGGGAAGGATTGTTTGTAGACTGTAGTCCTGTATGGTTCTAGGGAAGGGTTGTTTGTAGACTGTAGTCCTGTATGGTTCTAGGGAAGGGTTGTTTGTAGACTGTAGTCCTGTATGGTTCTAGGGAAGGATTGTTTGTAGACTGCAGTCCTGTATGGTTCTAGGGAAGGATTGTTTGTAGACTGTAGTCCTGTATGGTTCTAGGGAAGGATTGTTTGTAGACTGCAGTCCTGTATGGTTCT
This sequence comes from Archivesica marissinica, assembly GCA_014843695.1. Taxonomy (NCBI): domain Eukaryota; kingdom Metazoa; phylum Mollusca; class Bivalvia; order Venerida; family Vesicomyidae; genus Archivesica; species Archivesica marissinica. The sequence goes on from CM026397.1 coordinate 78,287,084, forward strand.
AGGGAAGGATTGTTTGTAGACTGTAGTCCTGTATGGTTCTAGGGAAGGATTGTTTGTAGACTGCAGTCCTGTATGGTTCTAGGGAAGGATTGTTTGTAGACTGCAGTCCTGTATGGTTCTAGGGAAGGATTGTTTGTAGACTGTAGTCCTGTATGGTTCTAGGGAAGGATTGTTTGTAGACTGTAGTCCTGTATGGTTCTATGAGGAAGGATTGTTTGTAGACTGTAGTCCTGTATGGTTCTAGGGAAGGATTGTTTGTAGACTGTAGTCCTGTATGGTTCTAGGGAAGGATTGTTTGTAGACTGTAGTCCTGTATGGTTCTAGGGAAGGGTTGTTTGTAGACTGTAGTCCTGTATGGTTCTAGGGAAGGATTGTTTGTAGACTGTAGTCCTGTATGGTTCTAGGGAAGGATTGTTTGTAGACTGTAGTCCTGTATGGTTCTAGGGAAGGATTGTTTGTAGACTGTAGTCCTGTATGGTTCTAGGGAAGGATTGTTTGTAGACTGTAGTCCTGTATGGTTCTAGGGAAGGATTGTTTGTAGACTGCAGTCCTGTATGGTTCTAGGGAAGGATTGTTTGTAGACTAGTCCTGTATGGTTCTAGGGAAGGGTTGTTTGTAGACTGCAGTCCTGTATGGTTCTAGGGAAGGATTGTTTGTAGACTGTAGTCCTGTATGGTTCTAGGGAAGGATTGTTTGTAGACTGTAGTCCTGTATGGTTCTAGGGAAGGATTGTTTGTAGACTGTAGTCCTGTATGGTTCTAGGGAAGGATTGTTTGTAGACTGTAGTCCTGTATGGTTCTAGGGAAGGATTGTTTGTAGACTGTAGTCCTGTATGGTTCTAGGGAAGGATTGTTTGTAGACTGTAGTCCTGTATGGTTCTAGGGAAGGATTGTTTGTAGACTGTAGTCCTGTATGGTTCTAGGGAAGGTTGTTTGTAGACTGTAGTCCTGTATGGTTCTAGGGAAGGATTGTTTGTAGACTGTAGTCCTGTATGGTTCTAGGGAAGGATTGTTTGTAGACTGTAGTCCTGTATGGTTCTAGGGAAGGGTTGTTTGTAGACTGTAGTCCTGTATGGTTCTAGGGAAGGGTTGTTTGTAGACTGTAGTCCTGTATGGTTCTAGGGAAGGATTGTTTGTAGACTGTAGTCCTGTATGGTTCTAGGGAAGGGTTGTTTGTAGACTGTAGTCCTGTATGGTTCTAGGGAAGGGTTGTTTGTAGACTGTAGTCCTGTATGGTTCTAGGGAAGGGTTGTTTGTAGACTGTAGTCCTGTATGGTTCTAGGGAAGGATTGTTTGTAGACTGTAGTCCTGTATGGTTCTAGGGAAGGGTTGTTTGTAGACTGTAGTCCTGTATGGTTCTAGGGAAGGGTTGTTTGTAGACTGTAGTCCTGTATGGTTCTAGGGAAGGATTGTTTGTAGACTGTAGTCCTGTATGGTTCTAGGGAAGGGTTGTTTGTAGACTGTAGTCCTGTATGGTTCTAGGGAAGGATTGTTTGTAGACTGTAGTCCTGTATGGTTCTAGGGAAGGATTGTTTGTAGACTGCAGTCCTGTATGGTTCTAGGGAAGGATTGTTTGTAGACTGTAGTCCTGTATGGTTCTATGGTTCTAGGGAAGGATTGTTTGTAGACTGTAGTCCTGTATGGTTCTATGGTTCTAGGGAAGGATTGTTTGTAGACTGTAGTCCTGTATGGTTCTAGGGAAGGGTTGTTTGTAGACTGTAGTCCTGTATGGTTCTAGGGAAGGTTTGTTTGTAGACTGCAGTCCTGTATGGTTCTAGGGAAGGTTTGTGTGTAGACTGTAGTCCTGTATGGTTCTAGGGAAGGATTGTTTGTAGACTGCAGTCCTGTATGGTTCTAGGGAAGGGTTGTTTGTAGACTGTAGTCCTGTATGGTTCTAGGGAAGGATTGTTTGTAGACTGTAGTCCTGTATGGTTCTAGGGAAGGGTTGTTTGTAGACTGTAGTCCTGTATGGTTCTAGGGAAGGGTTGTTTGTAGACTGTAGTCCTGTATGGTTCTAGGGAAGGATTGTTTGTAGACTGTAGTCCTGTATGGTTCTAGGGAAGGGTTGTTTGTAGACTGTAGTCCTGTATGGTTCTAGGGAAGGATTGTTTGTAGACTGTAGTCCTGTATGGTTCTAGGGAAGGATTGTTTGTAGACTGCAGTCCTGTATGGTTCTAGGGAAGGATTGTTTGTAGACTGTAGTCCTGTATGGTTCTATGGTTCTAGGGAAGGATTGTTTGTAGACTGTAGTCCTGTATGGTTCTATGGTTCTAGGGAAGGATTGTTTGTAGACTGTAGTCCTGTATGGTTCTAGGGAAGGGTTTTTTGTAGACTGTAGTCCTGTATGGTTCTAGGGAAGGATTGTTTGTAGACTGTAGTCCTGTATGGTTCTAGGGAAGGATTGTTTGTAGACTGCAGTCCTGTATGGTTATAGGGAAGGGTTGTTTGTAGACTGTAGTCCTGTATGGTTCTAGGGAAGGGTTGTTTGTAGACTGTAGTCCTGTATGGTTCTAGGGAAGGATTGTTTGTAGACTGTAGTCCATGTTATGGTTCTATGGTTCTAGGGAAGGATTGTTTGTAGACTGTAGTCCTGTATGGTTCTAGGGAAGGATTGTTTGTAGACTGCAGTCCATGTTATGGTTCTATGGTTCTAGGGAAGTATTGTTTGTAGACTGCAGTCCATGTTATGGTTCTATGGTTCTAGGGAAGGATTGTTTGTAGACTAGTCCTGTATGGTTCTAGGGAAGGGTTGTTTGTAGACTGCAGTCCTGTATGGTTCTAGGGAAGGGTTGTTTGTAGACTGTAGTCCTGTATGGTTCTAGGGAAGGATTGTTTGTAGACTGTAGTCCTGTATGGTTCTAGGGAAGGGTTGTTTGTAGACTGTAGTCCTGTATGGTTCTAGGGAAGGATTGTTTGTAGACTGTAGTCCTGTATGGTTCTAGGGAAGGATTGTTTGTAGACTGCAGTCCTGTATGGTTCTAGGGAAGGGTTGTTTGTAGACTGTAGTCCTGTATGGTTCTAGGGAAGGATTGTTTGTAGACTGCAGTCCTGTATGGTTCTAGGGAAGGATTGTTTGTAGACTGCAGTCCATGTTATGGTTCTATGGTTCTAGGGAAGGATTGTTTGTAGACTGCAGTCCTGTATGGTTCTAGGGAAGGATTGTTTGTAGACTGCAGTCCTGTATGGTTCTAAGGAAGGATTGTTTGTAGACTGTAGTCCTGTATGGATCTAGGGAAGGATTGTTTGTAGACTGTAGTCCTGTATGGTTCTATGGTTCTAGGGAAGGATTGTTTGTAGACTGTAGTCCATGTTATGGTTCTATGGTTCTAGGGAAGGATTGTTTGTAGACTGCAGTCATGTATGGTTCTAGGGAAGGATTGTTTGTAGACTGCAGTCCTGTATGGTTCTATGGTTCTAGGGAAGGATTGTTTGTATACTGTAGTCCTGTATGGTTCTAGGGAAGGATTGTTTGTAGACTGCAGTCCTGTATGGTTCTAGGGACGGATTGTTTGTAGACTGTAGTCCTGTATGATTCTAGGGAAGGATTGTTTGTAGACTGCAGTCCTGTATGGTTCTAGGGAAGGATTGTATGTAGACTAGTCCTGTATGGTTCTAGGGAAGGATTGTTTGTAGACTGTAGTCCTGTATGGTTCTAGGGAAGGATTGTTTGTAGACTGTAGTCCTGTATGGTTCTAGGGAAGGATTGTTTGTAGACTGTAGTCCTGTATGGTTATAGGGAAGGGTTATTTGTAGACTGTAGTCCTTTATGGTTCTAGGGAAGGGTTGTTTGTAGACTGTAGTCCTGTATGGTTCTAGGGAAGGATTGTTTGTAGACTGCAGTCCTGTATGGTTCTAGGGAAGGATTGTTTGTAGACTGCAGTCCTGTATGGTTCTAGGGAAGGATTGTTTGTAGACTGTAGTCCTGTATGGTTCTAGGGAAGGATTGTTTGTAGATTGTAGTCCTGTATGGTTCTAAGGAAGGATTGTTTGTAGACTGTAGTCCTGTATGGTTCTAGGGAAGGGTTGTTTGTAGATTGTAGTCCTGTATGGTTCTAGGGAAGGGTTATTTGTAGATTGTAGTCCTGTATGGTTCTAGGGAAGGGTTGTTTGTAGACTGTAGTCCTGTATGGTTCTAGGGAAGGATTGTTTGTAGACTGTAGTCCTGTATGGTTCTAGGGAAGGGTTATTTGTAGAATGTAGTCCTGTGTGGTTCTAGGGAAGGGTTGTTTGTAGACTGTAGTCCTGTTCTAGGGAAGGGTTGTTTGTAGACTGTAGTCCTGCATGGTTCTAGGGAAGGGTTGTTTGTAGACTGTAGTCCTGTCTGGTTCTAGGGAAGGATTGTTTGTAGACTGCAGTCCTGTATGGTTCTAGGGAAGGATTTTTTGTAGACTGTAGTCCTGTATGGTTCTAGGGAAGGATTGTTTGTAGACTGTAGTCCTGTATGGTTCTAGGGAAGGATTGTTTGTAGACTGTAGTCCTGTATGGTTCTAGGGAAGGATTGTTTGTAGACTGCAGTCCATGTTATGGTTCTATGGTTCTAGGGAAGGATTGTTTGTAGACTGTAGTCCTGTATGGTTCTAGGGAAGGATTGTTTGTAGACTGCAGTCCATGTTATGGTTCTATGGTTCTAGGGAAGGATTGTTTGTAGACTGTAGTCCTGTATGGTTCTAGGGAAGGATTGTTTGTAGACTGTAGTCCTGTATGGTTCTAGGGAAGGATTGTTTGTAGACTGCAGTCCTGTATGGTTCTATGGTTCTAGGGAAGGATTGTTTGTAGACTGTAGTCCTGTATGGTTCTAGGGAAGGATTGTTTGTAGACTGCAGTCCTGTATGGTTCTATGGTTCTAGGGAAGGATGTATATATGTATTTGATCCGAATAAAATATGTTTAAACTAATGCAGGTTTGGTGCTTAATAGAGGTCAAATGTATAAGAAAGTAGAATATTGGAATCAGAAAACTGGCTGCTTAATGCAAGTTGGCTGCTTAATAGAGATGGGCACACAAGCCTGTGCCTGTGGCATCTACATACCTTTTGTTGCATACTAGCACCATGACCGAGTGGTTACGGTCGTTGGCATATAGTCACTTACCCCTCGCCGATGTAGGTTAGGATCCCGCTGTTGGTGTTGAATTATCTCGAGTGAGGACACAATCCAGCTAGCTTGCGGGAGGTCAGTGGTTCTACCCGGTGCCCGTCCATGCATGAAATACTGCTGAGAGGCACCCGTGGTCTTCCTCCAACAATAATAGCGGGATAGTCGACATATGACCCAAGCAGTGGGTGTGACTCCCCCCCTCCAAAAAAACACGCGCTATCAAGACTTGGGATATATCCATTTATATGTATGAAGTTTATTCGGTTCCATTCCCTAGTTTCCGAGTGTTACCTACATTCCATAGTTTCCGAGTGTTACCAACATTCCATAGTTTCCGAGTGTTACAAACATTCTCTAGTTTATATTTCATCATTAATACTCACGTGCTATTCTCCGTTATATTGCATCACAAATACTCACGTGCTATTTTCCGTTATATGTCATCACTAATACTCACCTGCTTTTCTCTGTTATATTTCATCATTTATACTCACGTGCTATTCTCCGTTATATTTCAACACTAATACTCACGTGCTATTCTATGTTATATTTCATCATTACTACTCGTGTGCTATTCTCCGTTATATTTCATCATTACTACTCATGTGCTATTCTCCGTTCTATTTCATCACCAATACTCACGTGCTATTCTCTGTTATATTTCGTCATTAATACTCACGTGCTATTCTCCGTTATGTTTCATCATTACTACTCACGTGCTATTCTCCGTTATGTTTCATCATTACTACTCACGTGCTATTCTCCGTTATATTGCATCACTAATACTCACGTGCTATTCTCCGTTATATTTCATCACCAATACTCAAGTGCTATTCTCTGTTATATTTCATCATTAATACTCACGTTTCCGAGTGTTACCAACATTCCATAGTTTCCGAGCTACAAACATTCCCTAGTTTCCGAGCTACAAACATTCTCTAGTTTCCGAGCTACAAACATTTTCTAGTTTCCGAGTGTTACAAGTATTCCCTCCCTAATTTCCGAGCTACAAACATTCCCTAGTTTCCGAGCTACACACATTCCCTAGTTTCCGAGTGTTACACACATTCTCTAGTTTCCGAGTGTTACACACATTCCCTAGTCTCCGAGCTACAAACATTCCCTAGTTTCCGAGCTACAAACATTCCCTAGTTTCCGAGCTACACACATTCCCTAGTTTCCGAGTGTTACACACATTCTCTTGTTTCCGAGTGTTACAAACATTCTCTAGTTTCCGAGTGTTACAAACATTCTCTAGTTTCCGAGTGTTACAAACATTCCCTCCCTAGTTTCCGAGCTACAAACATTCCCTAGTTTCCAAGCTACAAATATTCTCTAGTTTCCGAGTGTTACAAACATTCTCTAGTCTCCGAGTGTTACAAACATTCCCTCCCTTCCCTAGTTTCCGAGCTACAAACATTCCCTAGTTTCCGAGCTACAAACATTCTCTAGTTTCCGAGTGATACAAACATTCTCTAGTTTCCGAGTGTTACAAACATTCTCCAGTTTCCGAGCTACAAACATTCCCTAGTTTCCAATAGTATCTTACATACGGTCAAACTAGTCTCAAGCAGCCAGCCAAGGGAGTCACAGAACATTGCTGATTAGCACAGCTGGCTGCTTAATAGAGTCAAATGTATAATAAAACGACATATTGTGAATCAAGAACCTGGCTGCTTGATACAGGTTGGCTGCTTAATAGAGGTGACCACTAACACATGGATGCCTGTACAGGTTTGTGATGTATTTACCAATATAAACATAAATCACACACACTGGGTATGATGCTTAAACTCCACGTTACCTCTCCCTCCCTCCCTCCCTCCCTCCCTCCCTCCCTCCCTCCCTCCCTCTCTCTCTCTTCTCTCTCTCTCTCTCTCGTGGCGATGGATTCCATCAGGTCACGAACATGATTAATATAAGTTGTAAGAACTTGTTTCGCAATCGAGCTAATATAAATAATGCGTACTGCATACGCACACACGCACGCATGCATGCGCACACGCGCACACACCACATCGCAGCACACATGCACGCACGTACACGCACGCGCGCACACGCATGCGCACCACATCGCAGCACACAAATTATACACAATTTTACAGACCCAACTACTTCCACTTAAAGGCCATCTCTATGGTTTTGTAAAAAAGGTTTATAATAATAGAATGTGTTCATACTTTGTACATCACTATAGTACTATGTATCACTAACCAAAATATGAAGTAGAATTGATATGCTAATGACATTGTTTTGTAACATGCCCATTTTCCATTCAATTATTATGTTGGCATTGATATACTAATATGTCACATATGACTTATTGATCATGCAACTAAAACATAAAATATCTATATTTACATTTAGTTTATACAAATTTATTTTAGCTCGATTGAGAAACAAGTTATTTCAACTTATATTAATCACTCTCGAGACCTAATTCCTGATGGAATCCATCGCCATGAGGGAGAGAGAAGAGGCAACATGGAATTTAAATGCCTTGCCTAAGGGCATAATCGTAACGGCATCAGGCGGGGCTCGAACTCATCAACTGCGCTATCACGACTTCCACATATTACATTACAATAATCATAAAGTGTGTGTGCGTGCGTGCGTGCGTGCGTGCGCGCATGCGCGCATGCGCGCGTGTGCCGTAAATTATTAAATGAAAAATGATATGATAACAACTTCAATCTTTTATGAAGTAATTCGTAAGATGCCATTTTCTCTCTCGCTATATCTTGCATTTTTGCCTCAGAACTACAGGTACAAGCAAAACATATCCTCCGAAAAGTGATCAAGATTGACACGATTCGTTACTATCCGGATGTATGTGTAGGTATTACTGAGTTCAGCTCTTCGTTAACTCTCGTATCGTCCATCGTATGGCTATGAGAGACATCTCTAATTTTATATTACCTCCCTTGGCAGATACAGTCCGATTTATTCCAAAATGTGAATATGTCCCTTTAGTTAGAATCCTTTGTTTTTACTGTTGTTCCCTAACCAGATGTTGCGGTATGATAGTTGTGATTTTTTCAAAATCGTGTTAATTAACTGATAGCATTGTCCTATAAATAAGTACCCATTGCATATACTGTAGGAGATATGTCGAGATATAGTAATTTAATAATCATATAAAGCTATAGTGGAATAAAACTGCTAGCATGGTGTGCAAAGGAAACAACGATAAAAGCAGAGGAAACACTTAATGGGACCTATCTACTTTTAGGGAGTATTCAGGGGCAGTAACTGACCGATGTCTCTCATTGTGCCATACAGTAAAGCGAACCGATGCTTTTGTTGACGGCCTGTTGCTATTAGCTGTTGAAAATCCTTTTATTATTTCTAAAATGCATGTTTAATCGGATCGTTTATTTTGTTTTGATCTTGCAAGCGGTGCGAGCCTAACAACTTGTACGTCGTTATAATGTTCTACAGTGAACGTCTTTGAATGACGTCATGATATGAATCTGTATCAGACGTCACGTTTTGCCATAACGACGCTCTACAAACATGGCGTTATTTGAGAAATGGTCTAATATTCCGGTAATATTTTGGTGATGACCACTCAATTAGATCAGGTCACACAGAAAATAAAACGATGCAGCAGAACAGCTTTCGAACACACGAAATCCTCTTTCATCACATTAGCAGAGAAGATGGAAAAGGAAATGCTGTTAGCAGCTGTCAATGATATTGCTAAACATAGCGGAAATATCGTGAAAGAAGTCCGTACACATACAAGAATGCTTCTGAGACCAGGGAATATAGACACTCTGCTTCTAGAAATACACATGATTATGGACGTGAAGAACAATGAAAACAGTCCTGTCAAACATGCAGTAGATACACGGAAACACTCAGCAATAACAAGAAAAGGTATTAATTACAAGATATTCCGTCCTGATTGTTCTGTAGAAGCTGGCATTAAGTTGTCTTTGGCTGCAATGTTGTGGTATGAACTAAACGACATAAGAAGAAACGAGCACTTGCGAAAGGAAGTTGGAAGGATTAGAAGTTGGAATCAGCGGGTAAATGAACATGATCTCATTCGAAAGCTCGGTTCACAGAAGGATTGGAATGTATTTGATAACAGCAGAGCAGAGCATGTACATTCTGATTCTGGTGAACAATTTGAAGATTCCGAAAGATTTGTACTAGGTATTGATAAAGCAAGCAGTGTAGATACAGATGTATGCCGTGACGAGTTCTTCAGAAGTAAGATATTGGAAGCAGAGGATATTAGTTTGAAAGATCTTCGAGAGTTTAATACCGTAGAACAAAAGAAAGGACAAGGTGTGCTTCATTCCATCAAGAAATTATTTAAATCTGAAAAGGACATACCTGTTGCGCGGTCAAGTACTAGCAATGCGCAGCATATCCGAAAAGAAAAACATAACATTGGTCATAGCTCGCTGTCCCAGACAGACAATAAACATACAACTGTCAAAGACTATTTAGAACGACTAAGAAGTAAGAAAGGAAATGAGAACGGAGAGCTGGCTACTGGGGATCATCATTATGCGGATAAACTGGTATCTACTGAATCAAGAACTGACATTACAGACACTGATAATAACAACTTGTTGATTCATATTCCACGTAACGTACAGAAAATTATTCTGGTAAAGAACGGTCGTAAAATCACATTAGAAATATAAAAAATGGAATAAATTAAATATTTAAACTGCTTCTGTCGTCTTATTTTAACAATTCTTTTGGAATATTTCAGATGTATTTCTGGCTATATACCGTGCATAGGAAGATCGCTTGAGATACATCGCACCTGTCCTGAAATAGTAAGCTGAATCACTATTGTGCCGTGTTGATTCGTTGATTATTTTCAACACACTGTATAGTTGATGACAATGACGGAATAATCTCCATATAATAAAATAAATATCTTTTTTTATCAAGTATGAGAGAAAACATTGATATTTATTGCTAAGATAATAAGTAAATAATATATTTAAAATCAAGCTAGCTCTTAGTTATCTTAAAATAGCAAAGTGTACATAACTTAGTTAACAATAAGCCCGTTTTTCAGGGGTGGGTGGGGTATTATGCAATACATGTAATTATTACTTAACTAAAAAAAAAACATGAACTTCATTATTTACAAAATGAAAATGCATGTGTGTCCATATTAATTATAATATTATAAAGCTTTAATATGATCTTGTGAAACATACACTATGTCGAAATGATGAAAACCCATATACGATGAAAGCTGTTTGTATTCACCAGATCTACATAGTGTGGTTTCTATTCATCTGCCGTTTGTTTATCACCACACTGTCTACTGGGTGTATACGGACAGCCATATGCCGTTTGTTTAACACCACACTGTCTACTGGGTGTATACGGACAGTCATATGGTCGTACATTTAATTGATACATATATGTTATTGGATATGCCGATTTTGTAGCTTTATTTAAAGTTGCCTCCGCCGAGGCATGTGGACGACTAGTTTCTCTAAGTAGATTATTCTTCCTACGTCGGTTGTTGTGGATTTGGTAGACATCCTGAGGCGGCTTCCTCTATTCCAGGGTGACAAGTCCTGTTTCTTTCTGTATACGGTCTCTTTTGAGGCCACATCCTACACACGTATCATCCCTCAGTAGCAGATACCAGCACAAGGGTCTTCGTAACGTCAATGCATACAAAGTTACATGTTACAAAAGTCTACATCGTAGCTTAAATTATTTCGTTAAACAAGATGCAGTGCTCTAACACGAGACCTGTTTCACAAAATAGTTTATACAAATTTATTTTAGCTCGATTGCGAAACAAGTTCTTTCAACTTATATTAATCACTCTCTAGACCTCATTCCTGATGGAATCCATCGCCATGAAGGAGAGAGAAGAGGCAATGTGGAATTTAAATGCCTTGCATAAGGGCACAATCGTAACGGCTCCAGCGGGGCTCGAACTCCGGACCGTTCGCACCTGAAGCGAACGCGCATCCACTGCGCTATCACGACTTCCACACAAAATAAATTGGTCAGTTCTGTACATTTCCGAAAACTGCGAATAAACTTACTTAGATATGAACTTTAGACAATTTGTTTGCCTACAACAATATAGTCTACCACCCATGTGTTTCCCAGTCTGATATTACGTTTGCTGTTTTGATACGATCATGAGAATCAAACCAGAAAAGCCGTATCATAACTAGTTCCTGAGAAATAACGCATGCGCAT
>CM026397.1:78299386-78374990 GCA_014843695.1 Archivesica marissinica
TACCCATCCCTCCCATACATGTGGATATACCCATCCCTCCCATACATGTGGATATACCCATCCCTCCTGTACATGTGGCTATACCCATCCCTCCCATACATGTGGATATACCCATCCCTCCCGTACATGTGGATATACCCATCCCTCCTGTACATGTGGCTATACCCATCCCTCCCATACATGTGGATATACCCATCCCTCCCATACATGTGGATATACCCATCCATCCCATACATGGATATACCCATCCCTCCATACTGATAAATGTGCATACTGGATACCCATCCCCCATACAGTGGATATACCCATCCCTCCATACATGTGGATATACCCATCCGTCCTGTACATGTGGATATACCCATCCCACCCATGCATGTGGATATACCCATCCCACCCATACATATGGATATACCCATCCCTCCCATACATGTGGATATACCCATCCCTCCCATACATGTGGATATACCCATCCCTCCCATACATGTGGATATACCCATCCCTCCCGTACATGTGGATATACCCATCCGTCCTGTACATGTGGATATACCCATCCCTCTCATGCATGTGGATATACCCATCCCTCCCGTACATGTGGATATATATATCCCTCCCGTGTATGTGGATATACCCATCCCTCCCATACATGTGGATATACCCATCCCTCCCATACATGTGGATATACCACCCCACAAAACCCACCCCCAACAAAAACCCACCCCCCACAAAAACCACCCAAAACCCATCCCTCCCATACATGTGGATAACCCATCCCTCCCATACATGTGGATATACCCATCCCTCCGTACATGTGGATATACCATCCCTCCCATACATGTGGATATACCCATCCCTCCCATACATGTGGATATACCATCCCTACACCACATGTGGATATCCCATACCAACCATGCAGTGGATTACCCATCCCTCCCATACATGTGGATATACCCATCCCACCCATACATGTGGATATACCATCCCTCCCATACATGTGGATATAACCATCCCCCCCAGTACATGTGGATATATACCCATCCCTCCATACATGTGGATATACCCATCCCCCATACATGTGGAATACCAACCCTACAATACATGTGGAAACCCATCCCTCCCATACATGTGGATATACCCATCCCTCCCATACATGTGGATATACCCATCCCTCCCATACATGTGGATATACCCATCCCTCCCATACATGTGGATATACCCATCCCTCCCATACATGTGGATATACCCATCCCTCCCATACATGTGGATATACCCATCCCTCCCATACATGTGGATATACCCATCCCTCCCATACATGTGGATATACCCATCCCTCCCATACATGTGGATATACCCATCCCACCCATACATGTGGATATACCCATCCCTCCCATACATGTGGATATACCCATCCCACCCATACATGTGGATATACCCATCCCTCCCGTACATGTGGATATACCCATCCCTCCCATACATGTGGATATACCCATCCCTCCCGTACATGTGGATATACCCATCCCACCAGTACATGTGGACATACCATACCCATTTTGTACAAGCAACTCTATATTTTCTGGGTACATAGTCAAGATACAATGAGTAATCAAATGCTACTTTAAAAAGTGTGTATGTACATAGTTTCGAACTAGTTGCAACAGTATGGAACCGAAACTGCATAAATTGATCAATACGCTTCTGCTTAACAAACAAATGAAATGATTTCAAGTCAGCACTATTTGGAGAGGTCCAAACATACGAAAATCCGGTACCATCTAACAAAGTATTTACATATGTAAGCCAGTTATTTCTAACTCTATTTATTTCTTGTAACATAGAGTTGTATAAGTAATTGACAATAACATTGTTACTATCTCTCATCTTAGTCCAGTATTTAATAATTCGCACATATCTATTGATATATAGCGGATACCTGTTCAGTTCCCCGTAAATACAATACAATACAATATTTATTGCATTAAACATCAGCAGATGCTTATAGCATCACATATTAACACAGTTTACAGAGAAGTATAGCCATACTACTTGTTGACTGTTTTACACATAACAATGACTTACAAAACTTTAGATGGATCCGTTCTAATTCTTTGTTTTTGCTAAAACCCCATATTTCGCAAGCATAATTTATAATTGATGAAACAAAATCATCGAACAGCTTTAGTTTAATCATATTTTATTGCGTATTTATATACAATACAATTACAAATATAAACATGATAAATATATAAGCAAACTGATATAACTGCAATGTTACGCTTATGCTTGCACAGTGTAAGAATAAAATCTAGAAGCAAATGGGTTGGGCAACAAGTTTTACCAACATTAGCTAGTGCCCTCCCCAAAAGTGTCATCGAACAACTGAAGGGCACTATTGATTTTAATAGGGGTTTGGCGTATATTACACAATACAATAGTTAACGCTTTCAGACCTTTTCCAGCTAAATATTCATGATTTAAAATGTAACTACCAGTATAGTATAAACACAGTACCTAAATAATTATAGTTATTTACAATATCTAAAGGAACGTTATTGTAAAACCATTTGTCATGATTTCGCACTGATCCTCTCGTTCTAAACACTTGCTTTAATCAATGTAATGTGTGTTTTACGTTTATTTATCGTCGCTACCGGTTGCCCATATGAGCGACGCCTCCTGAAGAGATTAGTCATTTTAGATGTTGGAGGATATTGCAATGATACAGACAGAGACCCATTCCAGAGTCTCCTCTGGTTCTTTTACGTGCACGGTGTACAGCACCGAAACGAGACCTCAGTTTAACGTCCCATCTGAAAGATTGTTAATTTTATTAGGGTCATACGGGGGATCGAACCTGCGATCCCTGGATTACCAGTCCAGCGTGTTACCACTGGACTACAGATCCGTCTGTAATCAATGTTCAATATTACTCCCCCTCTAGTACAATAATGGTATAAAGTATCTAAATTATGTTGCAGCTCTTCTGGCGACTTGCTTAAGATTACCATATCGTCAGCAAACAACATAAGTATAAACGTAATATCATCTAAGAGTCAACATCATTTAATAGATACATTTCTAAATCTTCTAAAAAGGAGAATAGAATCGGGGACATTACCTCCCCCTGCTTTAAGCAAACTGAGCATTCAACGAATTCTGAATATGCCTTACATCATCTTACGCGCGCTTTGACTTTTGAGTACATATCATGTATAACTTTAAAGGGTTTTACCTATATTATAAAGTTTATACCATAATCCAATGCGGTATATACTATCAAAAGCCTTTTGAATGTCTACAAAGGCACATGAGAGGCGTCCATGTTCGTTTAAAATCTTACTAACAACAGCATTTAAAACCCAAATATATGCATCAACGGTGGAACGACCTTTCATAAAACCAAACTGAGTATCATTAATTACCTTATTAATTACCTTATTTGCTTCACTCCATTTGGTTAACTTTTTATTCAACACACCTGTAAATATTTTCGAAAGGCAACTCAAGACTAATCCCTCGTTAAATACTTGCAACATTGGGATCATTTTTCTTAAATAACAGTACAACAATACTGTCCATCCACATATCAGGGTAAATCCCACTACAGCCAAACCTGTCTTCAGTAGCCAGAAAAGGGAGTCAGAGAAAGTGGCTGCTTAGCACAGGTGGCTGCTTAATAGAGGTCAAATATATAATAAAACAACCGATTGAGAATCTGGAAACTGGCTGCTTAATACGGGTTGGCTGCTTAATGGAGGTGACCACTAACACAGGTGTGACTGTATTCAAAATACCGTTAAATATATCAACTAAATGCGATGACAGAATATCAGATGCCTCAATAAAATACTCATTTAATAATCGATCGCCCGCAAAAGATTTGTTTGTACTTACATTACGTATAATAACTGTTACATTTATTTCATTAACTGTAATAGGAACATCTAATTCCTCAAATAATGCATCGCCAATATCAAAATCATGGTTTTCACAGAACGAACTGTTCACTTTCTTCGTTAACAACGTCGGGAAAGTCATGACTAAGCTTAGAAAAAATAGTCATAGTAGAATTCTGTTTGTTGTAATATCATTTTTAGAGGATGATGTTTTATTAAAAATATCTTGGTTTACAATGACACAGGAGCCTTTTTTTACCACTTATAAGATGGGAGGCCACTTTGAGGCTGGTGGTAAAAAAACTCGCACATCTGAAGCACATTATGGCTATTGACCAGTAAACATATTTACATATAATACATGCAAAGCTGTGCTGAACACCACTTGTATAAACCCATTTCTAAATAAAACTTCCGCATATACTCACCTATAAGTTTTTTTACCACCAAGGTCCGCCTTCGTGGTCGAGTGGTTATGGTCGCTGACTTGTATACCACTGTAACCTATCATCACTGATGGTCACGGGTTCGAGCCTCGCTCAGGCCGTGTCTCATTTATATGAAAAAGTTGGCAGTTTCTTACGGAGGTTGGTGCACCCAAGTACTGGTTAACCGCTGGAGCCTGCCCAGGAAAGGTGTTGTTAGATAAACTGCCCGCCAGCGATATAGCCCAAATTGGTGCTGATGCAGGCGTAAAACCCGAAATATAAATAAATATAAATAAAATAAAACAATGACACAGTCGTTCAATATCTCTTAATTTTCTAAGCTCTTAATTACGTGTCCTCTTAATTTATTATTACACATGTCTACTCTATTTACATCAGTTTTACATTCATTACATTTATACATAGAACTAGGGATGGCAACGAATAGCGATTAAACTATTCGAATATTTGGTCGAGAAGGTATTCGAATATTCGAATATTTGGTAGAATTCTACCAAAAACTCAAAATCACTCAAAAGAAAATTGCCAAACTAACCTAATTTCTGTTTTACGCGTAAATGTCATCTTCTTCAAATGATTATTCAGATTGATATTGTACCCGAATATCTTAAATCCAATTTGCATAGATTACACCTAGCCGTTTTCATATTCTCAGAGCGATTCAAGCATTTCCAAACGTGTGACTGAGCGGGTGGCATTTTTGAGGATAATATAATATTTGTTTCCGAATATTCGAATACTGGAACAGTATTCATACTGTAACAGTATTCGGACATTCGGATGGTCGAGCAAACATTCGAATATTTTTAGCCATCCCTACATACAACTAATATACACATCCTTATACCCTTTACATTCTTCATCAAACCCATCTGCCTTTTTACATAAATTTGCATCTGTGTGTTTTACGTTTATTTATCGTCGCTACCGGTTGCCCATATGAGCGACGCTTCCTGAAGAGATTAGTCATTTTAGATGTTTGGAGGATAGTGCAATGATACAGACAGAGACCGATTCCAGAGTCTCCTCTGGTTCTTTTACGTGCACAGTATAAAGCACCGACACGAGACCTCGGTTTAATGTCCCATCTGAAAGACTGTTAATTTTATTAGGGTCAGACGGGGATCGAACCTGTGATCCCTGGGTTACCAGTCCAGCGTGTTAACCACTGGACTAAAGATCCGTCTGCGTTTTGCATCTGTTCCTGGTTTAACATATATTAATTACACTTGTAAATACATTCATTTAACTGACTTCTATCATTATAACCCACATTTTGTGTGACATTATTTAAACGTGGCAATTAAATAGCAATATGAGACCTCTACGAAAATCAGTCAGCAATTCATTATTTCAACGGATACTGGTCTTTACAAGCACAACTATTTCTTCGTAAAAGGTCACTATTTACTTCCCTTTCTGAACAAATAAAATAACATTTCACCGACATTGCGCGGAACTGGTGTGTGACGAACTACTTTTTAGACACGACTGAAAGTACTAGTTTATTTCCCTATATTATAGAGTTTGTGAAATGCATATCATTATTTAAACACATAGACCGTCTCCGTGGCCCAATGGTTAAGGCGTCCGCCTACGGAGCGGGAGGTCGAATGTTCGAATCTCGTCAGGGGTTCGTTCTGATATGGCCGGTTGGTGAGCCGCCAGCTAGTTAAATAATGGTTACCGATTGCCTACCAGCCTGGCATACAAGCATAGGATTCGGTAAGTACTGATGTTCATAAAAACAGGTGTCTCATAAGTCAGAAATGACTGGCCCTTTAAATAGGGGTGACACTATAATAAACAAACACTTTACATAGATGTATTGTACGTACGCATGTACTTGAGACATCTGCATATTCGGATGACCTTAGGTCATATACGAAGTTACAATCAGTATAAGGCCGTTCTAACTTGATGTTTTAATCAAATCCGATTGATGGCGCTGCGGTAATGCCACTAATTATGACGGTAGATGTCCCGGGTTCGATCCCCGAAAAGGTAAAATTTTATTTTTATTATTTCTTGATTTTATAAACGGATTACGGAGGAGACGTTTGATGAGATTGGGGCAGACAGATGGAGCCGTGCTGTGACCCATGTGGAGAAGTTGATTGGCAAGATGCAAGCATCAGATCACTACTCCGGAGAAAAGCCGACTGAGGTAGTGATTACCCTACATGGCTCGGATACAGAGGATACTGACTCGGCATATGAGTGTGGCAGCTCCACTGACACAGCGAGCGAAGATGGATCGTAATTTTGAAATTGCATGATGCTCGTAAAATTGTATAAGTTGTGTTGTAGAAAAATAAAATAAAATATCATAAAAATAAGAAATAAAAAATAAGAAATAAAACACATACTAGCATCAAAATGAGAATCGGGGAAACATTGATTTAAAATATAAAGAATATAACTGAAATAATTTATAAATAAATATCATCGTAATAAAAAATCTTTCTTTCTATTTTTGTAACTTCGCAATTTTTAAGAAGTGAGGATTCAAACCCACGCGAACTAGCTCATTTCATTTGAGTTTAGTATCAACCCTTTAGACCGTTCGGCTACCGGCGCTTGCGTTCATTGCATAGATTAAATACATTCATGAAGTTATTACTTTACCCCTGTAATTGAAGCGTGTAATTTATGATAATGTCTCAAGTACATGCGTACGTACAATATCTTAAGTGAGTGGACTGGACTGGTAATACGACGTTTGTTTATTAGTTGAAATACTGTCCGATTAGCGCAGTGGTTAGCGCGCTCGCTTCTCACCAATGCGACCCAGGTTCGATCCTCGGACAGGGAAGTATGTGTGATGGTCGCCAGATCGGACAGGTGGGTTTTCTCCGGGTACTCCGGTTTCCTCCCACACGAATGAACACATTTACGCTTTCATCCGCGCCAACGAGAGTGATTAATATAAGTTGTTAAAACTTGCTTCGCAATCGTTGTAAAATAAATAAAGTATAACAAGTTGAAATACTCAGTATTTGAGGCAAGTATGTGGAAAACAATTATACCACATAATAGGAAAATACATTCTGTAGAAATGTGTGGTTTCACTGATGTAGTGTCGCTTTAAATAGGTCAATAACATAAACTAGTTTATCTAAATTCTATGAAAACATTGGTTACTAAGAAGAACAGCAGTTCCCGAAATACAAGTACATGTATATTGAGTTACAGTTCTACCCCAGAAAGCATTAATATAATTTATTAAAAACACGTCATATAGCGACTATCCAGCTATTGTAGATGGAGCACGCAGCAGTTGAGCGGCTGAGCAGAATTTCAAACACGGAATGACACCCAGGTAGCACCACCCACATTCAGCAAGCCAACTGTAAACCTTACTAGTATATCCATAGTGTACGTCGAATCCTGTGTTATAACAGACGGATCTGTAGTCCCGTGCATGGTTAACACGATGGACTGGTAATCCAGGGATCGCAGGTTCGATCCCCCGTTTGACCCTAATAAAATTAACAGTCTTTCAGGTGGGACGTTAAACCGAGGTCTCGTGTCGGTGCTGTACACCGTGCACGTAAAAGAACCAGAGAAGACTCTGGAATGGGTCTCTGTCTCTATCATTGCACTATCCTCCAAAATCTAATATGACTAATCTCTTCAGGCGGCGTCGCTCATATGGGCAACCGGTAGCGATGATAAATAAACGTAAAACACACGCACACACTCAATACTGAGTGTGACTGGGAGGCGCTTGTCGGGGACTACATACTAAGGTTAAAAACAGTCATTAGTGTTATATGACTGGTACGCGGTATACGGTACATCTCGGGGAAAATCTGACTTTATCTGTCAAGGGAGGTAATAGAAAAAACCAGTGATGTCGCTCATTTTTCTTACACTTTTTATGGGCAACCGGTAGCGACGATAAATAAACGTAAAGCACACAAAACACTCCTGTGTTATTCTGTAAATTAAACATCGAAGAGTGCCCTATGAACATCCGGTACAGTAGCAGGGGACTGCAGACCGGAAGGACAACGAAATATGATACAACGGAACAAGGAAAGTGAAGATAACTGAATGCGATGTATAGTAGTGGCAATTGGAACTAGTGTTCCATTGTAAACTGATCACATTGGATACAATACGTTGTATATGGCTGCATAGAATGAATATGACAACGATAGCCCAGTTCAACAACGTGATTTACCTCCCGTTAAAAGTATCGACAGAGTTCTTGTTCTTAGATTATTTGACTTCCGGTGAGCAAATATTTCAAAATGGCGTCGATAAAAAGCGAAATAAGATAAGTGTCAATTTTTTATCCAGATAATATGACAGTGGTGGAATTACGGTCTTATTTAAGAAAGCATGGATTGCCTATACAGTCTACATCCGCTATGTCAACATCGATTATATCGAATTATCCGGTAATATAACATATAACTGGATCTGTTTATATCGAATTTCGTTAAGTCAAAACTTCGGTTATGTCGAAATATTTTGTTCCGTCCGACAGAATTCGACATAACGGATGTAGACTGCATCAGGATTTAAGCGCGAATTAGTTGAACGAGTGAAGGGATCTCTTGAAATCTACAGAATTCCACTTCATGAACTACACTCTAGAGGTGTTTAGTTTAGTTTAAACTTTATTTATTTTACAACGATTGCGAAACAAGTTCTAACAATTTATATTAATCATTTTGTTAAGATTGTTAAACAACGACTTAATTATAACGAATGCGGTAGGTGACTGGTATAGTATTTATTTGCATGATAACGGAACAGAACAGAACAGTATCTGTATTTAAACTTTATTTATTTTACAACGATTGCGAAACAAGTTTTAACAACTTATATTAATCACTCTCGTTGGCGCGGATGAAAGCGTATATGTTGTCATTCGTGTGGGAGCAAACCGTAGTACCCGGAGAAAACCCACCTGTCCGATCTGGCGACCACCGTACTATCTCACATATTTCCCGGACCGAGGATCGAACCTGGGTTATATTGGTGAGAAGCGAGCGCGCTAACCACTGCGCTAATCGGACAGCCTATACTAGCATATACATGCTAGTACATGTATAAAATAGAGGCGTTTCATCTAGTCAAATACATAACTCGCGTTGTGTGAATATTTCCGAATTTGTATTTACCTTCGAGCAATCCACAAAACTATGTCTGATTCAAATGACCGGCTAACATGACTCAATCCGATAATAGTACGCCAGAACTCCCAGTGTGGCCGTGCAAATAGAATGCGTGTAATCAGATTTCAAAATGAGTTTCCGGTTTCGTATAGCTAATACAATATGAGTTGTAGCCGAAATGGACAACTAAACTATCATCTCATTCATGTCTTCCTCCTATCATCAGGGGTTTTCCCTTATGAGTCGTGCATCCTGTTTATATTTGCAATTTCTCGGAATCGAACACGTCATCAACAAGAACAATATAGTTATTTAGTTCGTTTGTTAGTTTCATTCATAACCATTCGAAGTATGTCAATGTTTCAATTTGATTTATTTTACAATTGCGAGCCAACGTTTTAACAACTAGTATATACATGTATATACTGTGTACGCTTATCACGATTGTAGAATGTTAACTCGACATGTACATGGTAATGTAATGATTTTCCGCGTTTCTCCGAGTGGTAATTGTGTATACATGTTTCACGTATGTTTGCCTGTTGTAAGATATTTCTTGCGTTTGTACATAAATTTGATTAACATGATTGTGTGCTGTTTTAAACATCTCAATAAACATCTAGGTATGTATTCGCGAATAAACATCTAGGTTTGTATTCCCCAATAAACATCTGTATAAACATCTCAATAAACATCTAGGTATGTATTCGCGAATAAACATCTGAATAAACATCTAGGTTTGTATTCCCCAATAAACATCTGTATAAACATCTCAATAAACATCTAGGTATATATTCGCGAATAAACATCTATCTATCTATCTATCTATCTATCTAGCTATCTATCTATCTTCCGTTAATGTCGAACCCCTCGCGGGGACGTAGACATGTTGCGCGTCAAAACCGCAAAGAAGTTAAAAGTATGAGTAGTTAAAAGTATAATTTAAGAAGGTAATGAAAATAAGTTGTGGTAAAAGTTTAAAAGCAGCTACGCAGAACAACTAGGGACTGGCATGTTCAATATGGCAAACTGCCGTATTGAATTGCTCTATGGTAGGGAGATGGACACTGTCAGGAGGGAGGTGGTTCCAATGATAGATTGTTCTTGGAAAGAAGGAAAACTTGTAGTAGTCTGTAGTTGCTGTAATTAACCTATAGCTTAAGGAATGGCAATGGCGAGTAGGACGGGAGAGAGGAACTAGGTAATTTTCAATGGGAATAGCAACAAGATCATTATGAATTTTATACATAAGGGATAACCTATTGTCAATACGCCGTTGATCTAGTCTGCGTAGATTTAGGGAATGTAGCATGTCTGTAACACTAGAGGTACGATAGAAGTCAGCCTTTATCCAACGGGCTGCTCTTCGCTGGACACCTTCAATTTGGTCTATCAATGTTTGGGTATGGGGCGACCAGATCTCGGAGCCATATTCAAGCTGGGGTCTCACTAGTGTCTGGTAAGCCATGGTCTTAAGGGGTTCAGATTTGACCTGGAGGTTTCTACGTAGAAATCCTAATGTTTGGTTTGCTTTCTTTGTTGACCTTTTTATGTGGGTGTCCCACGACAGGTTATTTGAGATATCCACGCCAAGGTATTTGGCTGAGGTGACCGACTCAAGTAGGACTCCATGGAGTTTATATTTGCTGGGAATAGGATGTTTCCTTCTGGTGACGTGGATAACTTGACATTTGGAGGAGTTAAATTCCATGTCCCACTCCAACTCCCACTCTTCTAATCTCTTAAGATCATTTGGAGTGTGACCGATTCATTTGCAGATGTCAGTGATAGATATACTGCAGTATCATCTGCAAAGATGCGGACTTTGGAACTGATGTTTTGTGGGAGGTCGTTTATGTAGGCTAGGAAAAGCAGGGGTCCAAGTACGGATCCCTGTGGGACTCCAGAGGACACCGGAATGGCCTCTGAACTAATACCATTAAGGACAACTGACTCCATATTCATGCATTTTTAGTAGTACTTTCTCGTGATTGACCTTATCGAAAGCCTTACTGAAGTCTAATAGGATGAGATCTACCTGATGCGTATTGTAGACAGAGGTAACCAAGTCATTGACTAGCATTACTAGTTGGGTCACGCATGACCGTTTTTCTCTAAAACCATGCTGCAAATGGTACAGCATACTGTGGTTAGTGAAGTGTTTTGCTATCGAGGAGGAAACTATATGTTCTAGTACCTTGCATAGAACACATGTCAGTGAGATAGGCCTATAGTTGGCGGGGTTTGACTTGTCCCCTTTTTTGTAAATGGGAGCAACCTTTGCTGACTTCCACTGGGCAGGCAGTGATCCTTCGTTGAGGGATTTTTGGAATAAGACTTCAAGGATAGGTGAGAGTTCTTTAGACAGGGTTTTAAGTATGATTGGCTTAATTAGGTCAAGACCACTAGCCTTGTGGGGGTTCAGGTTATTGAGAAGTTTCTCTATGCCATTTGAGCTTACTGTGATCTCATTCATGTTTGGCGTGGATTGACCATTCAGGTTTCCATTTGTGTCCTGAATTTTCATTTTACAAATGGAGGTAAGTCTTAGTGGGGATTTGGAGCTGACGGACTGAAACTGTTTGTTCAGTGCTGTGGCTTTAGCAGCTTCTTCATGATGGAATTTGTTTTCATGCTTTAGGGGTGGCATTGTTTTGGAATCTTGCTTGGAATGCTTAAGGATGGAATACAGTTTCTTTGTGTTTGGTCTGTAAGGATGGGAGGCATCAGCACTGTTTAGATTTAGGATGTTTTCTAGGTATTGATGATAAGCCTATTTGACCTCTTTCCGCACTAAATGTTTTAGATCCAGGAATTTCTTGCGATTTGAAGGCGTACTTGACTTCCTAGTATTTTTAAAGGCCCATCTGAATAAACATAGGTATGTATTCGCCAATAAACATCTCAATAAACACCTGGCTGTGTATTCGCGAATAAACATCTCAATAAACATCTAGGTATGTATTCGCGAATAAACATCGGAATAAACATCTCAATAAACACATGGCTGTGTATTCGCCGATACACATCTGAATAAACATCTGAATACACACCTGGCTGTACATTCGCCAATACACATCTGAATAAACATCTGAATACACAGCTGGCTGTATAGTCGCCAATACACATCTGAATAAACATCTGAATACACACCTGGCTGTATATTCGCCAATACACATCTGAATAAACATCTGAATACACACCTGGCTGTATAGTCGCCAATACACATCTCAATAAACATCTAGGTATGTATTCGCGAATAAACATCTGAACCTGGCTGTGTATTCGCCAATAAATATCTGAATTACCATCTACAAGCCAACTTCACATACATCCTTATAAATATGTTAGGCTCTTCAAATTTGGAGGAAAATAAAGTATTATTAATATTATTACATAATTATAATTTGCGTAATTAATGGTCTCAAGTATATTATATACCGCACCATCTCACACATTTAGTTTATCCAAATTTATTTTAGCACGATTGCGAAACAAGCTCTTCTAACTTATATTAATCACTCTCGAGACCTCATTCCTGATAGAATCCATCGCCACGAAGGAGAGAGAAGAGGCAGTGTGGAATTTAAATGCCTTGCCTAGGGGCACAATCGTAACGGTTCCAGCGGGGCTCGAACGCCGGACCTGAAGCGAACGCGCATCCACTGCGCTATCACGACTCATCTTTGCCATGCAGAGAGACGAACCAGACATTCTATACTGAGCCAAAACAGAAAGTATCCACTCTATGTATCTATCGATATTTAGAAAAGGAGTATGCAACCGAATTTCCTATTTTCATTTAAATAAAGAACAAACCTTTTTTGATATCCTGTAACATTTTGAAGCAGCTGTGATACGTATTTCATCGAACAAACTGGATCGATATGACACAGGGATCGATTTCCGAAATAACAACTGTTTTGATAAATCTGCATTAGCTATCTGGAAAGTTAAAAATTCCATTAAATGGGATTTTTCTGCAGTGAAATTGTGATGGGGGTTGTAGTGAAAGAGCTAATATCTCATGTGTCCGCCGTGTTGCACAATGTACGTCAATATCCGCCGTCGCATGTTGTCGACGTAACGCTGTATATAAGGTGCCTGTAGGTTGTTCCATTCAGCCTGTAATGCTGCTGAAAGGTCCTGTACAGTGTTGATTACATGATTTGTTCTAACACGGCGTCCTAACTCGTCCCAAATATAGGATGGGATTCAAATCAGGACTAACTGCCAGCCAGTCTACAACGTTCACGTTATTATTCGTCAAGAAGCGTCGAGTAGGTGCTGCTGTATGGGGTCGGGCGGTGTCATGCATAAGTGTGACGTTATGTCAATTACGCTGAATAAACTGAAGCACTTCTGGTTGAAGAACATTATTAACGTAGGTCTGGGCATTAATGTTTCCGTGAATAACGATTAGACGAGTCATTTGACCATTCATTATCCCGCCCCAAACTAAAACTGAACCTCCCCCAAAACGGTCTCTTTCAATGACGCACGCATCAGCGTAACTCTCTCCCTGACGGCGATAAACTATTTCACGCCCGTCGGCATGGCTGAAATTAAATCGAGATTCATCCGAAAATAACACTCCAATCAGCTCGTCGCAAACGTCGGCACCAATCACGTCTCGAAGCCCGATGACGCCTGGTTAACATTTGGCCAAAGTACGGTCTGTACGGACGAATTGGGTCATTATTTTGCCGAAGTCGGTTCCGAACTGTCTGTGCATTGATTCCATGCCGTCGCGCTGTTACTGATGATGATAGACGTCGGTTACGTAAATATTGAAGCGTAATGTACACGCCTCGGGGACGGTCGCGAACAATTCCCCTGATCTGGAAACGTGTACGCAAGCGGTTAAGTGTTGCCCTCGTGCAGCCGAACAGCCTGGATAGATCGGCTACTGATGTGCCAGCGTTCAGCATCCCAATCGCCTGATTTCGTTGGTCGTTATTTAGCCGTGGCATTGTGC
Organism: Archivesica marissinica; assembly: GCA_014843695.1. NCBI lineage: Eukaryota > Metazoa > Mollusca > Bivalvia > Venerida > Vesicomyidae > Archivesica > Archivesica marissinica. Next base: position 78,313,836 of record CM026397.1, read on the forward strand.
TTTGATTGAATCTGATGTGATATTTTTGTATTGTGCCTAACTGCTGGTCAATCAGTGCAGTCAGATACCAACACCGGATATCGACCATCGCTGCACGAGGCGCACGTGCAAAACAAGATAATCGATCCTTGCGGTTTAGCACTTGGCTAAATGTTGATAAATCCAAGGTCAACAGGTACTCCTAATAAATGCATGTACATTATTTTTGGTTATTTTGGCGAATTGTTCATATTAATGAAATAATTCAAAAAATAAAAGTGGATACTTTCTTTTTTGGCTCAGTATATTAAATCCTAGTATTAAATACACCACAATTTTGTTTGAATTGTATACTGCAAAATAAAAACAAATGTACAGCGTTATGTTTTCGTTACATATTTTAGAATTATGGATTTTACTATCATGAGTGGAGAAAATAATCCGTCACACATTGCACTAATTGGCCCAATATTTCGCACATTTTTATACCAAATGTGTCTATATTGTTTGCTAAATGACGAACCAACACTTAGACATCTAAGCAAGCTGATTGCTTATATTTTGAAAATAACAAAATATGCTAAAAACTTACCTTCGGAAGCATAATATTATAATATCCATTCTCATATTTAGCGATCCTGAATACGTGACACAATAAGGTACAGACTAGGCAATACGTGACACAATAAGGTACAGACTAGGCAATACGTGACACAATAATGTACAGACTAGACAATACGTGACACAATAATGTACAGACTAGGCAATACGTGACACAATAATGTACAGACTAGGCAATACGTGACACAATAATGTACAGACTAGGCAATACGTGACACAATAATGTACAGACTAGGCAATACGTGACACAATAATGTACAGACTAGGCAATACGTGACACAATAATGTACAGACTAGCCAATACGTGACACAATAATGTACAGACTAGCCAATACGTGACACAATAAGGTACAGACTAACCAATACGTGACACAATAATGTACAGACTAGCCAATACGTGACACAATAATGTACAGACTAGCCAATACGTGACACAATAATGTACATACTCGCCAATACGTGACACAATAATGTACAGACTAGCCAATACGTGACACAATAATGTACATACTCGCCAATACGTGACACAATAATGTACAGACTAGCCAATACGTGACACAATAATGTACATAATAGGCAATACGTGACACAATAAGGTACAGACTAGCCAATACGTGACACAATAATGTACAGACTAACCAATACGTGACACAATAATGTACAGACTAGCCAATACGTGACACAATAATGTACAGACTCGCCAATACGTGACACAATAATGTACAGACTCGCCAATACGTGACACAATAATGTACAGACTCGCCAATACGTCACACAATAATGTACAGACTCGCCAATACGTGACACAATAATGTACAGACTAGCCAATACGTGACACAATAATGTACATACTAGGCAATACGTGACACAATAATGTACAGACTAACCAATACGTAACACAATAATGTACAGACTAGCCAATACGTGACACAATAATGTACAGACTAGCCAACAAACCACAAAATTTCCTCCACACAATGACACTCGCTCCATCCTACTTGTCCGATTACTAAAACAAATTAAAGGCCTGCAGTTTGACCCCGTCCAATTGTAAAGATTTATACTTTACTACCTGTTCCATGTGATTAGTGGCTTGTATCAACAATGTAGCAGTACATTCAGTATAATTTGGCGTATGTAGGTATTTTCTAACGGTTAATATGCACGATCACTCTGTGAGCTGAGAATTAGTCAAAATGAGGCCCTGACAATTTAAGTAAACGTATATTATTGATTGTAAAGAAAATTGATAGTTATGAGTATTCAAACTACATAATCCAGATCAGCCCAGGGACATAGATTACATGTTATGTAGGTGCCTCATCAGCCGTAGCGTAATCACTGACACTGATAAGTTGTATGCATGTATATAATATATGTGTATGGGCCGGAGGCCTTGAATTACGAATAAACTGTTAAACTGATCAGGATCTATGTTGTTTGTAAGGTCGGAGTTTCGTCACTTTCATATTCTGTTCTGTCACTTTCATGTATCATCTGGTTTAAAAAGGCCGCCAGATTAAGTGTGAAAATAATGCCTGTTTATACCTTGCCCAAATGTTGGATTTGAACTGGAGCGTACAACGGAGTCTTGTATTATTCTTGACTTGCACTGTCTCATTCCATTGACATATTGCCAAATTTGAGCGTATAGTGTAGTGAAGAGCAGAGAAGGTTCCGATACGTTTGTCATGGAAAATATTCAAGCTGTTGTTGAATGATTCCACGCTACTAGTGTCCATGTGGTAGATATAAGTTTGCGCTTCCTTATAAACATAGCATTTTCTAACACATGACAGCAACAGTTCTACAGCAACAGGACTTGTAAGTATTTGACGGCTGGGGATATAGTTGGGATCTATTTTACACCGAGACTCGGGTGAACAGTCTGTGTGGTCATTTTGGTAATGTTTGACAATACATTCCATTTTTGTTCGAAGTATGGATTGGTCACCATTGCAATTACGCATAGCATAGCTGAAGGTGTTGCTGAGTGTCCACTGTGCTTGTGTTCCCCTTGCATAATAAATGAACAGAACAAACAACTTTGGTGGCCTGCTAATAATCGTCCACCGCATAATCTAAATTCCATGAGAGAAAGCTTCTATACAGGAGGTTTTGGGCAATGCTATATAATTGTGGCGCATGGAAAGATGTCAGATATATAGAGAGAAAAGTAGCGGCTAGAAGAGGAGACTGTACTTGGCATAAGAGGGAACTGATGCCTGAATGTGTGGTACAGCAATGCAGGAACTGGCTGCCTAACCCGCGCAACCAGCCTTATTTGGGCCATAAGTGGAGTTGAATTGTTTATACCAGTTGTAAGTACTATAAAAATACAGAACTTCAATTTCAGCAATTTATAACCTCTGATATGTACGTGGGTCATAATAGATATAAGTGGTGCTCATGTATTAGATGTATACCATGCAGGGCCTCGCATGTGGCAAATACGATGTGCGTCGACCGTCAGATTTGTACCGCTATTCCTCGTGTGTTTAGTGCGTCGACCGTCAGATTTGTACCGCTATTCCTCGTGTGTTTAAGGTCAAATATAGGTCAACCTGCAGGCCTTTAAGCACAACCCCGCGTTCCACGTGCCCAATTATTTCACTCACACAAGTTAATACGTTTACCATAAAACATAACGGCGAATACAAATGGTGTCCAATGACAATTCACCAGACATGAAACCATGTCACTGCATATATACCTACATTGCATACGCACGGAACACTCGTGCACAAATCCGCTAAGCTATTTCATTCATAAATACTGTTGTCGTTTAATATTTTGAACTAAATTACAATTCATTAAAAATCGGTTTATACATGGATTCATTCTCGAAATATATCGAAGCTGAACGAGACAGACGGATCTGTAGTCCAGTGGTAACACGCTGGACTGGTAATCCAGGGATCGCTGGTTCGATCCCCCGTCTGACCCTAATAAAATTAACAGTCTTTCAGATGGGACGTTAAACCGAGGTCTCATGTCAGTGCTGTAAAAGAACCGGAGGAGACTCTGGAATGGGTCTCTGTCTGTATCACTGCACTATCCTCCAAACATCTAAAATGACTAATCTCTTCAGGAGGCGTCGCTCATATGGGCAACCGGTAGCGACGATAAATAAACGTACACTATACTCATTTCGCTAGCTAACACTACACAATATTAAATATAGAACTCATACATACATACATACATGTACGTGGTCACAATGGCTGAGATATGGCGGCCATCTTGAATTACGGATATGATAGAGAGTATGTATGTATGTATGTATGTATGTATGTATGTATGTATGTTCCATTAATGTCAAACCCCTTGCGGGGACCTAGACATGTTTTCCTGGGCATGTTTAGCCTACCATAGCGGTTAACCAGTATTAAGTAATGTGTGTGAGGTGCTTTGCTCAATGACACACGTGGCCTGACTGAGTATCAAACCCGAACCGTTCGATTCCAAATCCGACGCTCTACCATTGGACCACGGACGCCACACAATCATTGAACTACTAGTTGAGTATATACAGTTTCTCTACTTTTCAGCGAATGCGCATGCCCGTAACTTCGAGTGCCCATGTCAGTTGCATATCATTAGTTGGTAACCCTCATATACAGTTTCTCTATTTTTCAGCCTTAACATTACTATATAATTCCAATGTGCAGTTTTCACTTATCTTTTGATTGCATTTGATTTGTATGTATGTTGAGGGCCTCATGGTAGATTATGTTTTTGTTAAATGAGTTCTCTCGTAAAATAAAGTCTTTGGTATTATTATTATTATTTATTAATATTATTATTAAACTCAACGCCAAGTTTCATTAAATATAACAAAATGATTCAGAAAGAGAAGTCGAAACTATCGAAAAGTAAACTGCCGAATGCATCCACGCTAACCTTAAACACGCCCAATGTAGTTCATACCCCGATGGAAAATATTAACCCAACTATTAATTTATTACTTATATTGACATTAATTATTCTTTCTAACGACACAAAGAAAATAATGACACGAAAATATATCACACTTTGCATTTAAAATGTTTTTAATCCGGATTTACAACCTACCGACTGCCGGAACAGGTAAATAGATCATCCTTGGAACAGCGTAACCTGTAAGTCACGCCTTTTCTCGCGAGCTACGAACTCTGCCTAACACTGCGAATGCGCATGCCCGTAAATTCGAGTGCGCATGTCAGCTGCATATCATTAGTTGGGAATCCTCATACGAAAATGTATGCAATCAGGGCACATACGTTCATCGAAGGAAAATGTAATAGCGATGTAAATATAGCCAGATTACCAAATTCTCAATAATTATCTTTGTGTGTTTTACGTTTATTTATCGTCGCTACCGGTTGCCCATATGAGCGACGTCTCCTGAAGAGATTAGTCATTTTAGATTTTTGGAGGTTAGTGCAATGAAACAGACAGAGACCCATTCCAGAGTCTCCTCTGGTTCTTTTACGTGCATGGTGTAAAGCACCGACACGAGACCTCGGTTTAACGTCCCACCTGAAAGACTGTTAATTTTATTATGGTCAGACGGGGGATCAAACCTGCGATCCCTGGTTTACAAGTCCAGCTTGTTACCACTGGACTACAGATCCGTCTGTTCAATAATTATCACAGAAGAAATATACTATTTGTTGATTTTTTTTACTCCGAGAATTCTGGGCAAGAATTTTGTATGGACAAGTTCGATGTCCGTGACTTATGTGTTCCCCATATTTCGGCACTAAAATTGAGGATCGAACCTACTAAAGAATCAAATAGCTTTATTTTTTGCGAAGTTGGTAAACACACACTTAGATCAATGCAACCCATGTAGTCCTCTAAAAATATTCTTATTGTAATTTTAATTCATTATTAATTATGTTTAGGTTGTTTAATCTTCTTAGAAAATAATTTAGTCGCCCAAATGCATTTATGCGGTGAACACAATGTTTCCAAATGAATTTATGGGTGAACACAATGTTTCAACACAATCTAGATAATTTATATGATTTACGGATGTTTCGTCAACCTACAATTTCGTCAAACTGGTGTTAATATATTTTATTCTTTATTTCAGTCTCATCAATGTACAGCATATAACAAACATAGAATATAGTTTACATATTAAAAAGTACATTGCCACTCAATTCAGAGTTACAAGAGACTATGCATATATACATCATTCATCTATAACATATTGCACTACTATAGTATATACATGTACATGTGATAACTACATGTGTGAGATAAAGCTGAAAAGCAGTCGCTAATTGAAATTTAAAATCTTATTAAGATGTAATGGAATGAAAAATACTGAACGCAAAATAAGCACTACTGCGCAAACTAAAAAATGTTTTAAAAGATCAAATACCAATTCCAATTAGATTGTGATTAGCCTAATTAGCATATGCTTTTCAGTTGTAATAAAATGTGAAGACGACATATAAAACACTCAATAGACATTATTTACATAGATAAGAGGTACGTCGTTGTAAAATACTAAAACAGGTTTTGGCAGCTAATCTAATAATGGGTGCATTTGTGAATATGAACTTAAGTTGTTCTTGACTAGACATATTAACAAAACCAGGTTGTATAAGTTGAGCTTTATCAAATAATATGTTTCTTAAATCATCATAAAGGTTACATTCAAGGATAACATGTGACTCATCTTCAATTGTGTTACAGAATGTACATGTTCCGTCTTCTACTGGTAAGTTTTCGTATCTGCCAGTTTCAAGCCTTATAGGTGCTACGCCACATCTAAATTTACTAAATGCAGCCCGATGCGATCTAGACATAATAAGTTTACAATAGTTTTCAGTTAAATAGTGTTGTTTAAATGTACAGTAAGTCCTTAGCTTATTCCTACCTCTCCCTGAAGTACTATCTGGTCTACTGATCGACTGAAGCCATTCCAGTTTATATTTAGACATAAATACATTTTCAACCTTCGAAACAATAGTATGTTTAGGTATGACATTATCCAGACTACACTATTGATATAATTCAACTTCGGTAAGTGTTTTTCGAACATTATAAAACCAATTGCGACATTTCATGTTTGCTAAGGAGTTTGCCCAGACTGCCGTTCCTCGATTGATTCTGTTCGAATTCATATGAGATATACGAGACCAAAGACGGGCAATAGATTTTAACTGACGAACATATGGCGGTAACCAAGCCATTTCACCGGCAACGGCTGCGTTTGGAGTGTATTTGTCAACTCCTAGAAAGAACCGCATGGCACGATTTTGAACAGCATTGATGCAAGAGTAGTGCTTGTATCCCCAAATTGCTGCACCGTAATCAATAACGGGCCAAACAATGAAGTCGTATAGTTTGGTAAATTCATTATATGGAATGCCACCAGCGGATTTACATTTAGCTATAAGAACACCGAGCGCGCGACTAGCACTCTGAGCAACCATTTTAGCAGTTATATTATAATCTAGATGTTCATGCAACACAATACCAAGATATAAATATCTATCAACTATGTGTAGCTCGACAGCTCCACATGTAAACGAAATATTTGTTACCGGAGTAGATTCCTGGCGAAAATGAACTATTTTACTTTTGTCACTATTAATACACATGTCATTTAAATTGCACCAGTCGTTCAAAGCACTCAATAATACCTGCAGGTCATTTGGGTTTTCAGCTAAAAGTACAATGTCATCAATAAAAGCGGAAAATGTGGCAAGTTTACGTTTTTTCCTAGTTTCAATGATACTAGTCAATGAAGAAACATGGTCTAAGGTATTGCGTTTTTTGCGAAAACCATTTTGCTCATCCGTAATTTTCCCATTCGATTATGTCCATGCACTAAGACGTTCGTTCAAAATGCTACAGTATACTTTATACATTGAAGAAGCTAAAGCAATTCCCCGATAAGACAAAGGATCTCTGGTATCAGATTTAGACGATTTGGGAATTGGATTGATGATACATTTCCCCCATATAGATGGAATTGTACCGTTATTAAAACATATGTTAAACAATGCATGCAAAAACAAGACAGAAGTATCATTTTTTAGAGCCTCCGAAGGTATATCATCAACTCCATTAGCTTTACCACGCTTAGCTTTATCAATAGCTTTCTTAACCTCTAATACAGTGATTTCATCATTAAAAGGTAGTTGATTATTACCTTGGGCAAAATCTAACACATGGGTTTCTGTGTCATTAGTATATGTATTAATACAACTTAACCATATTTTCTCCGCATTACACACTTTTGACCACAAATCTGTTAATTGAGTATTCCACCATGGTTTTCCAGGTCGGTGCTTCTTATTGTGGCCACCAGTAACACTCGTGTTATAGGGTATGTCATCATACATACTGTTTTTAACAATACTGCACCAATCCTGATATACAGAATCAACACCATTCTGTGTACGTAGGCCTTGTTCTAATTTGTCAATAACAATATTAACCTGTCTTAGAACCTCGTCACTACTCAAAAAGGAGCCAGTTATACAATTAACATCAAATTTATCATATGAACAATGTACTTCAGGTGTGCTAGTGTTAGTATTAGTAATACTGTTATCAATATGCCAGGTAAGCAAAGAATGGTCCGGTATACTAGTTGGTGCCAAGATTCTCAAATTATCGGCGTTATTAATCAAATCAGATGTTAACATCACTGCGAAATTGGATAAGTTGCTCACATTATCGTGAGTTGTGATACAGTAATCAACAACTGATGAACCTTTAACAGACACTGAGGTATAGTCGTTTTTCTACCATTTAACATACACATGTTTGAATTAATCAGAAACTCAATCAACAGTTCACCATATGAATTGGTAATAAAATCTATAATATCACGTGCAGGGATATCATCAACACCAACTATAAAATCCTGCATTTCACCACAACGACTGTTAAAATCTCCGGATATAACAATCATACCGTCATTCTGGTAAGTGTAAACATCCGTTAACAGGCTGTCATAGAAACAATTCACATCGAAATACCGAGACGAATTCTGTGGTGGGAGGTAACACACACATGGAAGCAAAGTAAAATCTTCAGACCTATGAATCATCTTTAACCATAGAATACCTTCACATGAATCATTTAAAACAGTAATATCAAATGATTCATATACCTCCTGTTTTACTAAGAAACCTACACCACCAGAACCCGCTCTGGCGTTCCTGTGTAACAGTGTTCTGTTCAACCCAAACCAACGGTATCCATTTACCTCTAACACACTATCTTTTAAGAGATGAGTCTCTGCAATAGCTAAAATATCTAAATTTTGTGTTAAAATACGAGAGTGTCTTAAAATATAATTATCAGAGTTCTGATCCTGGTTCCATCCCCTGACATTCCAAAACCCGGAACGAAGTTAAGAGTTACGTATATTGCTGTGTTGGCCATATCGTCTACCGCCACCATTTCCATGGCCGGATGAACGACCTGATTGTCTATCACCTCCTCTACCATTGCCTCTACCATAACTGATGGAATTGCCAGAGAAACGATTAGAAGTAGGGTGTCTGATATCAACCGAATTACGTGACTGATCAGTGTTATTTGTATGCACCACGCGAAAACCTCTCATGGATAAGTCACTCTGTTTTAGGGCATTAAGAATGGTTCGGAAATTACTGGACATCACGCGATCCGCAGGAGACTGGTCGTGGTGAATAAATACCTGCGAATAATGTCCACTTGATCTCAATTTCGGTTTACTAGTCATCACTTTACGCTTGTCCTCATGCGACCTGAATTTGGCAATTACTACACCAGGCTTCGAACCGTTGATAGAATGCTTTCGCTCGGCGTTAGTACATGTTACACCATTAACTTTCAATCCATCCTTGATCAGTTTATTTACCTTGTTACACACATTTTCATTTTCAGTGACAGGTAGATCTCGTACTACCACGTTTAGAGTAATGTCGTTCATTGGATCAGTACGCGCACTCGGAGCCTGTGCCAGTGTTTCAATTTTCTTGTTGATGACATCAATTTCATCGGACATTTCAACCTTCATAGTATCTTTAAATGTCTCTAAGCGGTCATCCATATCTCTCCTAACACGACTCATTTCTGCACTAACTCGCTTATCCAATAGTTGGGCAACTTTGTTCGATATTTTTTGCTCGAGGCCAGATCAAGTTTATCAACCCGTTCACTCAGAGAGGAAAACAACAATTGCATATCAGCAGACAATTTCGCAATTAACTGCTGAACTGAAACATTAGAGTCCACATGCACGTCTGCAACGGTTATCCCAATACTCTCAGGTGCAGTGCGTGAAACAGGGGGATTCTTCTCAGTATATAATGAACGTCGCGTATTTGCAGTAACTCGGGGCTTCTTTGTGGAAGCGTCACAACAGGGATCAGATGCATTCCGTTTGCGACTCTTGGCGATGATGGGTGATTCAACAGGTGTAATACGCTGAGTCGACATAATGGACTCTACATAGTCCTCCGCATCACTAATTGCAAGTGTTTGTTGTTCCTTCAATGTATTAGCCATATTGCACAATCAGAGCTAATGTGTCCATAAATTACACTCGTGTAACAGAGTGTGCGGCTAATTCATGCGTGACGAATCGCCAATCATAAATCCACTATACACTGGTCAGCCAGGTAGATTAATCGGTAGAGTACAATAGCGTGTCTATATATATAGTAACACAGGTAAGCGAACAGTGCAAAACCGAGTGTTTAAATTCACAAAATCAAAACAAATTCACCTCAAACTCATCCAAACGAATGTCACAACATTTGCAAACAAGCCCATATAAAAATAAATGTAAAAAATCGCACAGAAGCCGTTTAAATATCACAAAATTTCACACTGATTTTCAAAAAAAACTGTCATGTATTGACCGAAGCAGTAGTTATGTACTACCTGGACTGGATGTTTCGTCTGATATACAGTATATCACACATTTTAATAAAACATAATTATTTCAGAATAGTCAATAAGAGTATATTAAATCATTTTATCACAAAACAAACAAAAATGGAGGAAATAAAAGTATCTATCTCTATCTATCTACCAATCCAATCATAATTGTATTTTTAATAATAGGCATAATTGCTTTGTTTGTGTTTCGTCTATTAATTTATATAGTAGTTTGTTCTGTAAGGCAGAGGTGATAAAACACCTCCGCGACCACAATAGTAAACTACTATACAAATAAGGTTGACGAAACTACTACCATTTATATATCGTGTATGGATCATCAGGAACATAGAGAAATAAATCAAAACGATCCTGGTATCAAATATCATATTTAAGGCATCATGTGCAATTTCATACTGATACTGATTTTGTCAGAAGTTATACCAAAGACAATTGAACGACGAATACGGCTATAACAGGAATGCTTTGTAACAATGAAGATGTTATTTAGAGTTTACTATGAAAGTTATTGGTCTGTCATGGATACCAGTTTCAGCTTATTTTTCATATTCTCAGGATGCATATTTGCAAATTATCGTTGAAGATAACAACTTATTTTATTATACTTTGCATCATTAAAAAGATCTTGAAAATATGAAGAATGTCATATGTGGTAATAGATTGTCAACGAACAACAAAATAAAACTATTTGAGCACAAAACAGGTACATATCAGTGTTTTCTAAATTTTACATAGTAGTATATAGGCGAAATATGACGTGATGGTCTATGTATATTTGCTTAATTATACTGTACAAGACATATACTTATTTTAAAATAAAAACAACGTCTTGAAAGTACAGAAAATTATCTATCTTCGTATATGTGGTAATAGATTGTCCTATGATGAAATAATGACTTTATTGCAATTTATATATCGAGTTACTATATAACTCTATGGAAAACACGCCAGAGATTCTCTATCGATATCTGCTTATCGGGTAATTTACAAGGGGGACAACTTTCTCGATTTTCCATGCACTTGGAGTGAAATAGTCACTAATGGATATATAAACTGAATTTCACACGTGTTTTCCAATGTTGGTTTTCCGTCATCATTTACCAATCACTTACACATGCATTTGCCGCAGGTTATTTAAATTAATGAAACAGCATGATCATGCATGATACTAGTATTACGTACGTAACTAGTAAACCATCTGCACTAATGTTCATCCTGGTGAAACGATCCGTCCAAACCAATGAGAGTGTGTGTTTTACGTTTATTTATCGTCGCTACCGGTTGCCCATATATGAGCGACGCCTCCTGAAGAGATTAGTCATTTTAGATTGTTGGAGGATAGTGCAATGATACGAGAGATACCCATTCCAGAGTCTCCTCTGGTTCTTTTACGTGCACGGTGTAAAGCACCGACACGAGACCTCGGTTTAACGTCCCATCTGAAAGACTGTTAATTTTATTAGGGTCAGACGGGGGGATCGAACCTGCGATCCCTGGATTACCAGTCCAGCGTGTTACCACTGGGCTACAGAACCAATGAGAGACATCTCTAATTTTCTATTACCTCCCTTGGCAGATTCAGTCTGATTTATTCCAAAATGTGAATAGGTCCTTTTAGTTGGAATCCTTTGTTTTTACTGTTGTTCCCTAAACAGATGTTGCAGTATGATAAATGTGATTTTATCAAAATCGTGTTAATTAACTGATAATATTCTTTTACAAATAAGTACCCATTGCATATACTGCATGAGATCTGTCAAGGTATAGTAATTTAATAATCACAAGTAACGATAGTGGAATAATATTGCTAGTGTGTTGTGCAAAGGAAACAACGATAAAACAAAGGAAAACATTTAATAGGACATATATCTACTTCTAGGGAGTATCCAGGGGCAGTAACTGACCGATGTATCTCATTTACCCGTACATCTAAACCCTAGTCTACCGAACAGGTGACTGGCGGGCTAGCATGTTTTCTGCTATGCTTTCCAATGAATGATAAGAGTTTTCTCAGTGAAAGAAAATTCCATCTTACACAGCTTTGAAACAGTGAAAGATGGCATTTTCTCTGCCACCGGTTGCGTTTCCTATTCCTGCGCGGTTAGATGTACTTTTGTATTTTAGCTATTTTCTGACTGTCCTTAACAGTGAATTATTAAGTAATATATTCTAATAAATGTGTGTTGTATTTAATCTTGACAGCAAACAGGAACTAACTTGAAAATAATGCCGGAACTATTTTATTACGGACGTTCACACTAACAGAAGTGGTTTTGCGGTTGTGTGTTGGAGTACAATGAAGCCCCAGAAATGGCAGTTAAAATGAATACAATTTGAAAATATATATTATATTAGCCAAAATCATTGGAAATCATAAAAGAAAAAGAAGAGTTGTATTTATTAGTGTAAGGGAGGGTTTTATTGAAATAAAACTACCGTCCACTAATAAACACACATATTCTCTATATCTTAAAGCGACATTACATCGCAAATACCCAAAACATGCATTTTTCACGTATACATGCATTGCTACTACAAATCCTTCCGAATACATCCGAACACTAACATTGAATATAACGGCCATCCACACTCCAATGATAGTGTCTGAAACAGGACGTTGATCCGACAGTGTGTTTGTGGTCTACAAGTAGGATTTCATATAACGGTCATCCACACTCCAATGATAGTGTCTGAAACAGGACGTTGATCCGACAGTGTGTTTGTGGTCTACAAGTAGGATTTCATGTAACGGCCATCCACACTCCAATGATAGTGTCTGAAACAGGACGTTGATCCGACAGTGTGTTTGTGGTCTACAAGTAGGATTTCATATAACGGCCATCCACACTCCAATGATAGTGTCTGAAACGGGACGTTGATCCGACTTCGAGTTAACCGGATAATTCGACATAGTCGACGTTGACATAACGGATGTATACAGTATGTGCATTATACATGGTACAGTCTAAATCACAACCGGTATTAGACGTATGCAGGCGATGTTATAATGAAGAAGAAACCATTTTATTAGACACAAATTATCACAGTTTTTGATCGTTTGGGATAGCGTTAGATTAGAATTAGGTGTGTGTTTTACGTTTATTTATCGTCGCTACCGGTTGCCCATTATGAGCGACGCCTCCTGAAGAGATTAGTCATTTTAGATGGTTGGAGGATAGTGCAATGGTACAGACAGAAACCCATTCCAGAGTCTCATCTGGTTCTTTTACGTGCACGGTGTACAGCACCGACACGAGACCTCGGTTTAATGTCCCACCTGAAAGACTGTTAATCGTCGCTACCGGTTGCCCATACGGGTGACGCCTCCTGAAGAGATTAGACATTTTAGATTTTTGGAAGACAGTGCAATGATACAGATAGAAACCCATTCCAGAGTCTCCTCTGGTTCTTTTACGTGCACGGTGTACAGCACTGACACGAGACCTCGGTTTAATGTCCCATCTGAAAGACTGTTAATTTTATTAGGGTCAGAAGGGGTTCGAACCTGCGATCCCTGGATTACCAGTCCAACATGTTACCACTGGACTACAGATCCGTCTGTAGGGATTATGTACGTATTTTACTGTTTAAGAACAACTGCCACACCTGCATAAATAATTGATCATCAATTTTTTTAATTAAACATTCATTAATAGACACGCCCACCAGCTTACCTGGTGTGCTATAACATGGGTTCCAGTCTGTCGATCGTTCACTTTTTAACTTCTGGTTGATATGATCAGAAACTCAATACGGCCCAATTAATAGTCTCGGTGTTAAAATATATTTATTTGACTGACCAGGCAAAATATATCGACGCCTGTTTCCAGGCTATGTGAGCTATGCCCAGGCTATGTGAGCTATGCCCAGGCTATGTGAGCTATGCCCAGGCTATGTGAGCTATGCCCAGGCTATGTGAGCTATGCCCAGGCTATGTGAGCTATGCCCAGGCTATGTGAGATATGCCCAGGCTATGTGAGATATGCCCAGGCTATGTTGAGCTATGCCCAGGCTATGTGAGATATGCCCAGGCTATGTGAGCTATGCCCAGGCTATGTGAGCTATGCCCAGGCTATGTGAGCTATGCCCAGGCTATGTGAGCTATGCCCAGCCTATGTGAGCTATGCCCAGGCTATGTGAGCTATGCCCAGGCTATGTGAACTATGCCCAGGCTATGTGAGCTATGCCCAGGCTATGTGAGATATGCCCAGGCTATGTGAGCTATGCCCAGGCTATGTGAGCTATGCCCAGGCTATGTGAGATATGCCCAGGTTATGTGAGCTATGCCCAAGCTATGTGAGCTATGCCCAGGCTATGTGAGTTATGCCCAGGCTATGTGAGCTATAGCCGCTACCATTTAGATGAATATATCATTTGAACATGCATTAAAACTACAGTCTACATCCGTTATGTCAAAGTCGGTTATGTCGAATTATCCGGTTATCTCAAAGTCGGATAAAAGTTTCAGACACTCATTTTACAAATAAATTGCTCCGTTTATATCGAATTTCGTTAAGTCAAATTTCGGTTATGTCGAAGTATTTTGTTCGACGGAATTCGACGGAATTCGACATAACGGATGTAGACTGTATATTAATATAATCTTACATGTACATTTAGTTCCATCAATATTTACTGCGAATTATTTGCTGTAGTTCGTGCTTATGAGACAACACTAGGTTCGAACTAAATTATCATCCGCCATGTTCTGCAATAATTTATACAAATTCATTTTAGCTCGATTGCGAAACAAGTTCGTACAACTTATATTGATCACTATCGATAGCTCATTCCTAATGGAATGGAATCCATCGCCACGAGGAAGAAAGATGAGGTATTGTGGATTTTAAATGCCTTGTCTAAGGGCACAATCATAACGGTTCCAGCTGAACTAGAACTTGGGGCCTTTCGCGGCCTGAAGTAAGCGCTCTACCACTGCGCTATCACAACTTCCAGCTCCCGCAATGTCGGATAATGTAAGGATTTAGAGCGTGTTTTATTTTTAAATTGTTGGGGACCTCGTGTAGATTAAAGCACAACTGTTTAATGTTGCTCCTCAGAGCAGTATTTCAGTCATTGACAGCCACCCGGGTAGAACCACCGTATAACAGTAGTTCAGTCATTGACAGCCACCCGGGTAGAACCACCGTATAACAGTAGTTCAGTCATTGACAGCCACCCGGGTAGAACCACCGTATAACAGTAGTTCAGTCATTGACAGACACCCGGGTAGAACCACCGTATAACAGTAGTTCAGTCATTGACAGCCACCCGGGTAGAACCACTGTATAACAATAGTTCAGTCATTGACAGCCACCCGGGTAGAACCACCGTATAACAGTAGTTCAGTCATTGACAGCCACCCGGGTAGAACCACTGTATAACAATAGTTCAGTCATTGACAGCAACCCGGGTAGAACCACTGTATAACAATAGTTCAGTCATTGACAGCCACCCGGGTAGAACCACTGTATAACAATAGTTCAGTCATTGACAGCCACCCGGGTAGAACCACTGTATAACAATAGTTCAGTCATTGACAGCCACCCGGGTAGAACCACTGTATAACAATAGTTCAGTCATTGACAGCCACCCGGGTAGAACCACCGTATAACAATAGTTCAGTCATTGACAGCCACCCGGGTAGAACCACTGTATAACAATAGTTCAGTCATTGACAGCCACCCGGGTAGAACCACCGTATAACAGTAGTTCAGTCATTGACAGCCACCCGGGTAGACCCGTATAACAGAGTTCAGTCATTGACAGCCACCCGGGTAGAACCACCGTATAACAGTAGTTCAGTCATTGACAGCCACCCGGGTAGAACCACCGTATAACAATAGTTCAGTCATTGACAGCCACCCGGGTAGAACCACCGTATAACAATAGTTCAGTCATTGACAGACACCCGGGTAGAACCACCGTATAACAGTAGTTCAGTCATTGACAGCAACCCGGGTAGAACCACCGTATAACAGTAGTTCAGTCATTGACAGCCACCCGGGTAGAACCACCGTATAACAATAGTTCAGTCATTGACAGACACCCGGGTAGAACCACCGTATAACAATAGTTCAGTCATTGACAGCCACCCGGGTAGAACCACCGTATAACAGTAGTTCAGTCATTGACAGCAACCCGGGTAGAACCACCGTATAACAGTAGTTCAGGCATTGACAGACACCCGGGTAGAACCACCGTATAACAGTAGTTCAGTCATTGACAGCAACCCGGGTAGAACCACCGTATAACAGTAGTTCAGGCATTGACAGACACCCGGGTAGAACCACCGTATAACAGTAGTTCAGTCATTGACAGCAACCCGGGTAGAACCACCGTATAACAGTAGTTCAGTCATTGACAGCCACCCGGGTAGAACCACCGTATAACAGTAGTTCAGGCATTGAAAGCCACCCGGGTAGAACCACCGTATAACAGTAGTTCAGTCATTGACAGCCACCCGGGTAGAACCACCGTATAACAGTAGTTCAGGCATTGACAGACACCCGGGTAGAACCACCGTATAACAATATTTCAGTCATTGACAGACACCCGGGTAGAACCACTGATCTTACGCAAGCCAGTCGATATTTATCTCTTACTACATGTATGTCCCCAGTGTTAGAATTCGCTTAAATCGTATTTTATTTCATATTTTCATAAACAATATATAATGTATACAGTCAAACCTGTCTTAAGCAGCCAGCCAAGGGAGTCATAGACAGTGGTTGCTTAGCACAGGTGGCTGCTTAATAGAGGTCAAGTATATAATAAAACGACCAATTGGGAATCTGGAAAGTGGCTGCTTAATACAGGTTGGCTTCTTAATGGAGGTGACCACTAACACAGGTTTCACTGTATACACACATAAACATTGCTGTTCGACCAATGTCGTGCGAACAAAATACAGTCGGACGTATATGCATAGCCAAGCATACGGCTAGGAATGTATATAATATATTCAGCATTGTATTTAAAACATAGCTAGCCAATGAGGTGTGTGTTTTCCTATACGTATATACTTAGCACTGTGTCTAAGTTATATATATATATATAGGATCTTACAGGAGTGGTGATTTATTAAATGAGTTGTGGAATGTGGCTGTTAAGCAAGCCCTTTGGTGACCTTAATAACAACATTCCAAAACGAGTTTCATACATAACCACTAGTGTAAGATCACATTACCACAGTATTAACCATGAATCACAGACGGATCTGTAGTCCAGTGGTTAACAAGTTGGATTGGTAATCCAGGGAACGCAAGTTCGATCCCCCGTTTGACCCTAATTAAAAGAACAGTCTTGCAGATGGGATTTTAAACCGAGATCTCGTGTCGGTGCTGTATACCGTGCACGTAAAAGAACCAGAGGAGACTCTAGAATGGGTCTCTGTCTTTATCATTGCACTATCTTCCAACAATCTAAAATGACTAATCTCTCAGATAGTACTTTAAACCGAAGTCTCGTATCGGTGCTTTACACCGTGTACGTAAAAGAACCAGATGAGACTCTGGAATGGCCATCTGTATCATTGCACTATCCTCAAACAATCTAAAATGAATAATGTATTCAGGAGGCGTCGCTCATATCGGCAACCGGTAGCAACGATAAATAAACACACAACACGCGCACGCACGCACGCACGCACGCACGCACGCACGCACGCACGCACACACACACACACACACACACACACACACGGGGGACCTCGGGGAATTATGGCGGGGGGGGGTCGTCCGACTAGCTCCGACTCCCCCTAGCTGCGGGCCTGGTATAATAGCTAACAAATGTGGCACGGCACATTTCATAAAATGCAGTTGAGAAAAGACGGAAGTTTTGGAGATGGGAAATTCTAGTATTTTATTTCATTTACGTATTGATTTTTTTATTTGTTTTTATTATGATTGATTGATTTGAAACAGCATATAGACGTGGGAATTTATATCGTCTACGATCTGTTGGGGTCACATGTCATTGCGTGTTTATAAATGATACCCGGTAAATCGATGCGCATGAGTAATACGCGAGTATTATCTATCTAAAAGTGAGTGATACGCGAGTTTTGTCTATCTAAAAGTGAGTAATACGCGAGTTTTGTCTATCTAAAAGTGAGTAATACGCGAGTTTTGTCTATCTAATAGTGAGTAATGCGCCAGTTTTTTCTATATAAAAGTGAGTGATACGTGAGGGGTTTTTTCTATCTAAAAGTGATTGATACGCGAGTTTTTTTCTATATAAGAGTAATACGCGAGTCTTAGCTATCTAATAGTGAGTAATGCGCCAGTTTTTTCTATCTAAAAGTGAGTGATACGCGAGTTTTTCTATCTAAAAGTGAGTGATACGCGATTTTTGTCTATCTAAATGTGAGTAATACGCTAGTTTTATCGATCTAACAGTGAGTGATACGAGTGGTTTTTCTACGCACGTTTTAGCTATCTAAAATTGAGAAATACGCGAGTTTTTTCTATCTAAAAGTGAGTGATAATAATGAGAGATATCGGTGGGGTACTGGTCCCTGAATGCGCATTAAAAGTAGATAGGTCATGTTTTCCTAAGCCTGGGTTCCAGTCTGTCCATCTTTCACTAATTTACTTCTGGCAAAATGACATCAGAAACTCAATACGGCTCAATTAATGGTCTCGGTGTTAAAATATATTTATATGACTGACCAGGCAAAATATATCGAAGCCTGTTCCCAGGCTGTGTTTTCTTCTGTTTGTATCGTTGCTATCTTTGCACAACATGCTAGCAAATTTATTCCACTTTCGCTTCTTATAATTATTAAATTACTATATCTCGACAGATCTCCTACAGTATATGCAATGGTACTTATTTTTAAAACATGTTATCAGTTATTTAACACGATTTTGATAAAATCACATTTATCATACCGCAACATTTTATTATTTTTATTATAGATGTACATATATTTACAGCTAGCACAGAGAACAATACATATTATGCGTTCATCTAACATTCCATTGAATATACATGGTAGTAGTAGTAGTATATTAAAACTGTATTTAAGTACTATGGATATACTATTCTGTTCCCGGGCATAATTTACAATGCCTTACCATATGTTTTTTTAATTTGTTTTAGACCATTGTAGACATACGCGTAACAAATAACTTTTTTGACGTTGTTAAAGGCCCATGGTCATTTAAAAGGGGGGGGGGGTTAATACAAAAACAAACAAAATATACAACACAGGGAACATAACGGTGGTGGGTCTAAGCGTTCATACATGTGTATATATATCATCTGACTCATTTTGGTTTCTGGCTCTCTCTGGTAAAAACTGCAACATTATTATGTGGATAAAACAGCGAAGGTATTCCATATTTTTTCAAATTTGTCTATTGACAAAGATTTTTTGCACGATTTCACAATGCCAGAACAAATGCACTAGAGTTTCTGGTTGCTGATTACAAAAAGTACAAAGATTGTCATTTCTCAGTCCTATTTCTCATACCGCAACATTTGGTTGTGGAGCAACAATAAAAACAAAGGATTCCAACTAAAAGGACATCATTTTTCATAGATAGATCAGACGTTATCTACCAAGGGAGGTAATAGAAAATCAGAGATGTCTCTAGTTAGAATATAAAACAAAGGGTATGTGCAAAGAATACGGCGAATACGAGTAGAGTCACGGATGGACGGTAGGTAGTCCAACACGTGAACGTTTAAAACTTTATATATTTTATAAGCAAGTTCTAACAACCTATATTAATCACTATCGTTGGCGCGGATGAAAACGTAAATGTAGTCATTCGTGTGGGAGGAAACCGGAGTAGTCGGAGAAAACCCACCTGTCCGATCTGGCGACCACCGTACCATCTCACATACTTCCCGGTCCGAGGATCGAACCCGGGTTGCATTGGTGAGAAGCGAGCGCGCTAACCACTACGCTAATCGGAAAGCCAAAACATCACTGACATTCCTTGTATATCTGCGGATGAACGCCAGGGGAAGTAACGAGAGCCTCAGAGTGTGTGGATAGACTGTAGGTATCAGAACCCTGTGTATTATGAGAGTACTCATTTTGTTGTTGTTGTTTTTTGTTTATACAAATTTATTTTAGCTAGATTGCGAAACAAGTTATTACAACTTATATTAATCACTCTCGAGACCTCATTCCTGATGGAATCCATCGCCACGAGGGAGAGAGAAGAGGCAACGTGGAATTTAAATGCCTTGCCTAAGGGCACAATCGTAACTGCTCCAGCGGGGCTCGAACTCCGGACGAGAGTACTCAGGCCCATAGCCACACTGAAGCACACTGGCAGCTGCCTCGGTTAAAATTTCCAAAGCAAAAAATGAATGAAATAAATAAAATGCAAACAATATCCTTTTGATGTATAAAATGTTGACTGCTAGAGAGTTGAATGGTCAGTACATAAGTATACGTCTAAACTCATTAAATCAGAAAATCGCTTCTATACCACAATAGTAAGGGGGAACATGCCCTCCGGATCCCCCTAGATTGAAATTTGCCTCTGGCTACACGGTACTGGTACTGACAACGTTTACATGTTTTATATTTTAGATCCTAATATTTTATAGCATATTTAGAATCCATTGTAATTGTGTTTGCTAATTTTGTCTTGTTTTATCTCATTGTATGTGGAAGTTTTTATCAATATTTGTGATATTTTAGGCTGTAAAGCGCTTTTGAACGTTTTATATTTAGATGAAAAGAGCGCTATATAAGTGTGGTATATAATAATAATAATAATAATAATGGTGTACTCACACTTTGTATTATCCGCACTGAATATTCAACATGTTATTTAATTAAATACATATGTTTATATTATAGCCTGTGTACGTTTATTTACATACTTTGCACATACATAATTAGAAAACCCAATGCAGATCAATATTGCATGCTGCAATATATGTGCACTATGACTGGATTCTAATAATAGAGTTAAAACTATTGTAACTACAGTAATAACTGCATTTCTGTTTAGTGGAAGTCGTGATAGCGCTGTGGTAGGGCGTTCGATTCACGTGCGAAAGGCCCATAGTTCGAGCCCCGCTGGAGCCGTTACGATTGTGCCATTAGGCAATGCATTTAAATTCCACATTACATCTTCTCTCTCCCTCGTGGCGATGGATTCTATCAGGAATGAGGTCTCGAGAGTGATTTATATAAGTTGTAAGGACTTGTTTCGCAATCAAGCTAAAATGAATTTGTAAACACTAACTAAACTTTTTCGGGAATATATTATACAGTCTACATCCGCTTTGTCAACATCGGTTATGTCGAATTATCCGGTTATCTCGAAGTCGGATCAAAGTCCCGTTTCAGACACTATCATTTTACATATAAATGTGCCTCATCAGCCGTAGCGTAATCACTGAGACTGATAATTTGTATGCATGTATAATGTGCGCTATGGTTGTGATCTGTGCAATCTAATTCAAAATTCAGTTCATGTGTTGACCTAATCAAATATGTATGTATATAATATGTATGTATTTATATGAATAAACTATATGTGTTCGTTATATGGTAACCTTCATACTTCATTTAATTATATATCTACAGTATTATTCGCAAGTTTTCTGTTATATTTTAAATATTTCTCTGTGTCAGTGTGTGTTTACCGATATTGATGCTACATAATAATCACAGTGAATGCTATGAGTACATGTATAATATTATAATTATAATCTCTTGAACATACGAGTATTACACATATTCTGCCGATTTCTACAAGATGCCATTGAGTAAAATAACAATGTATGTAACTGATGAGCAGAGAAAAGAATTGCTGACTTTCTTGCAAAATAAGAACTGGGACGTAGAGATGGAAATAGAAGAAACAGCCACCGCCATGCCCGTTGCAGAGGCTGCTTACGTACCTCCCCCTATGCCTCAGCATGCTGAAGGTGTTGCTGAGTGTCCACTGTGCTTGTGTTCCCCTTGCATAATAAATGAACAGAACAAACAACTTTGGTGGCCTGCTAATAATCGTCCACCGCATAATCTAAATTCACATGAGAAAGCTTCTATACAGGAGGTTTTGGGCAATGCTATATAATTGTGGCGCATGGAAAGATGTCAGATATATAGAGAGAAAAGTAGCGGCTAGAAGAGGAGACTGTACTTGGCATAAGAGGGAACTGATGCCTGAATGTGTGGTACAGCAATGCAGGAACTGGCTGCCTAACCCGCGCAACCAGCCTTATTTGGGCCATAAGTGGAGTTGAATTGTTTATACCAGTTGTAAGTACTATAAAAATACAGAACTTCAATTTCAGCAATTTATAACCTCTGATATGTACGTGGGTCATAATAGATATAAGTGGTGCTCATGTATTAGATGTATACCATGCAGGGCCTCGCATGTGGCAAATACGATGTGCGTCGACCGTCAGATTTGTACCGCTATTCCTCGTGTGTTTAGTGCGTCGACCGTCAGATTTGTACCGCTATTCCTCGTGTGTTTAAGGTCAAATATAGGTCAACCTGCAGGCCTTTAAACACGAGAAAGCTACTTTTTGGATTTGAAAACTTATCAGACGAAGAAAATGAATATATTTTCACTCAAGTTCAAATATATATTAAAACGACTAGTCGCTCTGAGCAAATTAATACATGATAGATATATATATGATGTTCTCTTGGGACGATTTATGTGAGTGAGTGGTGACGGGTGCGGCTGGCTGGGGAACATTGTACGGCGGGTTACTTGATTGGAATAGCTACTATCAATTGCATTTCCTTTAAAATCTTTTCTTATCATTTTTGTTTCTAAATTCTTGTTATATATATTTTGCTGAAGCCTTTCTTCATTATCCCCGTTTTTAGTATTCATGAAATTAATTAAATTATTTGCACAAATCTTGTTTTCAGCCATTTTGTTAGTTACAATCTAGTATATTGGGGAGAGCCGTAACTAATGTGGCCCAACCCATTTGCTTCAACATATATTGACAATCCTTGTACAAACAATGTCACGAATCGTATATTATGCTTACTTATATAATGTGTCCATTTGTCTTGAATTGTACATTACACAAGTATATATAGAATGAATGCAATACAATAATTATGATTAAACTAGATAAATATTAGATCAGCTTATTAATTTTAAACTTTATTTATTTAACAACGATTGTGAAGCAAGTTCTAACAACTTTTATTAATCACTTTCGTTGGCGCGGATGAAAGCTTAAATGTGGTCATTCCTGTGGGAGGAAACCGGAGCACACGCAGAAAACACACATGTCCGATATGGCGACGACCGTACCATCTCACATAGTTCCCGGTACGAGGATCGAACCAGGGTTACATTGGTGAGAAGCTTATTCGAATCAATGTCTGATTTCTACACGCACGGGTGGGATGGGTATATCCGGTCCACGTGTTGGATATGTGTCCACTTCAAACTATTCCATTAGTCGAATACATACGGAAACATATCAAAAACGTTCATAATTGAAAGTTTTGAATCGGAATTTTCAATGACACGAATTCCGGAACATTTACGGGTTAGAGTCGTCGACATGCTGGGGACGAGGATTCCGTCTGTAGACGTTGCAGCACGAGTTGGTAGTTGGGGCATCCGTACAGCCAGTGAGGAGTCTCCGAAGGCGATTTGTGCAGACCGGAAGTACCATGGACTTACCACTGTATGACAATCCGCGTGTCACGATTCGAACATAGGATCGTTATTTCCGGAACATGGATCTATGAGATAGATTTCTCACCGCAACTGCCGCAGCTGCCGTTCCGCCGACAACGTTTTACGCGGTTGCACGGACGTTGACCGTACATCGGATCTGGTTTAACGCGCCGTCATCACGATAACAGAGGGGGCACATAAATTGGACAAACAAATTCTTTTTGACCGATGAATCGATGTTTGCGTTATCTCTGAGCGATGGTATAGAGTACGCGTGTACCGACACAGTCCTCGATGAGCGCCACGTTGACGGTTGCGTACTAGGGGAGGGGGTATGCTATGGTGTGGGGTTGTATTGCTTACGGGTAGCGCACCCCACTAGTTGTTATTGAGATAAATTTGAATGCCCGTACATATATGGAAAACATTATGGGTCCTCGTGTTGTACCTCTGCTAAAAACCCATGGCGACATATCGACATTACAACACGATTATGATAGACCCTAGCCTGGGAACAGGCGTTGATATAGTTTGCCTGGTCAGTCATATAAATATATTTTAACACTGAGACCATTAATTGGGCCGAATTGAATTTCTGATAATATCATTTTGCCGGAAGTAAATTAGTGAAAAATCGACAGACAGACATACAGCCAGAACAAGACCCCACGTCGCCAGAGACAACATACGGTGTTTGCAAAACTACAACGTTGGTTTCATCGGCAATCGACCCTAGACAAACCCGGATTGGAATACCATAGACCATCTATGGACTAGCCTAATCTTTACAGGAGCGTATGCCGAAGGCCACATCACCTGGCAACGTTACTGATTAAAATTATAAATTGATAAAATAAAATTTACATGGAAAAACTGTAGGACATCTGTCGAGATATAGTAATTTATTAATTAAGGAAGAGAAGGTGGGTGAACATTGATAGCATGATTAAAATAGAGGATATCACTTAAACGGACCTACACACAGTTATGGAGTATTCAGGGGCAGTAACTGACCAATGTTTCTCATTACACCAATTTGTCATTGTCAACATAATTGAAAGACGATCTATTTCGGCTACTATTCAGTATTCATTGATGTTTTGATATTTGAAATGTTGTTGTTTTTTTCTTCCTCATTAGAAAGCTTAGACATACGACAACATATTTGCCTGCGGCAAGTTACGTAACATCATAAAATACAACACCGTCTCACGCATTCTTTAGTTGAACCAAATATGTCACCAACCGACGAGTCCAAATTACAAGTATACATCCATGTACATACAGTCAAACCTGTCTTAAGCAGCCAGCCAAGGGAGTCAGAGAAAGTGGCTGCTTAGCACAGGTGGCTGGTTAATAGAGGTCAACTATATAAGAAAACAACCAATTGGGAATCTGGAAACTGGTTGCTTAATGCAGGTTGGCTGCTTAATGGAGGTGACCACTAACACAGGTTTGACTGTATTAAGCTTCTGACAAGTACATTCAAGGACGGATCTGTAGTCCAGTGGTTAACGCGCTGAATTGGTAATCCAGGGATCGCTGGTTCGATCCCCCGTCTGACCCTAATAAAATTAACAGACTTTCAGATGGGACTTTAAACCGAGGTATCGTGTCACCATGCGCGTAAAAGAACCAGAGAAGACTCTGGAATGGGTCTATGTCTGTAGTATAGCACTATCCTCCAAAATTTAAAATGACCCTCTTCAGGAGGCGTCGCTCATATGGGCAACCGGTAGCGACGATAAATAATGTAAAACACACACACAGTATATTCAAATGTGTTGTATATATACATATATCATATTCATGCTTGAGTAGCGGATTAGTTGTCCAGTGGTTAACGAGATTGTATGTTCAACGGTTAACCCATAAACGTGACAAATCCAAAATGACCACCACCGAAACAAATTCATTTTGGTACCAAACGTGGTAAGAACATAAATAAAACATCATTTTGTATGTTTTCAGGTACACAGAATCCATTGAGATAATAATGTAACCCTAAATATGCCAAGAAATCAATATGGCTGCCATAAGCCAACTCTGATACAGGATCATATATGATACCACATAATTCGTTGGGTTGTTGACAACATTTCCAAGCTGATGTGGTACAGTGTTGGCGAGCAGTACCGTAGCAAGAGGCAAATTTCAACCGAGGCAATCTAGGGTATTCCGGAGCATGTTCCACCTTAATATTTTAATATATAGAACGCTTGTCAGGACACCGTATACATAGAACGCTTGTCAGGACACTGTATACATAGAACGCTTGTCAGGACACTGTATACATAGAACGCTTGTCAGGACACCGTATACATAGAACGCTTGTCAGGACACCGTATACATAGAACGCTTGTCAGGACACCGTATACATAGAACGCTTGTCAGGACACCGTATACATAGAACGCTTGTCAGGACACCGTATACACTGTATACATAGAACGCTTGTCAGGACACCGTATACACTGTATACATAGAACGCTTGTCAGGACACCGTATACACTGTATACATAGAACGCTTGTCAGGACACCGTATACACCGTATACATAGAACGCTTGTCAGTACACCATATACACCGTATACATAGAACGCTTGTCAGGACACCGTATACATAGAACGCTTGTCAGGACACCGTATACACTGTATACATAGAACGCTTATCAGGACACCGTATACACTGTATACATAGAACGCTTGTCAGTACACTGTATACATAGAACGCTTGTCAGGACACCGTATACACTGTATACATAGAACGCTTGTCAGGACACCGTATACACTGTATACATAGAACGCTTGTCAGGACACCGTATACACTGTATACATAGAACGCTTGTCAGTACACCGTATACACTGTATACATAGAACGCTTGTCAGAACACCGTATACACTGTATACATAGAACGCTTGTCAGGACACCGTATACATAGAACGCTTGTCAGGACACCGTATACACTGTATACATAGAACGCTTGTCAGGACACCGTATACACTGTATACATAGAACGCTTGTCAGTACACCGTATACATAGAACGCTTGTCAGGACACCGTATACACTGTATACATAGAACGCTTGTCAGGACACCGTATACACTGTATACATAGAACGCTTGTCAGGACACCGTATACACTGTATACATAGAACGCTTGTCAGTACACCGTATACACTGTATACATAGAACGCTTGTCAGAACACCGTATACATTGTATACATAGAACGCTTGTCAGGACACCGTATACACTGTATACATAGAACGCTTGTCAGGACACCGTATACATAGAACGCTTGTCAGGACACTATATACATAGAATGCTTGTTAGTACACAGTATACACTGTATACATAGAACGCTTGTCAGGACACCGTATACACTGTATACATAGAACACTTGTCAGGACACCGTATACATAGAACGCTTGTCAGGACACCATATATATATAGAACGCTTGTCAAGACACCGTATAAATAGAACGCTTGTCAGGACACCATATAGGCATACGTAGTTAGAAAGCTAATAGAATATTACACCTAAGCGCAAAGATATCATTGCAAATTAAAAATCAGCTCAATCTTGGAACTCATAGCTGCGGGGTGCAGTTAAATACAGGTAAATACATATCTCAATAAGTTAGTCAGAGAGTGTGAGAGAATGAACTACACATACTATGGTTGACAGTAGTCCTATATATAAGACCTCTACATAAATTATTTTTTCTTGTTATTTTCGAAAAATACCTGGATAGTATAATGTCACATTTTTCAAGTCTAAATATTTGGACCACCGGAACTTGAAATTGTATCCATAAGCCACCAAAGGTCTCGTAACTCTATCCTCGGACACCCCCTCTATTAAAAACTATTTTCAAGTTCCTGTGTTTGGACTAGGTTGACAGCAGACATTTAGTTAGGGTATACAGTACAGTAATAGTACACACTCGGAGGTTATTGAACTATGACGAAAGGTCATTCGGTCAATAAATGATGAGTGAAATTGAAAACATCTTTGAGCTCTATAAACGTTGACTGGCATGCCAACAACACAGAAAACAAGCTGCACTAAATAATGTAACATACCTTGTTACTGTTCACCTATTCCGCCAGTTCTTGGCTGTTGGTCACAGAAAACTATTGGTGAACATCACATTATTTTGAATGTTGGTTTTTCCCATTGCATAGTAGCTGGATCTATTTTTAGAATTGTATGATTTAAACTGCAATGACCCCGAGGGGTGTAGTCCAGTGGTTAACACGCTGGACTGGTAATGACCCTACTAAAATTAACAGTCGTTCAGAATGGACGTTAAACCGAGGTCTCATGTCGGTGCTTTACACCGTGCACGTAAAAGAACCAGAGGAGACTCTGGAATGGGTCTCTGTCTGTATCATTGCACTATCCTCCAAACATCTAAAATGACTAATCTCTTCAGGAGGCGTCGCTCATATGGGTAACCGGTAGTGACGATGAATAAACGTAAACACACAGGGTGGTGAATGTTGCAACCTTGCCCAATGTCCATACCCAAAACAAATGTTTCGATACATATTGTAAAATGTTTTATGTCTGCAGATTGTCCCAGAATCGCTCATCAGACTCCAGTGTTACACCGGGTTCACCATTTTAACAGACTCCAGTGTTACACCGGGGTCACCATTTTAACAGACTCCAGTGTTACACCGGGGTCACCATTTTAACAGACTCCAGTGTTACACCGGGGTCACCATTTTAACAGACTCCAGTGTTACACCGGGGTCACCATTTTAACAGACTCCAGTGTTACACCGGGGTCACCATTTTAACAGACTCCAGAGCCGTTACGATTGTGCCCTTAGGCAAGGCATTTAATTTCCACGTTGCCTCTTCTCTCTCCCTCGTGGCGATGGATTCCATCAGGAATGAGGTCTCGGTAGTGATTAATATAAGTTGTATGAACTTATTTCGCAATCGAGCTAAAATAAATTTGTATAAACTAAAAAATGTCCTGACCCCTCTAGCCAAATCGCATCGAGCCTATAAATTAAAAATCGCTAGCTACACCCCTAATTAGATATATAACGCATTATATGAACGTGCTTAATTGACCAGTTGACCGGATTCAACCGGATTTAACGGAATCCCACAAGCTGTCATTGGCCTGTCTCGACCAGTTGAAAAGTTCAACGGAAACCCAAATTAAATTATTATTTACAGACGGATATGTATGGTAACACGCTGGACTGGTAATCCAGGGATAGCAGGTTCGACCCCCATCTGAGGAGATTCTGGAATGGGTCTCTGTCTGTATCATTGCACTATCCTCCAAAAATCTAAAATGACTAATCTCGTCAGGAGGCGTCGCTCATATGGGCAACCGGTAGCGACGATAAATAAACGTAAAACACACAATTAAATTGACATTTCTCCTATCAATAATGCAGCCATTGTTAAGCAACGACTTAATTATAACGAATGCGGTAGGTGACTGGTATAGTATTGATTTGCACGATAACAGAACAGAACAGTATCTGTATTTAAACTTTATTTATTTACAACGATTGCGAAACAAGTTCTAACAACTTATATTAATCACTCTCGTTGGCGCGGATGAAAGCGTAACTGTGGTCATTCGTGTGGGAGGAAACCGGAGTACCCGGAGAAAACCCACCAGTCCGATATGGCGACCACCGTACCATCACACATACTTCCCGGTCCGAGGATCGAACCTGGGTTGCATCGGTGAGAAGCGAGCGCGCTAACCACTGCGCTAATAGGATACATGTGTATCTGTATTTAAGAACACATATTACATACATGACATTTTGTAATAACATGCGAACACAAATTTCAAATAACAGATTCTTGGGTAATGGAAACATGTGATAATACACATGTTAAATTGGGGTTTTCAATCAACAGAAGGGTGCATTTATTGTATGGGGAAAGGTTGTTGGTTTAAATCACTATAAACACAACTGTACGTGTATATCGTACATACTATCTACATCCTCCCATGGAAAAAAACAGCTATGCTGACAGACGGACACGTCGAGAAAGCTTGATATCTACTAATCAGACTATTTCCGGGTGTTATTACACGTGTGTTGATATAAGAAAATATTTGTAATGTCTTAATAACACTCAATACAAGCAAAGTCACGTGATTAATGTTGTTTTTGTGTTATATAATTATGTTGTAGATGATTTGCAATGCAAATTGTTTAACTACATCAGTGGAAAACACAGTTATAATTAGAACAAATTACATATAAAAACATGAATATTTAATCACAAAAACCAATGCAAATACAAACTATACAAACTTGTATATTCGATGTTAACTATTAATTCTAAACTCGAAATTATTAGGCAAATTGAAAAATGGGGGAAATGTTTTTTTTCTAATGAATGATTTTACGATGAATATTTACGCTTCATCTCAAAGGATCTATTCAAGTTATTCGAAACTAGACTCTATCCCAAGGTATCTTAATTAATTGGCAGTCAACAGTAATATTTATTACAGTCTTCTGTAATAAAAACCCATGATAATAAACACTCTACTGTACTAAGCAGTCAACTGTACTAAATTAGGCAGTCAACTGTACTAAACTAGGCAGTCAACTGTAATAAACTAGGCAGTCTGCTGTACTAAGCAGTCAACTGTACTAAACTAGGCAGTCAACTGTACTAAACTAGGCAATTTACTGTACTAAGTTAGGCAGTCAACTGTACTAAACTAGGCAGTCAACTGTTCTTAAGTAGGCAGTCAACTGTAATAAACTAGGCAGTCTGTTGTACTAAGCAGTCAACTGTACTAAACTAGGCAGTCAACTGTAATAAACTAGGCAGTCAACTGTACTAAGCTAGGCAGTCAACTGTACTAAATTAGGCAGTCAACTATACTAAGCTAGGCAGTCAACTGTAATAAGTTAGGCAGTCTGCTGTACTAAACTAGGCAGTCTACTGTAATAAACTAGGCAGTCTGTTGTACTAAGCAGTCAACTGTACTAAACTAGGCAGTCAACTGTAATAAACTAGGCAGTCAACTGTACTAAGCTAGGCAGTCAACTGTACTAAATTAGGCAGTCAACTATACTAAGCTAGGCAGTCAACTGTAATAAGTTAGGCAGTCTGCTGTACTAAACTAGGCAGTCTACTGTAATAAACTAGGCAGTCTGTTGTACTAAGCAGTCAACTGTACTAAACTAGGCAGTCAACTGTAATAAACTAGGCAGTCAACTGTACTAAGCTAGGCAGTCAACTGTACTAAATTAGGCAGTCAACTGTAATAAACTAGGCAGTCAACTGTACTAAGCTAGGCAGTCAACTGTACTAAATTAGGCAGTCAACTGTACTAAGCTAGGCAGTCAACTGTACTAAACTAGGCAGTCAACTGTAATAAACTAGGCAGTCAACTGTACTAAGTTAGGCAGTCAACTGTACTAAACTAGGCAGTCAACTGTACTAAACTAGGCAGTCAACTGTACTAAACTAGGCAATTTACTGTACTAAGTTAGGCAGTCAACTGTACTAAACTAGGCAGTCAACTGTACTAAACTAGGCAGTCAACTGTACTAAACTAGGCAATTACTGTACTAAGTTAGGCAGTCTGCTGTACTAAACTAGGCAGTCTACTGTAATAAACTAGGCAGTTTACAGTACTAAGCAGTCTACTGTACTAAACTAAGCAGTCTACTGTACTAATCAGTCAAATGTACTAAATACAGCAGTATACTGTACTAAGCAGTCAATTGTACTAAACTAAGCAGTCTACTGTACTAATCAGTCAAATGTACTAAATACAGCACTCTACTGTACTAAGCAGTCAACTGTAATAAACTAAGCAGTCTACTATACTAAGCAGTATACTGTACTAAGCAGTCAACTGTACTAAGCAGTCTACTGTAATAAGCAGTCTACTGTACTAAGCAGTCTACTGTACTAAGCAGTCTACTATACTAAGCAGTATACTGTACTACGCAGTCAACTGTACTAAACTAGGCAGTATACTGTACTAAGCAGTCAACCGTACAACTACTAAGCACTCTACTGTACTAAGCAGTCAACTGTAATAAACTAAGCAGTCTACTATACTAAGCAGTATACTGTACTAAGCAGTCAACTGTACTAAGCAGTCTACTGTAATAAGCAGTCTACTGTACTAAGCAGTCTACTGTACTAAGCAGTCTACTATACTAAGCAGTATACTGTACTACGCAGTCAACTGTACTAAACTAGGCAGTATACTGTACTAAGCAGTCAACCGTACAACTACTAAGCACTCTACTGTACTAAGCAGTCAACTGTAATAAACTAAGCAGTCTACTATACTAAGCAGTATACTGTACTAAGCAGTCAACTGTACTAAGCAGTCTACTGTAATAAGCAGTCTACTGTACTAAGCAGTCTAATGTACTAAGCAGTCTACTATACTAAGCAGTATACTGTACTAAGCAGTCAATTGTACTAAGCAGTATACTGTACTAAGCAGTCAACTGTACTAAGCAGTCTACTGTAATTAAATTAAGCAGAATAAACTAAGCAGTATACTGTACTAAGCAGTCTACTGTACTAAGCAGTCTACTGTACTAAGCAGTCTACTGTACTAAACAGTCTACTATACTAAGCAGTATACTGTACTAAGCAGTCAACTGTAATAAGCAGTCTACTATACTAAGCTAAGCAGTCAACTGTAATAAGCAGTCTAATATACTAAGCAGTATACTGTACTAAGCAGTCTACTGTACTAAGCAGTATACTGTACAAAGCAATCTACTGTACTAAGCAGTCTACTGTACTAAGCACTCTACTGTACTAAGCAATCTACTGTACTAAGCAGTCTACTGTACTAAGCAGTTTACTGTACTAAGCAGTCTTCTGTACTAAGCAGTCTGCTGTACTAAGCAGTCTACTGTACTAAGCAGTCTACTGTACTAAGCAGTCTACTGTACTAAGCAGTCTTCTATACTAAGCAGTATACTATACTAAGCAGTCTACTATACAAAGCATGTACTAAGCATAAGCAGTCTACTGTACTAAGCATTCTACTGTACTAAGCAGTCTACTGTACTAAGCAGTCTTCTATACTAAGCAGTATACTATACTAAGCAGTCTACTATGCAAAGCATGTACTAAGCATAAGCAGTATACTGTACTAAGCATAAGCAGTATACTGTACTAAGCATAAGCAGTATACTGTACTAAGCATAAGCAGTATACTGTACTAAGCATAAGCAGTATACTGTACTAAGCATAAGCAGTATACTGTACTAAGCATAAGCAGTATACTGTACTAAGCATTCTACTGTACTAAGCATAAGCAGTATACTGTACTAAGCATAAGCAGTATACTGTACTAAGCATAAGCAGTATACTGTACTAAGCATAAGCAGTATACTGTACTAAGCAGTTTACTGTACTAAGCAGTCTTCTATACTAAGCAGTATACTATACTAAGCAGTCTACTATACAAACCATGTACTAAGCATAAGCAGTCTACTGTACTAAGCATAAGCAGTATACTGTACTAAGCATAAGCAGTCTACTATACTAAGCATAAGCAGTCTACTATACTAAGCATAAGCAGTATAATGTACTAAGCATACGCAGTCTACTGTACTAAGCATAAGCAGTATACTGTACTAAGCAGTCTACTGAACTAAGCATAAGCAGTCTACTGGACTAAGCATAAGCAGTCTACTGAACTAAGCATAAGCAGTCTACTGTACTAAGCATAAGCAGTCTACTGAACTAAGCATAAGCAGTCTACTATACTAAGCATAAGCAGTATACTGTACTAAGCATAAGCAGTCTACTGTACTAAGCATAAGCAGTCTACTGTACTAAGCATAAGCAGTCTACTGTACTAAGCATAAACAGTCTACTGTACTAAGCATAAGCAGTATACTGTACTAAGCATAAGCAGTATACTGTACTAAGCAGTCTACTGTACTAAGCATAAGCAGTATACTGTACTAAGCATTATACTGTACTAAGCATAAGCAGTATACTGTACTAAGCATAAGCAGTCTACTGTACTAAGCAGTATACTGTACTAAGCATAAGCAGTCTACTGTACTAAGCATAAGCAGTCTACTGTACTAAGCAGTCTACTGTACTAAGCATTCTACTGTACTAAGCATAAGCAGTATACTGTACTAAGCATAAGCATTCTACTGTACTAAGCATAAGCAGTCTACTGTACTAAGCATAAGCAGTCTACTGTATTAAGCAGTCTACTGTACTAAGCATTCTACTGTACTAAACATCTATACTGTGCTAAGCATAAGCAGTATACCGTACTAAGCATAAGCAGTATACTGTACTAAGCATAAGCAGTATACTGTACTATGCATAAGCAGTCTACTGTATTAAGCAGTCTACTGTACTAAGCATTCTACTGTACTAAGCATTCTACTGTACTAAGCATTCTACTGTACTAAGCATAAACATTCTACTGTACGAAGCATAAGCAGTATACTGTACTAAGCATAAGCAGTATACTGTACTAAGCATAAGCAGTATACTGTACTAAGCATAAGCAGTATACTGTACTAAGCATAAGCAGTCTTCTGTACTAAGCATAAGCAGTATACTGTACTAAGCATAAGCAGTATACTGTACTAAGCATAAGCAGTCTTCTGTACTAAGCATAAGTAGTCTTCTGTACTAAGCATAAGCAGTATACTGAACTAAGCATAAGCAGTATACTGTACTAAGCAGTCTACTGTACTAAGCATAAGCAGTATACTGTACTAAGCATAACCATTCTACTGTACTAAGCATAAGCAGTCTACTGTACTAAGCAGTCTACTGTACTAAGCAGTCTACTGTACTAAGCATAAGCAGTCTACTGTACTAAGCATTCTACTGTACTAAGCATTCTACTGTACTAAGCATAAACATTCTACTGTACTAAGCATAAGCAGTATACTGTACTAAGCATAAGCAGTATACTGTACTAAGCATAAGCAGTATACTGTACTAAGCATAAGCAGTCTTCTGTACTAAGCATAAGTAGTATACTGTACTAAGCATAAGCAGTATACTGTACTAAGCATAAGCAGTCTTCTGTACTAAGCATAAGTAGTCTTCTGTACTAAGCATAAGCAGTATACTGAACTAAGCATAAGCAGTATACTGTACTAAGCAGTCTACTGTACTAAGCATAAGCAGTATACTGTACTAAGCATAACCATTCTACTGTACTAAGCATAAGCAGTCTACTGTACTAAGCAGTCTACTGTACTAAGCAGTCTACTGTACTAAGCATAAGCAGTCTACTGTACTAAGCAGTCTACTGTACTAAGCATAAGCAGTATACTGTACTAAGCAGTCTACTGTACTAAGCATAAGCAGTATACTGTACTAAGCATAAGCAGTATACTGTACTAAGCATTCTACTGTACTAAGCATAAGCAGTATACTGTACTAAGCATAAGCAGTATACTGTACTAAGCATAAGCAGTATACTGTACTAAGCATAAGCAGTATACTGTACTAAGCAGTTTACTGTACTAAGCAGTCTTCTATACTAAGCAGTATACTATACTAAGCAGTCTACTATACAAACCATGTACTAAGCATAAGCAGTCTACTGTACTAAGCATAAGCAGTATACTGTACTAAGCATAAGCAGTCTACTATACTAAGCATAAGCAGTCTACTATACTAAGCATAAGCAGTATACTGTACTAAGCATAAGCAGTCTACTGTACTAAGCATAAGCAGTATACTGTACTAAGCAGTCTACTGAACTAAGCATAAGCAGTCTACTGGACTAAGCATAAGCAGTCTACTGAACTAAGCATAAGCAGTCTACTGTACTAAGCATAAGCAGTCTACTGAACTAAGCATAAGCAGTCTACTATACTAAGCATAAGCAGTATACTGTACTAAGCATAAGCAGTCTACTGTACTAAGCATAAGCAGTCTACTGTACTAAGCATAAGCAGTCTACTGTACCAAGCATAAGCAGTCTACTGTACTAAGCATAAGCAGTATACTGTACTAAGCAGTCTACTGTACTAAGCATAAGCAGTATACTGTACTAAGCATTATACTGTACTAAGCATAAGCAGTATACTGTACTAAGCATAAGCAGTCTACTGTACTAAGCAGTATACTGTACTAAGCATAAGCAGTCTACTGTACTAAGCATAAGCAGTCTACTGTACTAAGCAGTCTACTGTACTAAGCATTCTACTGTACTAAGCATAAGCAGTATACTGTACTAAGCATAAGCATTCTACTGTACTAAGCATAAGCAGTCTACTGTACTAAGCATAAGCAGTCTACTGTATTAAGCAGTCTACTGTACTAAGCATTCTACTGTACTAAACATTCTACTGTACTAAGCATAAGCAGTATACTGTACTAAGCATAAGCAGTCTACTGTACTAAGCATAAGCAGTATACTGTACTATGCATAAGCAGTCTACTGTATTAAGCAGTCTACTGTACTAAGCATTCTACTGTACTAAGCATTCTACTGTACTAAGCATTCTACTGTACTAAGCATAAACATTCTACTGTACGAAGCATAAGCAGTATACTGTACTAAGCATAAGCAGTATACTGTACTAAGCATAAGCAGTATACTGTACTAAGCATAAGCAGTATACTGTACTAAGCATAAGCAGTCTTCTGTACTAAGCATAAGCAGTATACTGTACTAAGCATAAGCAGTATACTGTACTAAGCATAAGCAGTCTTCTGTACTAAGCATAAGTAGTCTTCTGTACTAAGCATAAGCAGTATACTGAACTAAGCATAAGCAGTATACTGTACTAAGCATAAGCAGTCTACTGTACTAAGCATAAGCAGTATACTGTACTAAGCATAACCATTCTACTGTACTAAGCATACAGTCTACTGTACTAAGCAGTCTACTGTACTAAGCAGTCTACTGTACTAAGCATAAGCAGTCTACTGTACTAAGCATTCTACTGTACTAAGCATTCTACTGTACTAAGCATAAGCATTCTACTGTACTAAGCATAAGCAGTATACTGTACTAAGCATAAGCAGTATACTGTACTAAGCATAAGCAGTATACTGTACTAAGCATAAGCAGTATACTGTACTAAGCATAAGCAGTCTACTGTACTAAGCATAAGCAGTATACTGTACTAAGCATAAGCAGTCTTCTGTACTAAGCATAAGTAGTCTTCTGTACTAAGCATAAGCAGTATACTGAACTAAGCATAAGCAGTATACTGTACTAAGCAGTATACTGTACTAAGCATAACCAATCTACTGTACTAAGCATAAGCAGTCTACTGTACTAAGCAGTCTACTGTACTAAGCAGTCTACTGTACTAAGCATAAGCAGTCTACTGTACTAAGCAGTCTACTGTACTAAGCATAAGCAGTATACTGTACTAAGCAGTCTACTGTACTAAGCATAAGCAGTATACTGTACTAAACATAAGCAGTATACTGTACTAAGCATTATACTGTACTAAGCATAAGCAGTATACTGTACTAAGCATTCTACTGTACTAAGCATAAGCATTCTACTGTACTAAGCATTCTTATAAGCAGTATACTGTACTAAGCATAAGCAGTCTACTGTACTAAGCAGTCTACTGTACTAAGCATAAGCAGTATACTGTACTAAGCATTCTACTGTACTAAGCATACGCAGTATACTGTACTAAGCATTCTACTCTACTAAGCAGTCTACTGTACTAAGCAGTCTACTGTACTAAGCATTCTACTGTACTAAGCATAATCAGTCTACTGTACTAAGCAGTCTACTGTACTAAGCAGTCCACTGTACTAAGCAGTCTACTGTACTACGCAGTCTACTGTACTAAGCAGTCTACTGTACTAAGCAGTCTACTGTACTAAGCATAAGCAGTCTACTGTACTAAGCATAAGCAGTATACTGTACTAAGCAGTCTACTGTACTAAGCATAAGCAGTATACTGTACTAAGCAGTCTACTATACTAAGCATAAGCAGTCTACTGTACTAAGCATAAGCAGTATACTGTACTAAGCATAAGCAGTATACTGTACTAAGCATAAGCAGTCTACTGTACTAAGCATAAGCAGTATACTGTACTAAGCAGTATACTATACTAAGCATAAGCATTCTACTGTACTAAGCATAAGCAGTCTACTGTACTAAGCAGTCTACTGTACTAAGTATAAGCAGTATACTGTACTAAGCAGTCTACTATACTAAGCATAAGCAGTCTACTGTACTAAGCATAAGCATTCTACTGTACTAAGCATTCTACTGTACTAAGCATTCTACTGTACTAAGCATTCTACTGTACTAAGCATAAGCAGTATACTGTACTAAGCAGTCTACTGTACTAAGCATAAGCAGTATACTGTACTAAGCATAAGCAGTATACTGTACTAAGCAGTCTACTGTACTAAGCATAAGCAGTATACTGTACTAAGCATAAGCAGTATACTGTACTAAGCAGTCTACTGTACTAAGCATAAGCAGTATACTGTACTAAGCATAAGCAGTATACTGTACTAAGCAGTCTACTGTACTAAGCATAAGCAGTATACTGTACTAAGCATAAGCAGTATACTGTACTAAGCAGTCTACTGTACTAAGCATAAGCAGTATACTGTACTAAGCATAAGCAGTATACTGTACTAAGCAGTCTACTGTACTAAGCATAAGCAGTATACTGTACTAAGCATAAGCAGTATACTGTACTAAGCAGTCTACTGTACTAAGCATAAGCAGTATACTGTACTAAGCATAAGCAGTATACTGTACTAAGCAGTCTACTGTACTAAGCATAAGCAGTATACTGTACTAAGCATTCTACTGTACTAAGCATAAGCAGTATACTGTACTAAGCAGTATACTGTACTAAGCATACGCAGTATACTGTACTAAGCGGTATACTGTACTAAGCATAAGCAGTATACTGTACTAAGCATTCTACTGTACTAAGCATAAGCAGTATACTGTACTAAGCCTACGCAGTTTACTGTACTAAGCAGTCTACTGTACTAAGCATAAGCAGTATACTGTACTATGCATAAGCAGTCTACTGTATTAAGCAGTCTATTGTACTAAGCATAAGCAGTCTACTGTACTAAGCATAAGCAGTATACTGTACTAAGCATAAGCAGTATACTGTACTAAGCATAAGCAGTATACTGTACTAAGCATAAGCAGTCTACTGTACTAAGCAGTCTACTGTACTAAGCATAAGCAGTATACTGTACTAAGCATAAGCAGTCTACTGTATTAAGCAGTCTACTGTACTAAGCATTCTACTGTACTAAGCATTCTACTGTACTAAGCATTCTACTGTACTAAGCATTCTACTGTACTAAGCATACATCTACTACAACATTCTACTGTACTAAGCATTCTACTGTACTAAGCATTCTACTGTACTAAGCATTCTACTCTACTAAGCAGTCTACTGTACTAAGCAGTCTACTGTACTAAGCATTCTACTGTACTAAGCATAATCAGTCTACTATACTAAGCAGTCTACTGTACTAAGCATAAGCAGTCTACTGTACAACATAAGCAGTATACTGTACTAAGCAGTCTACTGTACTAAGCATAAGCAGTATACTGTACTAAGCAGTCTACTGTACTAAGCATAAGCAGTATACTGTACTAAGCATAAGCAGTCTACTATACTAAGCATAAGCATTATACTGTACTAAGCATAAGCAGTCTACTGTACTAAGCAGTCTACTGTACTAAGTATAAGCAGTATACTGTACTAAGCAGTCTACTATACTAAGCATAAGCAGTCTACTGTACTAAGCATAAGCATTCTACTGTACTAAGCATTCTACTGTACTAAGCATTCTACTGTACTAAGCATTCTACTGTACTAAGCATAAGCAGTATACTGTACTAAGCAGTCTACTGTACTAAGCATAAGCAGTATACTGTACTAAACATAAGCAGTCTACTGTACTAAGCATTATACTGTACTAAGCATAAGCAGTATACTGTACTAAGCATTCTACTGTACTAAGCATAAGCATTCTACTGTACTAAGCATAAGCAGTCTACTGTACTAAGCATAAGCAGTATTCTGTACTAAGCATAAGCATTCTACTGTACTAAGCATAAGCAGTATACTGTACTAAGCAGTCTACTGTACTAAGCATAAGCAGTATACTGTACTAAGTATAAGCATTCTACTGTACTAAGCATAACCATTCTACTGTACTAAGCATAAGCAGTCTACTGTACTAAGCATAAACAGTCTACTGTACTAAGCATAAGCAGTATACTGTACTAAGCAGTATACTGTACTAAGCATTCTACAGTACTAAGCATTATACTGTACTAAGCATAAGCAGTATACTGTACTAAGCAGTCTACTGTACTAAGCATAAGCAGTCTACTGTACTAAGCATAAGCAGTATACTGTACTAAACATAAGCAGTCTACTGTACAAAGCATTATACTGTACTAAGCATAAGCAGTATACTGTACTAAGCAGTCTACTGTACTAAGCATAAGCAGTCTACTGTACTAAGCATAAGCAGTATACTGTACTAAGCATAAGCAGTCTACTGTACTAAGCATAAGTAGTCTTCTGTACTAAGCATAAGCAGTATACTGAACTAAGCATAAGCAGTATACTGTACTAAGCAGTCTACTGTACTAAGCATAAGCAGTATACTGTACTAAGCATAACCATTCTACTGTACTAAGCATAAGCAGTCTACTGTACTAAGCAGTCTACTGTACTAAGCATAAGCAGTCTACTGTACTAAGCATTCTACTGTACTAAGCATTCTACTGTACTAAGCATAAACATTCTACTGTACTAAGCATAAGCAGTATACTGTACTAAGCATAAGCAGTATACTGTACTAAGCATAAGCAGTATACTGTACTAAGCATAAGCAGTATACTGTACTAAGCATAAGCAGTCTTCTGTACTAAGCATAAGTAGTATACTGTACTAAGCATAAGCAGTATACTGTACTAAGCATAAGCAGTCTTCTGTACTAAGCATAAGTAGTCTTCTGTACTAAGCATAAGCAGTATACTGAACTAAGCATAAGCAGTATACTGTACTAAGCAGTATACTGTACTAAGCATAACCAATCTACTGTACTAAGCATAAGCAGTCTACTGTACTAAGCAGTCTACTGTACTAAGCAGTCTACTGTACTAAGCATAAGCAGTCTACTGTACTAAGCAGTCTACTGTACTAAGCATAAGCAGTATACTGTACTAAGCAGTCTACTGTACTAAGCATAAGCAGTATACTGTACTAAACATAAGCAGTATACTGTACTAAGCATTATACTGTACTAAGCATAAGCAGTATACTGTACTAAGCATTCTACTGTACTAAGCATAAGCATTCTACTGTACTAAGCATTCTTATAAGCAGTATACTGTACTAAGCATAAGCAGTCTACTGTACTAAGCAGTCTACTGTACTAAGCATAAGCAGTATACTGTACTAAGCATTCTACTGTACTAAGCATACGCAGTATACTGTACTAAGCATTCTACTCTACTAAGCAGTCTACTGTACTAAGCAGTCTACTGTACTAAGCATTCTACTGTACTAAGCATAATCAGTCTACTGTACTAAGCAGTCTACTGTACTAAGCAGTCCACTGTACTAAGCAGTCTACTGTACTACGCAGTCTACTGTACTAAGCAGTCTACTGTACTAAGCAGTCTACTGTACTAAGCATAAGCAGTCTACTGTACTAAGCATAAGCAGTATACTGTACTAAGCAGTCTACTGTACTAAGCATAAGCAGTATACTGTACTAAGCAGTCTACTATACTAAGCATAAGCAGTCTACTGTACTAAGCATAAGCAGTATACTGTACTAAGCATAAGCAGTATACTGTACTAAGCAGTCTACTGTACTAAGCATAAGCAGTATACTGTACTAAGCAGTATACTATACTAAGCATAAGCATTCTACTGTACTAAGCATAAGCAGTCTACTGTACTAAGCAGTCTACTGTACTAAGTATAAGCAGTATACTGTACTAAGCAGTCTACTATACTAAGCATAAGCAGTCTACTGTACTAAGCATAAGCATTCTACTGTACTAAGCATTCTACTGTACTAAGCATTCTACTGTACTAAGCATTCTACTGTACTAAGCATAAGCAGTATACTGTACTAAGCAGTCTACTGTACTAAGCATAAGCAGTATACTGTACTAAGCATAAGCAGTATACTGTACTAAGCAGTCTACTGTACTAAGCATAAGCAGTATACTGTACTAAGCATAAGCAGTATACTGTACTAAGCAGTCTACTGTACTAAGCATAAGCAGTATACTGTACTAAGCATAAGCAGTATACTGTACTAAGCATTCTACTGTACTAAGCATAAGCAGTATACTGTACTAAGCATAAGCAGTCTACTGTACTAAGCATAAGCAGTCTACTGTACTAAGCATAAGCAGTATACTGTACTAAGCATTCTACAGTACTAAGCATTATACTGTACTAAGCATAAGCAGTCTACTGTACTAAGCATAAACAGTCTACTGTACTAAGCATAAGCAGTATACTGTACTAAGCAGTCTACTGTACTAAGCATAAGCAGTATACTGTACTAAGCATAAGCAGTATTCTGTACTAAGCATAAGCAGTATACTGTACTAAGCAGTCTACTGTACTAAGCATAAGCAGTATACTGTACTAAGCATTCTACTGTACTAAGCATAAGCAGTATACTGTACTAAGCAGTATACTGTACTAAGCAT
The DNA here is from genome assembly GCA_014843695.1 of Archivesica marissinica. Taxonomy (NCBI): domain Eukaryota; kingdom Metazoa; phylum Mollusca; class Bivalvia; order Venerida; family Vesicomyidae; genus Archivesica; species Archivesica marissinica. The sequence continues at coordinate 78,356,687 of CM026397.1, forward strand.
ACGCAGTATACTGTACTAAGCGGAATACTGTACTAAGCATAAGCAGTATACTGTACTAAGCATTCTACTGTACTAAGCATAAGCAGTATACTGTACTAAGCCTACGCAGTTTACTGTACTAAGCAGTCTACTGTACTAAGCATAAGCAGTATACTGTACTATGCATAAGCAGTCTACTGTACTAAGCAGTCTATTGTACTAAGCATAAGCAGTCTACTGTACTAAGCATAAGCAGTATACTGTACTAAGCATAAGCAGTATACTGTACTAAGCATAAGCAGTATACTGTACTAAGCATAAGCAGTCTACTGTACTAAGCAGTCTACTGTACTAAGCATAAGCAGTATACTGTACTAAGCATAAGCAGTCTACTGTATTAAGCAGTCTACTGTACTAAGCATTCTACTGTACTAAGCATTCTACTGTACTAAGCATTCTACTGTACTAAGCATTCTACTGTACTAAGCATTCTACTCAGTCTACTGTACTAAGCATTCTACTGTACTAAGCATTCTACTGTACTAAGCATTCTACTCTACTAAGCAGTCTACTGTACTAAGCAGTCTACTGTACTAAGCATTCTACTGTACTAAGCATAATCAGTCTACTATACTAAGCAGTCTACTGTACTAAGCAGTCTACTGTACTAAGCAGTCTACTGTACTAAGCAGTCTACTGTACTAAGCATAAGCAGTCTACTGTACTAAGCATAAGCAGTATACTGTACTAAGCAGTCTACTGTACTAAGCATAAGCAGTATACTGTACTAAGCAGTCTACTATACTAAGCATAAGCAGTCTACTGTACTAAGCAGTCTACTATACTAAGCATAAGCATTATACTGTACTAAGCATAAGCAGTCTACTGTACTAAGCAGTCTACTGTACTAAGTATAAGCAGTATACTGTACTAAGCAGTCTACTATACTAAGCATAAGCAGTCTACTGTACTAAGCATAAGCATTCTACTGTACTAAGCATTCTACTGTACTAAGCATTCTACTGTACTAAGCATTCTACTGTACTAAGCATAAGCAGTATACTGTACTAAGCAGTCTACTGTACTAAGCATAAGCAGTATACTGTACTAAACATAAGCAGTCTACTGTACTAAGCATTATACTGTACTAAGCATAAGCAGTATACTGTACTAAGCATTCTACTGTACTAAGCATAAGCATTCTACTGTACTAAGCATAAGCAGTCTACTGTACTAAGCATAAGCAGTCTTCTGTACTAAGCATAAGCATTCTACTGTACTAAGCATAAGCAGTATACTGTACTAAGCAGTCTACTGTACTAAGCATAAGCATTATACTGTACTAAGCATAAGCATTCTACTGTACTAAGCATAACCATTCTACTGTACTAAGCATAAGCAGTATACTGTACTAAGCAGTATACTGTACTAAGCATTCTACAGTACTAAGCATTATACTGTACTAAGCATAAGCAGTATACTGTACTAAGCAGTCTACTGTACTAAGCATAAGCAGTCTACTGTACTAAGCATAAGCAGTATACTGTACTAAACATAAGCAGTCTACTGTACAAAGCATTATACTGTACTAAGCATAAGCAGTATACTGTACTAAGCAGTCTACTGTACTAAGCATAAGCAGTCTACTGTACTAAGCATAAGCAGTATACTGTACTAAGCATAAGCAGTCTACTGTACTAAGCATAAGCAGTATACTGTAATAAGCAGTCTACTGTACTAAGCATAAGCAGTATACTGTACTAAACATAAGCATTCTACTGTACTAAGCATAAGCAGTATACTGTACTAAGCATAAGCAGTCTACTGTACTAAGCATTCTACTGTATTAAGCATAATCAGTATACTGTACTAAACATAAGCATTCTACTGTACTAAGCATAAGCAGTATACTGTACTAAGCAGTATACTGTACTAAGCATAAGCAGTATACTGTACTAAGCATAAGCAGTCTACTGTACTAAGCATAAGTAGTATACTGTACTAAGCATTATACTGTACTAAGCATTCTACAGTACTAAGCATTCTACTGTACTAAGCAGTCTACTGTACTAAGCATAAGCAGTCTACTGTACTAAGCATAAGCAGTATTCTGTACTAAGCAGTCTACTGTACTAAGCATAAGCAGTATACTGTACTAAGCATAAGCAGCATACTGTACTAAGCAGTCTACTGTACTAAGCATAAGCAGTATACTGTACTAAGCATTCTACTGTACTAAGCATAAGCAGTATACTGTACTAAGCATAAGCAGTCTACTGTACTAAGCAGTCTACTGTACTAAGCATAAGCAGTATACTGTACTATGCATAAGCAGTATACTGTACTAAGCAGTCTACTGTACTAAGCATTATACAGTACTAAGCATTCTACTGTACTGAGCAGTCTACTGTACTAAGCATAAGCAGTATACTGTACTAAGCAGTCTACTGTACTAAGCATAAGCAGTATTCTGTACTAAGCATAAGCAGTCTACTGTACTAAGCATAAGCAGTCTACTGTACTAAGCATAAGCAGTATACTGTACTAAGCATAAGCAGTATACTGTACTAAGCATTCTACTGTACTAAGCATAAGCAGTATACTGTACTAAGCATAAGCAGTATACTGTACTAAGCATAAGCAGTCTACTGTACTAAGCATAAGCAGTCTACTGTACTAAGCATAAGCAGTATACTGTACTAAGCATAAGCAGTATACTGTACTAAGCATTCTACTGTACTAAGCATAAACAGTATACTGTACTAAGCATAAGCAGTATACTGTACTAAGCATAAGCAGTATACTGTACTAAGCATAAGCAGTCTACTGTACTAAGCAGTCTACTGTACTAAGCATAAGCAGTATACTGTACTATGCATAAGCAGTATACTGTACTAAGCAGTCTACTGTACTAAGCAGTCAACTGTACTAAGCATTCTACTGTACTTAGCATTCTACTGTACTAAGCATTCTACTGTACTAAGCATAAGCAGTATACTGTACTAATCATAAGCAGTATACTGTACTAAGCATTCTACTGTACTAAGCATAAGCAGTCTACTGTACTAAGCATTCTACTGTACTAAGCATATGCATTCTACTGTACTAAGCATAAGCAGTCTACTGTACTAAGCATAAGCAGTATACTGTACTAAGCATAAGCAGTATACTGTACTAAGCATTCTACTGTACTAAGCATAAGCAGTATATTGTACTAATCATAAGCAGTATACTGTACTAAGCATTCTACTGTACTAAGCATAAGCAGTCTACTGTACTAAGCATTCTACTGTACTAAGCATATGCATTCTACTGTACTAAGCATAAGCAGTCTACTGTACTAAGCATAAGCAGTATACTGTACTAAGCATAAGCAGTATACTGTACTAAGCATTCTACTGTACTAAGCATAAGCAGTATACTGTACTAAGCATAAGCAGTCTACTGTACTAAGCATAAGCAGTATACTGTACTAAGCATAAGCAGTATACTGTACTAAGCATAAGCAGTATACTGTACTAAGCATAAGCAGTCTACTGTACTAAGCATAAGCAGTATACTGTACTAAGCATAAGCAGTCTACTGTACTAAGCATAAGCAGTATACTGTACTATGCATAAGCAGTATACTGTACTAAGCAGTCTACTGTACTAAGCAGTCTACTGTACTAAGCATTCTACTGTACTAAGCATTCTACTGTACTAAGCATTCTACTGTACTAAGCATTCTACTGTACTAAGCATAAGCAGTCTACTGTACAAAGCATTATACTGTACTAAGCATTCTACTGTACTAAGCATTCTACTGTACTAAGCATTCTACTGTACTAAGCAATCTACTGTACTAAGCAGTCTACTGTACTAAGCATTCTACTGTACTAAGCATAAGCAGTCTACTGTACTAAGCAGTCTACTATACTAAGCATAAGCAGTCTACTGTACTAAGCATAAGCAGTATACTGTACTAAGCAGTCTACTGTACTAAGCATAAGCAGTATACTGTACTAAGCAGTCTACTGTACTAAGCATAAGCAGTATACTGTACTAAGCATAAGCAGTCTACTGTACTAAGCATAAGCAGTCTACTGTACTAAGCATAAGCAGTCTACTGTACTAAGCATAAGCAGTCTACTGTACTAAGCATAAGCAGTATACTATACTAAGCATAAGCAGTCTACTATACTAAGCAAAAGCAGTCTACTGTACTAAGCATAAGCAGTATACTGTACTATGCATTCTACTGTACTAAGCATAAACAGTATACTGTACTAAGCATAAGCAGTATACTGTACTAAGCATAAGCAGTATACTGTACTAAGCATAAGCAGTCTACTGTACTAAGCAGTCTACTGTACTAAGCATAAGCAGTATACTGTACTAAGCAGTCTACTGTACTAAGCATAAGCAGTCTACTGTACTAAGCATAAGCAGTCTACTGTACTAAGCATAAGCAGTATACTGTACTAAGCATAAGCAGTATACTGTACTAAGCATAAGCATTCTACTGTACTAAGCATAAGCAGTCTACTGTACTAAGCATAAGCAGTATACTGTACTAAGCATTCTACTGTACTAAGCATTCTACTGTACTAAGCATAAGCAGTCTACTGTACTAAGCATAAGCAGTATACTGTACTAAGCATAAGCAGTATACTGTACTAAGCATAAGCAGTATACTGTACTAAGCATAAGCAGTATACTGTACTAAACAGTCTACTGTACTAAGCATAAGCAGTATACTGTACTAAGCATAAGCAGTATACTGTACTAAGCAGTCTACTGTACTAAGCATAAGCAGTATACTGTACTAAGCATAAGCAGTATACTGTACTAAGCATTCTACTGTACTAAGCATAAGCAGTATACTGTACTAAGCATAAGCATTCTACTGTACTAAGCATAAGCAGTCTACTGTACTAAGCATAAGCAGTATACTGTACTAAGCATTCTACAGTACTAAGCATTATACTGTACTAAGCATAAGCAGTCTACTGTACTAAGCATAAACAGTCTACTGTACTAAGCATAAGCAGTATTCTGTACTAAGCAGTCTACTGTACTAAGCATAAGCAGTATACTGTACTAAGCATAAGCAGTATACTGTACTAAGCATTCTACTGTACTAAGCATAAGCAGTATACTGTACTAAGCAGTATACTGTACTAAGCATACGCAGTATACTGTACTAAGCGGAATACTGTACTAAGCATAAGCAGTATACTGTACTAAGCATTCTACTGTACTAAGCATAAGCAGTATACTGTACTAAGCCTACGCAGTTTACTGTACTAAGCAGTCTACTGTACTAAGCATAAGCAGTATACTGTACTATGCATAAGCAGTCTACTGTACTAAGCAGTCTATTGTACTAAGCATAAGCAGTCTACTGTACTAAGCATAAGCAGTATACTGTACTAAGCATAAGCAGTATACTGTACTAAGCATAAGCAGTATACTGTACTAAGCATAAGCAGTCTACTGTACTAAGCAGTCTACTGTACTAAGCATAAGCAGTATACTGTACTAAGCATAAGCAGTCTACTGTATTAAGCAGTCTACTGTACTAAGCATTCTACTGTACTAAGCATTCTACTGTACTAAGCATTCTACTGTACTAAGCATTCTACTGTACTAAGCATTCTACTCAGTCTACTGTACTAAGCATTCTACTGTACTAAGCATTCTACTGTACTAAGCATTCTACTCTACTAAGCAGTCTACTGTACTAAGCAGTCTACTGTACTAAGCATTCTACTGTACTAAGCATAATCAGTCTACTATACTAAGCAGTCTACTGTACTAAGCAGTCTACTGTACTAAGCAGTCTACTGTACTAAGCAGTCTACTGTACTAAGCATAAGCAGTCTACTGTACTAAGCATAAGCAGTATACTGTACTAAGCAGTCTACTGTACTAAGCATAAGCAGTATACTGTTCTAAGCAGTCTACTATACTAAGCATAAGCAGTCTACTGTACTAAGCAGTCTACTATACTAAGCATAAGCATTATACTGTACTAAGCATAAGCAGTCTACTGTACTAAGCAGTCTACTGTACTAAGTATAAGCAGTATACTGTACTAAGCAGTCTACTATACTAAGCATAAGCAGTCTACTGTACTAAGCATAAGCATTCTACTGTACTAAGCATTCTACTGTACTAAGCATTCTACTGTACTAAGCATTCTACTGTACTAAGCATAAGCAGTATACTGTACTAAGCAGTCTACTGTACTAAGCATAAGCAGTATACTGTACTAAACATAAGCAGTCTACTGTACTAAGCATTATACTGTACTAAGCATAAGCAGTATACTGTACTAAGCATTCTACTGTACTAAGCATAAGCATTCTACTGTACTAAGCATAAGCAGTCTACTGTACTAAGCATAAGCAGTCTTCTGTACTAAGCATAAGCATTCTACTGTACTAAGCATAAGCAGTATACTGTACTAAGCAGTCTACTGTACTAAGCATAAGCAGTATACTGTACTAAGCATAAGCATTCTACTGTACTAAGCATAACCATTCTACTGTACTAAGCATAAGCAGTCTACTGTACTAAGCATAAACAGTCTACTGTACTAAGCATAAGCAGTATACTGTACTAAGCAGTATACTGTACTAAGCATTCTACAGTACTAAGCATTATACTGTACTAAGCATAAGCAGTATACTGTACTAAGCAGTCTACTGTACTAAGCATAAGCAGTCTACTGTACTAAGCATAAGCAGTATACTGTACTAAACATAAGCAGTCTACTGTACAAAGCATTATACTGTACTAAGCATAAGCAGTATACTGTACTAAGCAGTCTACTGTACTAAGCATAAGCAGTCTACTGTACTAAGCATAAGCAGTATACTGTACTAAGCATAAGCAGTCTACTGTACTAAGCATAAGCAGTATACTGTACTAAGCAGTCTACTGTACTAAGCATAAGCAGTATACTGTACTAAACATAAGCATTCTACTGTACTAAACATAAGCAGTATACTGTACTAAGCATAAGCAGTCTACTGTACTAAGCATTCTACTGTATTAAGCATAATCAGTATACTGTACTAAACATAAGCATTCTACCGTACTAAGCATAAGCAGTATACTGTACTAAGCAGTATACTGTACTAAGCATAAGCAGTATACTGTACTAAGCATAAGCAGTCTACTGTACTAAGCATAAGTAGTATACTGTACTAAGCATTATACTGTACTAAGCATTCTACAGTACTAAGCATTCTACTGTACTAAGCAGTCTACTGTACTAAGCATAAGCAGTCTACTGTACTAAGCATAAGCAGTATTCTGTACTAAGCAGTCTACTGTACTAAGCATAAGCAGTATACTGTACTAAGCATAAGCAGCATACTGTACTAAGCAGTCTACTGTACTAAGCATAAGCAGTATACTGTACTAAGCATTCTACTGTACTAAGCATAAGCAGTATACTGTACTAAGCATAAGCAGTCTACTGTACTAAGCAGTCTACTGTACTAAGCATAAGCAGTATACTGTACTATGCATAAGCAGTATACTGTACTAAGCAGTCTACTGTACTAAGCATTATACAGTACTAAGCATTCTACTGTACTGAGCAGTCTACTGTACTAAGCATAAGCAGTATACTGTACTAAGCAGTCTACTGTACTAAGCATAAGCAGTATTCTGTACTAAGCATAAGCAGTCTACTGTACTAAGCATAAGCAGTCTACTGTACTAAGCATAAGCAGTATACTGTACTAAGCATAAGCAGTATACTGTACTAAGCATTCTACTGTACTAAGCATAAGCAGTATACTGTACTAAGCATAAGCAGTATACTGTACTAAGCATAAGCAGTCTACTGTACTAAGCATAAGCAGTCTACTGTACTAAGCATAAGCAGTATACTGTACTAAGCATAAGCAGTATACTGTACTAAGCATTCTACTGTACTAAGCATAAACAGTATACTGTACTAAGCATAAGCAGTATACTGTACTAAGCATAAGCAGTATACTGTACTAAGCATAAGCAGTCTACTGTACTAAGCAGTCTACTGTACTAAGCATAAGCAGTATACTGTACTATGCATAAGCAGTATACTGTACTAAGCAGTCTACTGTACTAAGCAGTCAACTGTACTAAGCATTCTACTGTACTTAGCATTCTACTGTACTAAGCATTCTACTGTACTAAGCATATGCATTCTACTGTACTAAGCATAAGCAGTCTACTGTACTAAGCATAACATCTACTGTACTAAGCATTCTACTGTACTAAGCATATGCATTCTACTGTACTAAGCATAAGCAGTCTACTGTACTAAGCATAAGCAGTATACTGTACTAAGCATAAGCAGTATACTGTACTAAGCATTCTACTGTACTAAGCATAAGCAGTATATTGTACTAATCATAAGCAGTATACTGTACTAAGCATTCTACTGTACTAAGCATAAGCAGTCTACTGTACTAAGCATTCTACTGTACTAAGCATATGCATTCTACTGTACTAAGCATAAGCAGTCTACTGTACTAAGCATAAGCAGTATACTGTACTAAGCATAAGCAGTATACTGTACTAAGCATTCTACTGTACTAAGCATAAGCAGTATACTGTACTAATCATAAGCAGTATACTGTACTAAGCATTCTACTGTACTAAGCATAAGCAGTCTACTGTACTAAGCATTCTACTGTACTAAGCATAAGCATTCTACTGTACTAAGCATAAGCAGTCTACTGTACTAAGCATAAGCAGTATACTGTACTAAGCATAAGCAGTATACTGTACTAAGCATAAGCAGTATACTGTACTAAGCAGTCTACTGTACTAAGCAGTCTACTGTACTAAGCATTCTACTGTACTAAGCATTCTACTGTACTAAGCATTCTACTGTACTAAGCATTCTACTGTACTAAGCATAAGCAGTCTACTGTACAAAGCATTATACTGTACTAAGCATTCTACTGTACTAAGCATTCTACTGTACTAAGCATTCTACTGTACTAAGCAATCTACTGTACTAAGCAGTCTACTGTACTAAGCATAACATCTACTGTACTAAGCATAAGCAGTATACTGTACTAAGCAGTCTACTGTACTAAGCATAAGCAGTATACTGTACTAAGCAGTCTACTGTACTAAGCATAAGCAGTATACTGTACTAAGCAGTCTACTGTACTAAGCATAAGCAGTATACTGTACTAAGCATAAGCAGTCTACTGTACTAAGCATAAGCAGTCTACTGTACTAAGCATAAGCAGTCTACTGTACTAAGCATAAGCAGTCTACTGTACTAAGCATAAGCAGTATACTATACTAAGCATAAGCAGTCTACTATACTAAGCAAAAGCAGTCTACTGTACTAAGCATAAGCAGTATACTGTACTATGCATTCTACTGTACTAAGCATAAACAGTATACTGTACTAAGCATAAGCAGTATACTGTACTAAGCATAAGCAGTATACTGTACTAAGCATAAGCAGTCTACTGTACTAAGCAGTCTACTGTACTAAGCATAAGCAGTATACTGTACTAAGCAGTCTACTGTACTAAGCAGTCTACTGTACTAAGCATAAGCAGTATACTGTACTAAGCATAAGCAGTATACTGTACTAAGCAGTCTACTGTACTAAGCATAAGCAGTCTACTGTACTAAGCATAAGCAGTATACTGTACTAAGCAGTCTACTGTACTAAGCATACGCAGTCTACTGTACTAAGCATAAGCAGTCTACTGTACTAAGCATAAGCAGTCTACTGTACTAAGCATAAGCAGTATACTGTACTAAGCATAAGCAGTATACTGTACTAAGCAGTATACTGTACTAAGCATAAGCAGTATACTGTACTAAGCATAAGCAGTATACTGTACTAAACAGTCTACTGTACTAAGCATAAGCAGTATACTGTACTAAGCATAAGCAGTATACTGTACTAAGCAGTCTACTGTACTAAGCATAAGCAGTATACTGTACTAAGCATAAGCAGTATACTGTACTAAGCATTCTACTGTACTAAGCATAAGCAGTATACTGTACTAAGCATAAGCATTCTACTGTACTAAGCATAAGCAGTCTACTGTACTAAGCATAAGCAGTATACTGTACTAAGCATTCTACAGTACTAAGCATTATACTGTACTAAGCATAAGCAGTCTACTGTACTAAGCATAAACAGTCTACTGTACTAAGCATAAGCAGTATTCTGTACTAAGCAGTCTACTGTACTAAGCATAAGCAGTATACTGTACTAAGCATAAGCATTATTCTGTACTAAGCATAAGCAGTATACTGTACTAAGCAGTCTACTGTACTAAGCATAAGCAGTATACTGTACTAAGCATTCTACTGTACTAAGCATAAGCAGTATACTGTACTAAGCAGTATACTGTACTAAGCATACGCAGTATACTGTACTAAGCGGAATACTGTACTAAGCATAAGCAGTATACTGTACTAAGCATTCTACTGTACTAAGCATAAGCAGTATACTGTACTAAGCCTACGCAGTTTACTGTACTAAGCAGTCTACTGTACTAAGCATAAGCAGTATACTGTACTATGCATAAGCAGTCTACTGTACTAAGCAGTCTATTGTACTAAGCATAAGCAGTCTACTGTACTAAGCATAAGCAGTATACTGTACTAAGCATAAGCAGTATACTGTACTAAGCATAAGCAGTATACTGTACTAAGCATAAGCAGTCTACTGTACTAAGCAGTCTACTGTACTAAGCATAAGCAGTATACTGTACTAAGCATAAGCAGTCTACTGTATTAAGCAGTCTACTGTACTAAGCATTCTACTGTACTAAGCATTCTACTGTACTAAGCATTCTACTGTACTAAGCATTCTACTGTACTAAGCATTCTACTCAGTCTACTGTACTAAGCATTCTACTGTACTAAGCATTCTACTGTACTAAGCATTCTACTCTACTAAGCAGTCTACTGTACTAAGCAGTCTACTGTACTAAGCATTCTACTGTACTAAGCATAATCAGTCTACTATACTAAGCAGTCTACTGTACTAAGCAGTCTACTGTACTAAGCAGTCTACTGTACTAAGCAGTCTACTGTACTAAGCATAAGCAGTCTACTGTACTAAGCATAAGCAGTATACTGTACTAAGCAGTCTACTGTACTAAGCATAAGCAGTATACTGTACTAAGCAGTCTACTATACTAAGCATAAGCAGTCTACTGTACTAAGCAGTCTACTATACTAAGCATAAGCATTATACTGTACTAAGCATAAGCAGTCTACTGTACTAAGCAGTCTACTGTACTAAGTATAAGCAGTATACTGTACTAAGCAGTCTACTATGCTAAGCATAAGCAGTCTACTGTACTAAGCATAAGCATTCTACTGTACTAAGCATTCTACTGTACTAAGCATTCTACTGTACTAAGCATTCTACTGTACTAAGCATAAGCAGTATACTGTACTAAGCAGTCTACTGTACTAAGCATAAGCAGTATACTGTACTAAACATAAGCAGTCTACTGTACTAAGCATTATACTGTACTAAGCATAAGCAGTATACTGTACTAAGCATTCTACTGTACTAAGCATAAGCATTCTACTGTACTAAGCATAAGCAGTCTACTGTACTAAGCATAAGCAGTCTTCTGTACTAAGCATAAGCATTCTACTGTACTAAGCATAAGCAGTATACTGTACTAAGCAGTCTACTGTACTAAGCATAAGCAGTATACTGTACTAAGCATAAGCATTCTACTGTACTAAGCATAACCATTCTACTGTACTAAGCATAAGCAGTATACTGTACTAAGCAGTATACTGTACTAAGCATTCTACAGTACTAAGCATTATACTGTACTAAGCATAAGCAGTATACTGTACTAAGCAGTCTACTGTACTAAGCATAAGCAGTCTACTGTACTAAGCATAAGCAGTATACTGTACTAAACATAAGCAGTCTACTGTACAAAGCATTATACTGTACTAAGCATAAGCAGTATACTGTACTAAGCAGTCTACTGTACTAAGCATAAGCAGTCTACTGTACTAAGCATAAGCAGTATACTGTACTAAGCATAAGCAGTCTACTGTACTAAGCATAAGCAGTATACTGTACTAAGCAGTCTACTGTACTAAGCATAAGCAGTATACTGTACTAAACATAAGCATTCTACTGTACTAAACATAAGCAGTATACTGTACTAAGCATAAGCAGTCTACTGTACTAAGCATTCTACTGTATTAAGCATAATCAGTATACTGTACTAAACATAAGCATTCTACCGTACTAAGCATAAGCAGTATACTGTACTAAGCAGTATACTGTACTAAGCATAAGCAGTATACTGTACTAAGCATAAGCAGTCTACTGTACTAAGCATAAGTAGTATACTGTACTAAGCATTATACTGTACTAAGCATTCTACAGTACTAAGCATTCTACTGTACTAAGCAGTCTACTGTACTAAGCATAAGCAGTCTACTGTACTAAGCATAAGCAGTATTCTGTACTAAGCAGTCTACTGTACTAAGCATAAGCAGTATACTGTACTAAGCATAAGCAGCATACTGTACTAAGCAGTCTACTGTACTAAGCATAAGCAGTATACTGTACTAAGCATTCTACTGTACTAAGCATAAGCAGTATACTGTACTAAGCATAAGCAGTCTACTGTACTAAGCAGTCTACTGTACTAAGCATAAGCAGTATACTGTACTATGCATAAGCAGTATACTGTACTAAGCAGTCTACTGTACTAAGCATTATACAGTACTAAGCATTCTACTGTACTGAGCAGTCTACTGTACTAAGCATAAGCAGTATACTGTACTAAGCAGTCTACTGTACTAAGCATAAGCAGTATTCTGTACTAAGCATAAGCAGTCTACTGTACTAAGCATAAGCAGTCTACTGTACTAAGCATAAGCAGTATACTGTACTAAGCATAAGCAGTATACTGTACTAAGCATTCTACTGTACTAAGCATAAGCAGTATACTGTACTAAGCATAAGCAGTATACTGTACTAAGCATAAGCAGTCTACTGTACTAAGCATAAGCAGTCTACTGTACTAAGCATAAGCAGTATACTGTACTAAGCATAAGCAGTATACTGTACTAAGCATTCTACTGTACTAAGCATAAACAGTATACTGTACTAAGCATAAGCAGTATACTGTACTAAGCATAAGCAGTATACTGTACTAAGCATAAGCAGTCTACTGTACTAAGCAGTCTACTGTACTAAGCATAAGCAGTATACTGTACTATGCATAAGCAGTATACTGTACTAAGCAGTCTACTGTACTAAGCAGTCAACTGTACTAAGCATTCTACTGTACTTAGCATTCTACTGTACTAAGCATTCTACTGTACTAAGCATATGCATTCTACTGTACTAAGCATAAGCAGTCTACTGTACTAAGCATTCTACTGTACTAAGCATTCTACTGTACTAAGCATTCTACTGTACTAAGCATATGCATTCTACTGTACTAAGCATAAGCAGTCTACTGTACTAAGCATAAGCAGTATACTGTACTAAGCATAAGCAGTATACTGTACTAAGCATTCTACTGTACTAAGCATAAGCAGTATATTGTACTAATCATAAGCAGTATACTGTACTAAGCATTCTACTGTACTAAGCATAAGCAGTCTACTGTACTAAGCATTCTACTGTACTAAGCATAAGCATTCTACTGTACTAAGCATAAGCAGTCTACTGTACTAAGCATAAGCAGTATACTGTACTAAGCATAAGCAGTATACTGTACTAAGCATTCTACTGTACTAAGCATAAGCAGTATACTGTACTAAGCATAAGCAGTCTACTGTACTAAGCATAAGCAGTATACTGTACTAAGCATAAGCAGTATACTGTACTAAGCATAAGCAGTATACTGTACTAAGCATAAGCAGTCTACTGTACTAAGCATAAGCAGTATACTGTACTAAGCATAAGCAGTCTACTGTACTAAGCATAAGCAGTATACTGTACTATGCATAAGCAGTATACTGTACTAAGCAGTCTACTGTACTAAGCAGTCTACTGTACTAAGCATTCTACTGTACTAAGCATTCTACTGTACTAAGCATTCTACTGTACTAAGCATTCTACTGTACTAAGCATAAGCAGTCTACTGTACAAAGCATTATACTGTACTAAGCATTCTACTGTACTAAGCATTCTACTGTACTAAGCATTCTACTGTACTAAGCAATCTACTGTACTAAGCAGTCTACTGTACTAAGCATTCTACTGTACTAAGCATAAGCAGTCTACTGTACTAAGCAGTCTACTATACTAAGCATAAGCAGTCTACTGTACTAAGCATAAGCAGTATACTGTACTAAGCAGTCTACTGTACTAAGCATAAGCAGTATACTGTACTAAGCAGTCTACTGTACTAAGCATAAGCAGTATACTGTACTAAGCATAAGCAGTCTACTGTACTAAGCATAAGCAGTCTACTGTACTAAGCATAAGCAGTCTACTGTACTAAGCATAAGCAGTCTACTGTACTAAGCATAAGCAGTATACTATACTAAGCATAAGCAGTCTACTATACTAAGCAAAAGCAGTCTACTGTACTAAGCATAAGCAGTATACTGTACTATGCATTCTACTGTACTAAGCATAAACAGTATACTGTACTAAGCATAAGCAGTATACTGTACTAAGCATAAGCAGTATACTGTACTAAGCATAAGCAGTCTACTGTACTAAGCAGTCTACTGTACTAAGCATAAGCAGTATACTGTACTAAGCAGTCTACTGTACTAAGCATAAGCAGTCTACTGTACTAAGCATAAGCAGTCTACTGTACTAAGCATAAGCAGTATACTGTACTAAGCATAAGCAGTATACTGTACTAAGCATAAGCATTCTACTGTACTAAGCATAAGCAGTCTACTGTACTAAGCATAAGCAGTATACTGTACTAAGCATACGCAGTCTACTGTACTAAGCATACGCAGTCTACTGTACTAAGCATAAGCAGTCTACTGTACTAAGCATAAGCAGTCTACGGTACTAAGCATAAGCAGTATACTGTACTAAGCATAAGCAGTATACTGTACTAAGCATAAGCAGTATACTGTACTAAACAGTCTACTGTACTAAGCATAAGCAGTATACTGTACTAAGCATAAGCAGTATACTGTACTAAGCAGTCTACTGTACTAAGCATAAGCAGTATACTGTACTAAGCATAAGCAGTATACTGTACTAAGCATTCTACTGTACTAAGCATAAGCAGTATACTGTACTAAGCATAAGCATTCTACTGTACTAAGCATAAGCAGTCTACTGTACTAAGCATAAGCAGTATACTGTACTAAGCATTCTACAGTACTAAGCATTATACTGTACTAAGCATAAGCAGTCTACTGTACTAAGCATAAACAGTCTACTGTACTAAGCATAAGCAGTATTCTGTACTAAGCAGTCTACTGTACTAAGCATAAGCAGTATACTGTACTAAGCATAAGCATTATTCTGTACTAAGCATAAGCAGTATACTGTACTAAGCAGTCTACTGTACTAAGCATAAGCAGTATACTGTACTAAGCATTCTACTGTACTAAGCATAAGCAGTATACTGTACTAAGCAGTATACTGTACTAAGCATACGCAGTATACTGTACTAAGCGGAATACTGTACTAAGCATAAGCAGTATACTGTACTAAGCATTCTACTGTACTAAGCATAAGCAGTATACTGTACTAAGCCTACGCAGTTTACTGTACTAAGCAGTCTACTGTACTAAGCATAAGCAGTATACTGTACTATGCATAAGCAGTCTACTGTACTAAGCAGTCTATTGTACTAAGCATAAGCAGTCTACTGTACTAAGCATAAGCAGTATACTGTACTAAGCATAAGCAGTATACTGTACTAAGCATAAGCAGTATACTGTACTAAGCATAAGCAGTCTACTGTACTAAGCAGTCTACTGTACTAAGCATAAGCAGTATACTGTACTAAGCATAAGCAGTCTACTGTATTAAGCAGTCTACTGTACTAAGCATTCTACTGTACTAAGCATTCTACTGTACTAAGCATTCTACTGTACTAAGCATTCTACTGTACTAAGCATTCTACTCAGTCTACTGTACTAAGCATTCTACTGTACTAAGCATTCTACTGTACTAAGCATTCTACTCTACTAAGCAGTCTACTGTACTAAGCAGTCTACTGTACTAAGCATTCTACTGTACTAAGCATAATCAGTCTACTATACTAAGCAGTCTACTGTACTAAGCAGTCTACTGTACTAAGCAGTCTACTGTACTAAGCAGTCTACTGTACTAAGCATAAGCAGTCTACTGTACTAAGCATAAGCAGTATACTGTACTAAGCAGTCTACTGTACTAAGCATAAGCAGTATACTGTACTAAGCAGTCTACTATACTAAGCATAAGCAGTCTACTGTACTAAGCAGTCTACTATACTAAGCATAAGCATTATACTGTACTAAGCATAAGCAGTCTACTGTACTAAGCAGTCTACTGTACTAAGTATAAGCAGTATACTGTACTAAGCAGTCTACTATGCTAAGCATAAGCAGTCTACTGTACTAAGCATAAGCATTCTACTGTACTAAGCATTCTACTGTACTAAGCATTCTACTGTACTAAGCATTCTACTGTACTAAGCATAAGCAGTATACTGTACTAAGCAGTCTACTGTACTAAGCATAAGCAGTATACTGTACTAAACATAAGCAGTCTACTGTACTAAGCATTATACTGTACTAAGCATAAGCAGTATACTGTACTAAGCATTCTACTGTACTAAGCATAAGCATTCTACTGTACTAAGCATAAGCAGTCTACTGTACTAAGCATAAGCAGTCTTCTGTACTAAGCATAAGCATTCTACTGTACTAAGCATAAGCAGTATACTGTACTAAGCAGTCTACTGTACTAAGCATAAGCAGTATACTGTACTAAGCATAAGCATTCTACTGTACTAAGCATAACCATTCTACTGTACTAAGCATAAGCAGTCTACTGTACTAAGCATAAACAGTCTACTGTACTAAGCATAAGCAGTATACTGTACTAAGCAGTATACTGTACTAAGCATTCTACAGTACTAAGCATTATACTGTACTAAGCATAAGCAGTATACTGTACTAAGCAGTCTACTGTACTAAGCATAAGCAGTCTACTGTACTAAGCATAAGCAGTATACTGTACTAAACATAAGCAGTCTACTGTACAAAGCATTATACTGTACTAAGCATAAGCAGTATACTGTACTAAGCAGTCTACTGTACTAAGCATAAGCAGTCTACTGTACTAAGCATAAGCAGTATACTGTACTAAGCATAAGCAGTCTACTGTACTAAGCATAAGCAGTATACTGTAATAAGCAGTCTACTGTACTAAGCATAAGCAGTATACTGTACTAAACATAAGCATTCTACTGTACTAAGCATAAGCAGTATACTGTACTAAGCATAAGCAGTCTACTGTACTAAGCATTCTACTGTATTAAGCATAATCAGTATACTGTACTAAACATAAGCATTCTACTGTACTAAGCATAAGCAGTATACTGTACTAAGCATTATACTGTACTAAGCATAAGCAGTATACTGTACTAAGCATCTACTGTACTAAGCATAAGCATTCTACTGTACTAAGCATAAGCAGTCTACTGTACTAACATGCAGTCTACTGTACTAAGCATAAGCAGTCTACTGTACTAAGCATAACATATACTGTACTAAGCAGTCTACTGTACTAAGCATAATCATACTGTACTAAGCATAAGCATTCTACTGTACTAAGCATAAACATTCTACTGTACTAAGCATAAGCAGTATACTGTACTAAGCATAAACAGTATACTGTACTAAGCATAAGCAGTATACTGTACTAAGCAGTATACTGTACTAAGCATCTACACTACTAAGCAGTATACTGTACTAAGCATAAGCAGTATACTGTACTAAGCAGTCTACTGTACTAAGCATAAGCAGTCTACTGTACAACTAAGCAGTCTACTGTACTAAGCATAAGCAGTATACTGTACTAAGCAGTCTACTGTACTAAGCATAAGCAGTATACTGTACTAAGCAGTCTACTATACTAAGCATAAGCAGTCTACTGTACTAAGCATAAGCAGTATACTGTACTAAGCATAAGCAGTATACTGTACTAAGCATAAGCAGTCTACTGTACTAAGCATAAGCAGTATACTGTACTAAGCAGTATACTATACTAAGCATAAGCATTCTACTGTACTAAGCATAAGCAGTCTACTGTACTAAGCAGTCTACTGTACTAAGTATAAGCAGTATACTGTACTAAGCAGTCTACTATACTAAGCATAAGCAGT
>CM026397.1:78375990-78491387 GCA_014843695.1 Archivesica marissinica
TCTCTCTCGCTATATCTTGCATTTTCTCTCTCGCTATATCTTGCATTTTCTCTCTCGCTATATCTTGCATTTTCTCTCTCGCTATATCTTGCATTTTCTCTCTCGCTATATCGTGCATTTTCTCTATCGCTATATCTTGCATTTTCTCTCTCGCTATATCTTGCATTTTCTCTCTCGCTATATCTTGCATTTTCTCTCTCGCTATATCTTGCATTTTCTCTCTCGCTATATCTTGAATTTTCTCTCTCGCTATATCTTGCATTTTCTCTCTCGCTATATCTTGCATTTTCTCTCTCGCTATATCTTGCATTTTCTCTCTCGCTATATCTTGCATTTTCTCTCTCGCTATATCTTGCATTTACTCTCTCGCTATATCTTGCATTTTCTCTCTCGCTATATCTTGCATTTTCTCTCTCGCTATATCTTGCATTTTCTCTCTCGCTATATCTTGCATTTACTCTCTCGCTATATCTTGCATTTACTCTCTCGCTATATCTTGCATTTTCTCTCTCGCTATATCTTGCATATTCTCTCTCGCTATATCTTGCATTTTCTCTCTCGCTATATCTTGCATTTACTCTCTCGCTATATCTTGCATTTTCTCTCTCGCTATATCTTGCATTTTCTCTCTCGCTATATCTTGCATTTTCTCTCTCGCTATATCTTGCATTTTCTCTCTCGCTATATCTTGAATTTTCTCTCTCGCTATATCTTGTATTTTCTCTCTCGCTATATCTTGCATTTTCTCTCTCGCTATATCTTTCATTTTTGCCTCAAAACTACAGGTACATTGGTATTTTGTTTCTGAAATACTAAGCAAAACATATCGTCCAAAAAGTGATCGAGATTGACACGAATCGTTACTATCCGGATTTATGTGTAGGTATTACTGAGTTCAGCTCTTCGTTAACTCTCGTATCGTCCATCGCATGGCTATGAGAGACATCTCTAATTTTCTATTACCTCCTTTGGCAGATAAAGTCTGATTTATTCCAAAATGTGAATAGATCCTTTTAGTTAGAATCCTTTGTTTTTACTGTTGTTCCCTAACCAGATGTTGTGGTATGATAAATGTGATTATATCAAAATCGTGTTAATTAACTGATAGCATTATCCTACAAATAAGTACCCATTGCATATACTGTAGTAGATATGTCGAGATGTAATATTTTAATAATAATATAAAGCTATAGTGGAATAATATGCTAGCATGTTATGCAAAGGAAACAACGATAAAAGCAGAGGAAACACTTAATGGGACCTATCTACTTTTAGGGAGTATTCAGGGGCAGTAACTGACCGATGTCTCTCATTGTGCCATATAGTAAAGCGAACCGATGATTTTGTTGCCGGCCTGTTGCTATTAGCTGATGAAAATCCTTTATTATTTCTAAAATGCATGTTTAATCGGATCTTTTATTTTGGCTTGATCTTGCAAGCGGTGCGAGCCTACCAACTGTACGTCGTTATAATGTTCTACAGTGAACGTCTTTGAATGACGTCATGATATGAATCTGTATCAGACGTCACGTTTTGCCATAACGACGCTCTACAAACATGGCGTTATTTGAGAAATGGTCTAATATCCCGGTGATATTTTGGTGATGACCACTCAATTAGATCAGGTCACACAGACAATAAAACGATGCAGCAGAACAGCTTTCGAACACACGAAATCCTCTTTCATCACATTAGCAGAGAAGATGGAAAAGGAAATGCTGTTAGCAGCTGTCAATGATATTGCTAAACATAGCGGAAATATCGTGAAAGAAGTCCGTACACATACACGAATGCTTCTGAGACCAGGGAATATAGACACTCTGCTTCTAGAAATACACATGATTATGGACGTGAAGAACAATGAAAACAGTCCTGTCAAACATGCAGTAGATACACGGAAACACTCAGCAATAACAAGACAAGGTATTAATTACAAGATATTCCGTCCTGATTGTTCTGTAGAAGCTGGCATTAAGTTGTCTTTGGCTGCAATATTGTGGTATGAACTAAACGACATAAGAAGAAACGAGCACTTGCGAAAGGAAGTTGGAAGGATTAGAAGTTGGAATCAGCGGGTAAATGAACATGATCTCATTCGAAAGCTCGGTTCACAGAAGGATTGGAATGTATTTGATAACAGCAGAGCAGAGCATATACATTCTGATTCTGGTAAACAATTTGAAGATTCCGAACGATTTGTACTAGGTATTGATAAAGCAAGCAGTGTAGATACAGATGTATGCCGTGACGAGTTCTTCAGTAGTAAGATATTGGAAGCAGAGGATATTAGTTTGAAAGATCTTCGAGAGTTTAATACCGTAGAACAAAAGAAACGACAAGGTGTGCTTCATACCATCAAGAAATTATTTAAATCTGAAAAGGACATACCTGTTGCGCGGTCAAGTACTAGCAATGCGCAGCATATCCGAAAAGAAAAACATAACATTGGTCATAGCTCGCTGTCCCAGACAGACAATAAACATACAACTGTCAAAGACTATTTAGAACGACTAAGAAGTAAGAACGGAAATGAACATGGAGAGCTGGCTACTGGGGATCATCATTATGCGGATAAACTGGGATCTACTGAACCAAGAACTGACATCACAGACACTGATAATAACAACTTGTTGATTCATATTCCACGTAACGTACAGAAAATTATTCTGGTAAAGAACGGTCGTAAAATCACATTAGAAATATAAAAAATGGAACAAATTAAATATTTAAACTGCTTCTGTCGTCTTATTTTAACACTTGTTTTGGAATATTTCAGATGTATTTCTGGCTATATACCGTGCATAGGAAGATCGCTTGAGATACATCGCACCTGTCCTGAAATAGTAAGCTGAATCACTATTGTGCCGTGTTGATTCGTTGATTATTTTCAACACACTGGTATAGTTGATGACAATGACGGAATAATCTCCATATAATAAAATAAATATCTTTTTTGATCAAGTATGAGAGAAAACATTGATATTTATTGCTAAGATAATAAGTAAATAATATATTTAAAATCAAGCTAGCTCTTAGTTATCTTAAAATAGCAAAGTGTACATAACTTAGTTAACAATAAGCCCGTTTTTCAGGGGTGGGTGGGGTATTATGCAATACATGTAATTATTACTTAACTAAAAAAAAACAACATGAACTTCATTATTTACAAAATGAAAATGCATATGTGTCCATATTTATTATAATATTATAAAGCTTTAATATGTATAATGATCTTGTAAAACATACACTATGTCGAAATGATGAAAACCCATATACGATGACAGCCGGTTGTATTTACCAGATCGACATAGTGTGGTTTCTATTCATCTGCCGTTTGTTTAACACCACACTGTCTACTGGGTGTATACAGACAGTCATATGCCGTTTGTTTAACACCACACTGTCTACTGGGTGTATACGGACAGCCATCTGCCGTTTGTTTAACACCACACTGTCTACTGGGTGTATACGGACAGCCATCTGCCGTTTGTTTAACACCACACTGTCTACTGGGTGTATACGGACAGCCATCTGCCGTTTGTTTAACACCATACTGTCTACTGGGTGTATACGGACAGCCATCTGCCGTTTGTTTAACACCACACTGTCTACTGGGTGTATACGGACAGCCATCTGCCGTTTGTTTAACACCATACTGTCTACTGGGTGTATACGGACAGCCATCTGCCGTTTGTTTAACACCACACTGTCTACTGGGTGTATACGGACAGCCATCTGCCGTTTGTTTAACACCACACTGTCTACTGGGTGTATACGGACAGCCATCTGCCGTTTGTTTAACACCACACTGTCTACTGGGTGTATACGGACAGCCATCTGCCGTTTGTTTAACACCACACTGTCTACTGGGTGTATACGGACAGCCATCTGCCGTTTGTTTAACACCACACTGTCTACTGGGTGTATACGGACAGTCATCTGCCGTTTGTTTAACACCACACTGTCTACTGGGTGTATACGGACAGCCATCTGCCGTTTGTTTAACACCATACTGTCTACTGGGTGTATACGGACAGCCATATGCCGTTTGTTTAACACCACACTGTCTACTGGGTGTATACGGACAGCCATCTGCCGTTTGTTTAACACCACACTGTCTACTGGGTGTATACGGACAGCCATCTGCCGTTTGTTTAACACCACACTGTCTACTGGGTGTATACGGACAGCCATCTGCCGTTTGTTTAACACCATACTGTCTACTGGGTGTATACGGACAGCCATCTGCCGTTTGTTTAACACCACACTGTCTACTGGGTGTATACGGACAGCCATCTGCCGTTTGTTTAACACCACACTGTCTACTGGGTGTATACGGACAGCCATCTGCCGTTTGTTTAACACCACACTGTCTACTGGGTGTATACGGACAGCCATCTGCCGTTTGTTTAACACCACACTGTCTACTGGGTGTATACGGACAGCCATCTGCCGTTTGTTTAACACCACACTGTCTACTGGGTGTATACGGACAGCCATCTGCCGTTTGTTTAACACCATACTGTCTACTGGGTGTATACGGACAGCCATCTGCCGTTTGTTTAACACCATATTGTCTACTGGGTGTATACGGACAGCCATCTGCCGTTTGTTTAACACCATACTGTCTACTGGGTGTATACGGACAGCCATCTGCCGTTTGTTTAACACCATACTGTCTACTGGGTGTATACGGACAGCCATCTGCCGTTTGTTTAACACCACACTGTCTACTGGGTGTATACGGACAGCCATCTGCCGTTTGTTTAACACCACACTGTCTACTGGGTGTATACGGACAGCCATCTGCCGTTTGTTTAACACCACACTGTCTACTGGGTGTATACGGACAGTCATATGGTCGTACATTTAATTGATACATATATGTTATTGGATATGCCGATGCGTAGCTTTATTTAAAGTTGCCTCCGCCGAGGCATGTGGACGACTAGTTTCTCTAAGTAGATTATTCTTCCTACGTCGGTTGTTGTGGATTTAGTAGACATCCTGAGGCGGCGTCCTCTATTCCAGGGTGACAAGTCCTGTTTCTTTCTGTATACGGTCTCTTTTGAGGCCACATCCTACACACTTATCATCCCTCAGTAGCAGATACCAGCACAAGGGTCTTCGTAATGTCAAGGCATACAAAGTTACATGTTACAAACGTCTACGTCGTAGCTTAAATTATTTCGTTAAACAAGATGCAGTGCTCTAACACGAGACCTATTTCACAAAATAGTTAATACAAATTTATTTTAGCTCGATTACGAAACAAGTTCTTTCAACTTATATTAATCACTCTCGAGACCTCATTCCTGATGGAATCCATCGCCATGATGGAGAGAGAAGAGGCAATGTGGAATTTAAATGCCTTGCCTAAGGGCACAATCGTAACGGCTCCAGTGGGGCTCGAACTCCGGACCTTTCGCACCTGAAGCGAACGCTCATCCACTGCGCTATCACGACTTCCACACAAAATAAATGTTGGTCAGTTCTGTACATTTCCGAAAACTGCGAATAAACTTACTTAGATATGAACTTTAGCCAATTTGTTTGCCTACAGCAATATTGTCTAGCACCCAGGTGTTTCCCAGTCTGATATTACGTTTGCTGTTTTGATACGATCATGAGAATCAAACCAGAAAAGCCGTATCATAACTAGTTCCTGAGAAATAACGCATGCGCATTCGGTGCTATTATTTTTTTAACTTTTTATTTTTAGTAAGGCATCATATTATAGATGTACATATATTTACAGCTAGCACAAAGAACAATACATAGTATGCATTCATCTAACATTCCATTGAATATACATGGTAGTAGTAGTATATTAAAACTGTATTTAAGTACTATGGATATACTATTCTGTTCCCGGGCATAATTTACAATGCCTTACCATATGGTTTTTAAATTTGTTTTAGACCATTGTAGACATACGCGTAACAAATAACTTTTTTGACGTTGTTAAAGGCCCAAGGTCATTTAGAAGGGGAAAAAAATTAATAAAAAAAAACAAACAAAAAATACAACACAGGGAACATAACGGTGGGGGGTCTAAGCGTTCATACATGTGTATATATTTCATCGGACTCATTTTGGTTTCTGGCTCTCTCTGGTAAAAACTGCAACATTATTCTGTGGATAACACAACGAAGGTATTCCATATTTTTTCAAATTTGTCTATTGACAACGATTTCTTAGATTGATATTTTGCAGTATTTATAAGCATTGAAACCTGTTGTTTTAAGGCCTGCACGTTTGGAACGGAAGTTTTCATTTTGCTTTGGTATATGTGGTATTTTGATGTTAGTATTATGCAGTTTAAGGCAGTTTGGAGTTCTTTATTTCCAAATATTATATCTGTGTTAGTCCAATTGATATTCATGTTATTACATTTTCCATTTATCCAAGTTTTTATGTTTTGCCAGAAAGTTTGCACGATTTCACAATACCGGAACAAATGCACTAGAGTTTCTGGTTGCTGATTACAAAAAGTACAAAGATTGTCATTTCTCAGTCCCATTTTCGACAACAGATAATTTGTTCCAAGAATTCTATGGTTTATCCTAAACTGGAACCATTGTAACTTGGAGTCCATGGTGACTTTAAATGGTAGGTTATATATTTTTCCCCAATTAAAATCGTTATTTAGGTTGAGATCATTCATCCATTTTCTTCTTGAGTTTGGTATGGTTGGTTTCCCTAAAATTTAGTCATATATATTTCTACACCCCTTCTCACTACTATTTATTAGTTTTACCGTAAAAGGCTGAATTGGGTTTGTTTGTTTTATTGCATAATGTGCAAATCTGAATCTGTCTAATACTTCTCTTAATGAGTGATTATGTTCTCGTATTGCAAAAAGTTTGTTTGAACTGCAAATACCTCCATGAAAATGTTATAAGTATAAAAGTTTCCATTCCTATCCATTAAATCGTTAACCGTCACTACTCCTTTTTCCAAGTACCTTTTATAGAAAAAACTAGTCCCTCCAATTTTAAACTTATGATTACACCAAATAGGCAGGGACAGAAATTCCTGCCATGAAGCAGGTTCCCTGACATTTGAAAGAGTTATGTAACCTTTAAAGACATTATTCCAGAAAACATTTTGTATAGTATTAATCTTACGCTTAACATAATCGCTACCAAAAGTAATAAACCTCGCTATAAATGGACATAATTCCTTTATAAGAACAAAGTATTTTGCTTTTTTTTCCCAATACCGTCTAAGCCACGTTACTTTTGATTTTTTTCAAGGTCAATCATTCGTATGCCTCCTTTATCATAATCTTGTATAATATTATTTCTTTTAACTTTATCTGGACCGTTATTCCACAAACAATTATAGAATATACTTTGTATTTGTTTAATAATATCTGCACTTGGATTAGGCAAACTAATGATTAAATGGTTAAGCTTTGATAAAGCTAGTGTTTTGATAACTACATTTTTACCAATGGGAGTAACTATCCTTCTTGACCATTGAAAGAACAGCTTCTTTATTTCATTTATCTTATTTGCATAATTGATATTGACAATATTATTTAAATTAGTTGTGATAGTTATACCAAGTAGTTTAAAGCTACCATGTTCCCAGTTGATGCCTAAATCAGAACACAGGTTATTATCACTATTTTTCATTGAGCCTATCCAAACTGCCTTTGTTTTATCTATATTTAGATTTAACCCTGAAATGTTTGCATAAAATGTTAACACCGCTATAGTGTTCCTTAGTGATTTGTCCGTTCCGTCCAGAAGTAATGATGTATCATCAGCATATTGTGAAACTAAACATTCTGTTGTATCTACTTTGATCCCAGTTATATTTTCATTCTGTTTAATTAGTAAA
This sequence comes from Archivesica marissinica, assembly GCA_014843695.1. Taxonomy (NCBI): domain Eukaryota; kingdom Metazoa; phylum Mollusca; class Bivalvia; order Venerida; family Vesicomyidae; genus Archivesica; species Archivesica marissinica. Next base: position 78,383,842 of record CM026397.1, read on the forward strand.
GCCAATATTTCAGCGCATAATATAAAGAGATACGGGGACAGGGGGTCTACCTGGCGGCAGCCACGATGTATATTGAACCAGTCTGAGAGGTGACCATTTACGGTGACACATGATTTGATATCATTGTAAAACAACTTGATCCATCTTTTAAAGTTTTCACCGAAATTGAAGAAATCTAAAACCTTGTACATAAATGTCCATGACACTGAATCAAACGCTGTTGCAAAATCTATAAGAAGGATCATTCATGGACATTGCTGTTTTTCCATATAGAACATAATGTCATAAATTAATCTTATATTATCTCCAATAAATCGACCTGGTAAAAATCCACTCTGATCTTCACTAATAATTTGTTGTAATACTAATTTAAGACGGGATGCAATGACAGAAGATGCTATTTTATAAGAAACATTTAATAATTAGATAGGACGCCAATTTTTTAGCAATAACTTGTCTTTATCTCCTTTCGGAATACAAGTTATGATTCCTTCTTTTTGAGTTATACCAGTTTCGAAAGCTTGATTTATAGATCTGACTAAGAAGTATCCTATGTCATTCCAAAAGAATTTATAGAAGGCGGCAGTAAAACCACTGCTACCTGGTGAAGAGAAATTTGACATTTTTTAAGGCTTACTAGCATTTCATCATATGTAACTTTTGACTCAATAATTTCTTTTTCTTCTTCGGATAGTTTTACTATATTGTTATTCTTAATCAAATTATTTAAACCAATATCTTCGGTTTCTCTATGGGAGTACAATGTTTTATAATAATTCATAGTTTCATTTATAATATCCTTTTGCTTATTTAACAGGGTTCCTACACCAGAGTACAATTTGTTCATCATCTTTGATACATAATTTCTATTTTCTAAGTTACAGAAGTAGTTGGAGGGTTTCTCGCCTTCGAAAATCCACTTTACTCTTGATCGTATAAGTTTACCATCAAGTTTCGTTTTTCTCAGTTCATACAGTTCATTATTTTTTTGTTCTAATAAATGTATGTCCAAATTGTTCTGTTTTTCAATTATTTCTATTTCTTTTAAAATTTTCTTCTTGTCTATTATGTTCCTGCTTCTTTTTATATGATGCGAATGAAATAGTGTTTCCTCTTATTTCCATCATTAGAGTTTCGAAAAAAAGTTGATCATTGATAACAAATTGAATATCTTTAACAGGAATATTTTCTAATGACAGATCTACTACTTGCTGTTCTGAAGCATATTGTTCCCTAACTTGCTTTATTTTTTCTTTAATTTGTTGTACATAATTGATATCTTTTAGTAAAGAATTGTTAAACTTCCAATAAGATGTTCCTCTTTGAAATTTCCCCACTTCCAAACATAACGTTATCATTGAGTGGTATGTCCTGTAACCTGGAGTAATTGATGTACTATCTAAGTCATTAAAAAGTGAACTTGATATAAGAAAAAAGTCAAGTCGAGCTTTTTTAATTAGAGTTTTCTTTAGCCAAGTATAGTTCTGGACTTCAATGTTTTCTTCGCGCCAACAGTCAATTAAGTCATATGTAATCATCATTTCTTGAACAACTTCTTTTGACCTAGGATTATTGACATTTACATAGTTATAATAATCGAGTTCTGGGTTCAAAACTAAGTTAAAGTCACCTACTAAAATACACGCATTATCAATATTTGCAAGCTTTGCTTTAATATGATTATAAAAGTGTGGCTCGTCTCTATTGGCCCCGTATAAACATATTAATGTTAAGTCCATATTACACATACTTGCATGTAAAATAAGCAGATTCCCATTCTCATCTTTTTCAGTATTTTTTAATTTAAAATCAAAGTTGTTATTTATCAAAATAGCTACACCTCTGGACCTCTGGACCTCTACACCTCTGGACCTCTGGACCTCTACACCTCTGGACTGACTGTTGAAATTACTGAAGTAGCACTCGTAACCCCACTGACTTCTAATTAATTGTATTTCCTTTTCTGTAAAATGAGTGTCTTGTATACAGTATACATTTAAATTTTTACCTTTTAAAAAATTAAGGACATCTTTACGTTTCGATTTATCACCTAGGCCCTGTACATTCAATGATGCAAATTTAATTTTTTCAGTCATTATTTACGTTAGCTTTATCATATTTTATGATTACAAAGTGTCTGCAACACCAGAGAAAACCACAAACACGAAAGTCACCACATAGCTCAGGCCCACGACCGTATGAAAAAACGTGCTAGTTTGTTTACTTCCGTAGCGTCCCAGTGTGTCAGATTTAACAGAGAACAGATGTTTGTAGTTTTCGTGGTATTTCAATCGCTTTCGTGAATCTAGTTCAGTAATTGTGATTTATTCCTGATAACGGAGAGCATGATTTAGAGTATTAAATAAATGTTCAAATTCACACCAAAGCAATAAAGACGTCAGTACGTGGCTAGTTTCATATCAGCCTAGGTGGTATCGACCCTATGTACCTTAATATCAGCCATCGACATTCGGCCTCAGGCTGATATGAAGTTACCTCCGGTCGATACATATGCTGATATGAAACTAGCCACGTAAAACCTTCTAATTATTGGATAGCCAATTTTTAAAATAAATCTAAGCTTCCAATCAAGCTACTTTGCGAAAGAAGACTCCGTAGATAGCACATACTAGTAGCCTAGTTAGTGGTCAAGGTGTCCGCCTAGGTGGAGGTCGGGAGGTCGCTGGTTACCGATTGGCTATAAAAATGGCGCCTGGCCTACAGAGATAGGATTCAGAAATACTGAGTAGGCGTCTCAGAAAGGGCTGGCCCTTTCAATAGGGGTGACAATATCATAAACAAACACTTTACTTTGATAAGTATATTATATTTCCCACATGCAATCCGAATATATATACATGTTTTCACTCGTAGACGAAGAAGAAGTCATACTAATGTTCGAGATAAAAAAAAACCAAGTCACCGTATAATCAATGTTCAAATCTTCCGAGTACTTCAGTACCTTGCCTCCGACGTACAGTAGAACGGTTTTGGTCGGATGGTGACATTAGTTTCAAAGTTATCCATATTTCGTGCATCACATGGGCCAAACTTTCCAGGCGAGCCGACGAATTTCCATTTTCCGAGGAGTGTGGCCATGTACATGAAATATCTGGACCTGGCAAACTGTTCCCCAAGACATTGTCGTCTACCTACTCCAAACGGCATGCAGCTGAAATGGAATGAACATATTACATATGTTTTCGTCGCATGATCTTACAATAGAAACCGGCAGATATAATAACATTAGACGAGAAGATAGACACTGTCCGAATTGTAACACGAATGTCTTAGAAAACGAATATCACTTCCTGTTAGTATGTCATATATACAGTTAAACCTGTGTTAGCGGTCACCTCCATTAAGCAACCAACCTGTATTAAGCAGCCAGTTTCCAGATTCCCAATATGTTGTTTTATTATATAGTTGACCTCTATTAAGCAGCCACCTGTGCTAAGCAGCCACTTTCTGTGATTCCCTTGGCTGGCTGCTTAAGACAGGTTTGACTGTATAGGGAATTACGTACCAAGTATCTTAAACCGTATTATAACCATTGGCCCAACATTAATAAGTTTGAACAGATCATGTCGGAACAGTCAAAACGATGTATTCTTAATACTTCTAAGTTCATAGATTATGCATTTATCAGTAGGACTAGACATTAATACATTCTAATATTTAAATAATTATATTAATACATACAATTCACCGTAGACATATTTATGCAGCACAGATCTTTGTAATTCGAACCTGTTATCTTTTCACAACATTTTTTATTAAAGAGAACTCTTGGTAATTAGTTTTGTGTATTCACTACACTGTGCAACTATTGTATTTCGCCTCTAAGCATCTTATAGATGTTTTACGCAATAAAATAAGGATAACAGAGATGACAGCCCCCGTATCTGAGTGTTCATCCCCACAGTTCGCACAACGCCTGTGCGAGGAGATACATATCCGTGTGTCATGCGGACCAGCACACTTGGCGCATCTCTACTTGCTTCTGTATCTAGGGGCTGTGTGGCCGAAGCCCTGGCACTTAAAACATCTCATAGGGGGCTGGACCTACGCTTCTGTCATATAGACACTGTTGGTGCGCCCAACCGAGACAAATAAGGGGACCCCCCGAAAAGGTCAGTTTAATGGCACCTGTGAGTTTGCCATATTTTGACCCGAGTCTTGTGAGGTGTAGTAAAGTAGTAACTTCACTACAATTGAACACAAGACTCTTTTTAAATTCGGGGAGATTCTCCTCGAGCGAAACACCGTGGATGACCACGTCGCGGGTATTGACCGTTGATGGTAGGCTTACGACGGCCACCCCCGACGCGTCCATCCACGGTGTTTAGGGTCTTGACCAGGGCCTCGGCCGATACAATATCCAACAAAATCTCCCCAAAAGCCAGGGGCGTCACCCGTCTGATACCCCCGTATGTGGTCTCAACCGATCTGGCCAAGGTCTGCTACTAAATCTATTGACAATACTTGTATTGTCCTTCGACCATAGCAGACAAACGTGGCCAGACGTCTGAAACGTCTGCAAAACACACACACAATATATATATACTGACAAGAAAATGGTCACTTTATTACACCGTTGAAAAAAAGCTGTCAAAACGACAAGAGAATGACAGAAAACGACGAGGAACCGATAGTATTTTACGAAAGTAATACTATGTTGGCCGAGGAAATACACGTGACACGCAGAAGACACATATCAACAACAATATGGTAGCTATTTGACCAGCCAGATCAAAGGGAGGCTACCGAGATACAATAAACATGATTGCAAAATTATATCAATTCTAGCATAGCACACAACAAAATCTAGTAAATAAGCTCAATCATAGTACGTAATTCCCAGGTCGTGTATAAGACAGATCGATAATAGATATGAGGTAGAACATATAGAATGACACTGGGTGGGGTCAAATGGGGCGGGGTAAAATGTTTGGGAATGAGTGGAAATAATCGGAATATAAAGGATTGGTGGTCGCTTGATGGTCGTTGTGTGTTGGTGCCGTGGGTCAACTGTGATACGATGTGGTGGCTGGTGTCGCCGGGTGAAGTTGGGCGTTGAAACTGATGTATACCAGCTAGCGCTTTAAGAATATATTCAACACCGTAAACAGTTTGTTGTTATTCTACAGGCATTTGGTTTCAGGCTGATATCAAGTTACCGAAGGTCGATACCTAGGCCGATATGAAACTAGCCCCGTAATAACGTCTAATACATTACATTCCTGATATAACGGGACGTCAGGGGAGGTAACTACAGTCACGGACTGGAGTTAGTTCTCAACAGAGACTGACAGTGACACAGTTGTCATACTCCAAACATCAAGCCAAGTCGCATATAATCGAATGGAGTCCAATAAATATGTTTAAACCAACTGTTGTGATACAAAATAGTATTCCACGCAGGGAAATACACCATACTACATATTTACTTCTTTCTGAAGACATGGTCTCGTGGTAGGAGGTTACCATCCACATCCAAGAATCTCTCCGGACGGAAAGTGAACGGATCTCCCCAAATAGTCTCATTATGATGCATGCGCCAAATGTTAGCAATTACCTAAAAGTAAACATTAAGCAAACAATATATAGTGTGTGAAATAGTGAGGCAATATATAGTGTGTGGCATAGTGAGGCAATATATAGTGTGTGACATATTGAGGCAATATATAGTGTGTGACATAGTGAGGAAATATATAGTATGTGACATAGTGAGGAAATATATAGTGTGTGACATAGTGAGGCAATATATAGTGTGTGAAATAGTGAGGCAATATATAGTGTGTGGCATAGTGAGGAAATATATAGTGTGTGACATAGTGAGGCAATATATAGTGTGTCACATAGTGAGGCAATATATAGTGTGTGACATAGTGAGGCAATATATAGTGTGTGAAATAGTGAGGAAATATATAGTGTGTGACATACTGAGGCAATATTTAGTGTGTGACATAGTGAGGAAATATATAGTGTGTAACATAGTGAGGAAATATATAGTGTGTGACATATTGAGGCAATATATAGTGTGTGACATAGTGAGGAAATATATAGTATGTGACATAGTGAGGAAATATATAGTGTGTGACATAGTGAGGCAATATATAGTGTGTGGCATAGTGAGGCAATATATAGTGTGTGACATATTGAGGCAATATATAGTGTGTGACATAGTGAGGCAATATATAGTATGTGACATAGTGAGGAAATATATAGTGTGTGACATAGTGTGGCAATATATAGTGTGTGAAATAGTGAGGAAATATATAGTGTGTGGCATAGTGAGGCAATATATAGTGTGTGACATAGTGAGGCTATATATAGTGTGTGTGACATAGTGAGGCAATATATAGTGTGTGACATAGTGAGGCAATATATAGTGTGTGACATAGTGAGGGAATATATAGTGTGTGACAGAGTGAGGCAATATATAGTGTGTGACATAGTGAGGCAATATATAGTGTGTGTGACATAGTGAGGCAATATATAGTGTGTGGCATAGTGAGGCAATATATAGTATGTGACATAGTGAGGCAATATATAGTGTGTGACATAGTGAGGAAATATATAGTGTGTGACATAGTGAGGAAATATATAGTGTGAATATATAGTGTGTGACATAGTGAGGCAATATATAGTGTGTGACATAGTGAGGCAATATATAGTGTGTGAAATAGTGAGGAAATATATAGTGTGTGACATACTGAGGAAATATTTAGTGTGTGACATAGTGAGGCAATATATAGTGTGTAACATAGTGAGGCAATATATAGTGTGTGACATAGTGAGGCAATATATAGTGTGTGGCATAGTGAGGAAATATATAGTGTGTGACATAGTGAGGCAATATATATGTGTGACATAGTAGGCAATATATAGTGTGTGACATAGTGAGGCAATATATAGTGTGTGACATAGTGAGGCAATATATAGTGTGTGACATAGTGAGGCAATATATAGTGTGTGACATAGTGAGGCAATATATAGTGTGACATGAGGAAATATATAGTGTGTGACATAGTGAGGCAATATATAGTATGTGACATAGTGAGGCAATATATAGTGTGTGACATAGTGAGGAAATATATAGTGTGTGACATAGTGAGGCATATTAGTGTGAATATATAGTGTGTGACATAGTGAGGCAATATATAGTGTGTGACATAGTGAGGAAATATATAGTGTGTGACATAGTGAGGCAATATATAGTGTGTGACATAGTGAGGCAATATATAGTGTGTGTGACATAGTGGGCAATATATAGTGTGTGACATAGTGAGGCAATATATAGTGTGTGACATAGTGAGGCAATATATAGTGTGTGACATAGTGAGGCAATATATAGTGTGTGACATAGTGAGGAAATATATAGTGTGTGACATAGTGAGGAAATATATAGTGTATGACATAGTGAGGCAATATATAGTGTGTGACATAGTGAGGAAATATAGTGTGTGACATAGTGAGGAAATATATAGTGTGTGACATAGTGAGGAAATATATAGTGTGTGACATAGTGAGGAAATATATAGTGTATGACATAGTGAGGAAATATATAGTGTGTGACATAGTGAGGCAATATATAGTGTGTGACATAGTGTGGCAATATATAGTGTGTGACATAGTGAGGCAATATATAGTGTGTGATATAGTGAGGCAATATATTGTATGACATAGTGAGGCAATATATAGTGTGTGACATAGTGTGGCAATATAGTGTGGCAATATATAGTGTATGACATAGTGAGGCAATATATAGTATGTGACATAGTGAGGCAATATATACTGTATGACATAGTGAGGCAATATATAGTGTGTGACATAGTGTGGCAATATATAGTGTGTGACACAGTGAGGAAATATATACTGTGCAACATAGTGAGGAAATATATAGTGTGTGACATAGTGTGGCAATATATAGTGTGTGACATAGTGAGGAAATATATAGTGTATGACATAGTGAGGAAATATATAGTGTGTGACATAGTGAGGAAATATATAGTGTGTGACATAGTGAGGACATATATAGTGTGTGACATAGTGAGGAAATATATAGTGTATGACATAGTGAGGCAATATATAGTGTATGACATAGTGTGGCAATATATAGTGTATGACATAATGAGGCAATATATAGTGTGTGACATAGTGAGGAAATATATAGTGTGTGACATAGTGAGGAAATATATAGTGTGTGACATAGTGAGGAAATATAGTGTGTGACATATTGAGGCAATATATAGTGTGTGACATAGTGTGGCAATATATAGTGTGTGATATAGTGAGGCAATATATAGTGTGCGACATAGTGAGGCAATATATAGTGTGTGACATAGTGAGGCAATATATAGTGTGTGACATAGTGAGGAAATATATAGTGTGTGACATAGTGAGGCAATATAGAGTGTGTGACATAGTGAGGCAATATATAACGTGCGACATAGTGAGGCAATATATAGTGTGTGTGACATAGTGAGGCAATATATAGTGTGTGTGACATAGTGAGGCAATATATAGTGTGTGACATAGTGAGGCAATATATAGTATGTGACATAGTGAGGCAATATATAGTGTGTGACATAGTGAGGAAATATATAGTGTGTGACATAGTGAGGCAATATATAGTGTGTGACATAGTGAGGCAATATATAGTGTGTGACATAGTGAGGCAATATATAGTGTGTGACATAGTGAGGCAATATATAGTGTGTGACATAGTGAGGAAATATATAGTGTGTGACATAGTGAGGCAATATATAGTGTGTGACATAGTGAGGAAATATATAGTGTGTGACATAGTGAGGCAATATATAGTGTGTGACATAGTGAGGAAATATATAGTGTGTGACATAGTGAGGAAATATATAGTGTGTGACATAGTGAGGAATATATAGTGTATGACATAGTGAGGAAAATATAGTGTGTGACATAGTGAGGCAATATATAGTGTGTGACATAGTGAGGCAATATATAGTGTGTGACATAGTGTGGCAATATATAGTGTATGACATAGTGAGGCAAATATAGTGTGAAACAAAATGACATAGTGACAATATATAGTGTGTGACAACAAAACAAAAAATGACATAGTGAGGCAAATATATGTATGCATAGTGAGGCATATATAGTGTGTGACATAGTGAGGCAATATAGTGTGTGCATAGTGAGGCAATATATAGTTGTGACATAGTGAGGCAATATATAGGTGTGACATAGTGAGGAAATATATAGTGTGTGACATAGTGAGGAATATATAGTGTGTGGGTTGTGACATAGTGAGGCAATATATAGTGTGTGAAATAGTGAGGAAATATATAGTGTGTGACATATGAGGAAATATTAGTGTGTGACATAGTGAGGCAATATATAGTGTGTAACATAGTGAGGCAATATATAGTGTGTGACATAGTGAGGCAATATATAGTGTGTGACATAGTGAGGAAATATATAGTGTGTGACATAGTGAGGCAATATATAGTATATAGTGTGTGACATAGTGAGGAAATATGTGTGACATAGTGAGGCAATATATAGTGTGTGACATAGTGAGGCAATATATAGTGTGTGACATAGTGAGGAAATATATAGTGTGTGACATAGTGAGGAAATATATAGTGTGACATAGTGAGGAAATATATAGTGTGTGACATAGTGAGGCAATATATAGTGTGTGACATAGTGAGGAAATATATAGTGTGTGACATAGTGAGGAAATATATAGTGTGTGACATAGTGAGGAAATATATAGTGTATGACATAGTGAGGAAATATATAGTGTGTGACATAGTGAGGCAATATATAGTGTGTGACATAGTGAGGCAATATATAGTGTGTGACATAGTGTGGCAATATATAGTGTATGACATAGTGAGGCAATATATAGTGTGTGATATAGTGAGGCAATATATATTGTATGACATAGTGAGGCAATATATAGTGTGTGACATAGTGTGGCAATATAGTGTGGCAATATATAGTGTATGACATAGTGAGGCAATATATACTGTATGGCATAGTGAGGCAATATATAGTGTGTGACATAGTGAGGCAATATAGTGTGTGGCATAGTGAGGCAATATATAGTATGTGACATAGTGAGGCAATATATAGTGTGTGACATAGTGAGGAAATATATAGTGTGTGACATAGTGAGGAAATATATAGTGTGAATATATAGTGTGTGACATAGTGAGGCAATATATAGTGTGTGACATAGTGAGGCAATATATAGTGTGTGAAATAGTGAGGAAATATATAGTGTGTGACATAGTGAGGAAATATATAGTGTGTGACATAGTGAGGCAATATATAGTGTGTGACATAGTGAGGCAATATATAGTGTGTGACATAGTGAGGCAATATATAGTGTGTGGCATAGTGAGGAAATATATAGTGTGTGACATAGTGAGGCAATATATAGTGTGTGACATAGTGAGGCAATATATAGTGTGTGACATAGTGAGGCAATATATAGTGTGTGACATAGTGAGGCAATATATAGTGTGTGACATAGTGAGGCAATATATAGTGTGTGACATAGTGAGGCAATATATAGTGTGTGACATAGTGAGGAAATATATAGTGTGTGACATAGTGAGGCAATATATAGTGTGAATATATAGTGTGTGACATAGTGAGGCAATATATAGTGTGTGACATAGTGAGGCAATATATAGTGTGTGAAATAGTGAGGAAATATATAGTGTGTGACATACTGAGGAAATATTTAGTGTGTGACATAGTGAGGCAATATATAGTGTGTAACATAGTGAGGCAATATATAGTGTGTGACATAGTGAGGCAATATATAGTGTGTGGCATAGTGAGGAAATATATAGTGTGTGACATAGTGAGGCAATATATATTGTGTGTGACATAGTCAGGCAATATATAGTGTGTGACATAGTGAGGCAATATATAGTGTGTGACATAGTGAGGCAATATATAGTGTGTGACATAGTGAGGCAATATATAGTGTGTGACATAGTGAGGCAATATATAGTGTGTGTGACATAGTGAGGAAATATATAGTGTGTGGCATAGTGAGGCAATATATAGTATGTGACATAGTGAGGCAATATATAGTGTGTGACATAGTGAGGAAATATATAGTGTGTGACATAGTGAGGCAATATATAGTGTGAATATATAGTGTGTGACATAGTCAGGCAATATATAGTGTGTGACATAGTGAGGAAATATATAGTGTGTGAAATAGTGAGGAAATATATAGTGTGTGACATAGTGAGGGAATATATAGTGTGTGAAATAGTGAGGCAATATAGAGTGTGTGGCATAGTGAGGCAATATATAGTGTGTGACATATTGAGGCAATATATAGTGTGTGACATAGTGAGGCAATATATAGTATGTGACATAGTGAGCAAATATATAGTGTGTGACATAGTGAGGAAATATATAGTGTGTGACATAGTGAGGCAATATATAGTGTGTGACATAGTGAGGAAATATATAGTGTGTGACATAGTGAGGCAATATATAGTGTGTGACATATTGAGGCAATATATAGTATGTGACATAGTGAGGAAATATATAGTGTGTGACATAGTGAGGCAATATATAGTGTGTGACATAGTGAGGCAATATATAGTGTGTGACATAGTGAGGCAATATATAGTGTGTGACATAGTGAGGCAATATATAGTGTGTGACATAGTGAGGCAATATATAGTGTGTGACATAGTGAGGAAATATATAGTGTGTGACATAGTGAGGCAATATATAGTGTGTGACATAGTGAGGCAATATATAGTGTGTGACATAGTGAGGAAATATATAGTGTGTGACATAGTGAGGCAATATATAGTGTGTGACATAGTGAGGCAATATATAGTGTGTGACATAGTGAGGCAATATATAGTGTGTGACATAGTGAGGCAATATATAGTGCATAAAATATAGTGTGTGACATAGTGAGGAATATATAGTGTGTGACATAGTGAAATAATGTGTGACATAGTGGGAATATATAGTGTGACATAGTGAGGAAATATATAGTGTGTGACATAGTGAGGAAATATATAGTGTGTGACATAGTGAGGAAATATATAGTGTGTGACATAGTGAGGAAATATATAGTGTGTGACATAGTGAGGAAATATATAGTGTATGACATAGTGAGGAAATATATAGTGTGTGACATAGTGAGGCAATATATAGTGTGTGACATAGTGAGGCAATATATAGTGTGTGACATAGTGAGGCAATATATAGTGTGTGACATAGTGAGGCAATATATAGTGTATGACATAGTGAGGCAATATATAGTGTGTGACATAGTGTGGCAATATAGTGTGGCAATATATAGTGTGTGACATAGTGAGGCAATATATAGTGTGTGACATAGTGAGGCAATATATAGTGTGGAATATATAGTGTGTGACATAGTGAGGCAATATATAGTGTGTGACATAGTGAGGCAATATATAGTGTGTGACATAGTGAGGCAATATATACTGTGTGACATAGTGAGGAAATATATAGTGTGTGACATAGTGAGGCAATATATAGTGTGTGACATAGTGAGGCAATATATAGTGTGTGACATAGTGAGGAAATATATAGTGTGTGACATAGTGAGGAAATATATAGTGTGTGACATAGTGAGGAAATATATAGTGTGTGACATAGTGAGGAAATATATAGTGTGTGACATAGTGAGGAAATATATAGTGTGTGACATAGTGAGGCAATATATAGTGTGTGACATAGTGAGGAAATATATAGTGTGACATAGTGAGGCAATATATAGTGTATGACATAGTGAGGCAATATATAGTGTATGACATAGTGAGGCAATATATAGTGTGTGACATAGTGAGGAAATATATAGTGTGTGACATAGTGAGGAAATATAGTGTGTCATAGTGAGGAATATATAGTGTGTGACATAGTGAGGAAATATAGTGTGTGACATAGTCAGGCAATATATAGTGTGTGACATATTGAGGCAATATATAGTGTGTGACATAGTGTGGCAATATATAGTGTGTGATATAGTGAGGCAATATATAGTGTGCGACATAGTGAGGCAATATATAGTGTGTGACATAGTGAGGCAATATATAGTGTGTGACATAGTGAGGAAATATATAGTGTGTGACATAGTGAGGCAATATAGAGTGTGTGACATAGTGAGGCAATATATAACGTGCGACATAGTGAGGCAATATATAGTGTGTGTGACATAGTGAGGCAATATATAGTGTGTGTGACATAGTGAGGCAATATATAGTGTGTGACATAGTGAGGCAATATATAGTATGTGACATAGTGAGGCAATATATAGTGTGTGACATAGTGAGGAAATATATAGTGTGTGTGAAAAAGTGGGGCAATATATAGTGTGTGACATAGTGAGGCAATATATAGTGTGTGGCATAGTGAAGCATATATAGTGTGTGACATAGTGAGGCAATATATAGTGTGTGACATAGTGAGGAAATATATAGTGTGTGACATAGTGAGGAAATATATAGTGTGTGACATAGTGAGGAAATATATAGTGTGTGACATAGTGAGGCAATATATAGTGTGTGACATAGTGAGGAAATATATAGGGTGTGACATAGTGAGGAAATATATAGTGTGTGACATAGTGAGGAAATATATAGTGTATGACATAGTGAGGAAATATATAGTGTGTGACATAGTGAGGCAATATATAGTGTGTGACATAGTGAGGCAATATATAGTGTGTGACATAGTGTGGCAATATATAGTGTATGACATAGTGAGGCAATATATAGTGTGTGATATAGTGAGGCAATATATATTGTATGACATAGTGAGGCAATATATAGTGTGTGACATAGTGTGGCAATATAGTGTGGCAATATATAGTGTATGACATAGTGAGGAAATATATACTGTATGGCATAGTGAGGCAATATATAGTGTGTGACATAGTGTGGCAATATATAGTTTGTGACATAGTGAGGCAATATATACTGTATGGCATAGTGAGGCCATATATAGTGTGTGACATAGTGAGGAAATATATACTGTGCAACATAGTGAGGCAATATATAGTTTTTGACATAGTGTGGCAATATATAGTGTGTGACATAGTGAGGCAATATATAGTGTGTGACATAGTGAGGAAATATATAGTGTGTGACATAGTGAGGCAATATATAGTGTGTGACATAGTGAGGAAATATATAGTGTGTGACATAGTGAGGAAATATATAGTGTGTGACATAGTGAGGAAATATATAGTGTATGACATAGTGAGGAAATATATAGTGTGTGACATAGTGAGGCAATATATAGTGTGTGACATAGTGTGGCAATATATAGTGTATGACATAGTGAGGCAATATATAGTGTATGACATAATGTGGCAATATATAGTGTGTGACATAGTGAGGAAATATATACTGTGCAACATAGTGAGGCAATATATAGTGTGCGACATAGTGTGGCAATATATAGTGTGTGACATAGTGAGGCAATATATAGTGTATGACATAGTGAGGCAATATATAGTGTGTGACATAGTGAGGCAATATATAGTGTGTGACATAGTGAGGACATATATAGTGTGTGACATAGTGAGGAAATATATAGTATATGACATAGTGAGGCAATATATAGTGTATGACATAGTGTGGCAATATATAGTGTATGACATAGTGAGGCAATATATAGTGTGTGACATAGTGAGGCAATATATAGTGTGTGACATAGTGAGGAAATATATAGTGTGTGACATAGTGAGGAAATATAGTGTGTGACATAGTGAGGCAATATATAGTGTGTGACATAGTGTGGCAATATATAGTGTGTGACATAGTGAGGCAATATATAGTGTGCGACATAGTGAGGCAATATATAGTGTGTGACATAGTGAGGTAATATATAGTGTGTGTGACATAGTGAAGCAATATATAGTGTGTGACATAGTGAGGCAATATATAGTGTGTGACATAGTGAGGCAATATATAGTGTGTGAAATAGTGAGTGGTCGGTGACAAGACATGTGTAAAGTTATTGAATTGTCCTATGTTCCTTTAAGTATTCTTGACCATCAGTGATGCTAGGTTACAGTGATATACAAGTCAGTGACCGTAACCACTCCACCACGGAGCCTCTAATAATATTAACAGTCTTTCACCTGGGACTTTAAACCGAGGTCTCGTTTCGGTGCTTACACCGTACGTAAAAGAACCAGAGGAGAACCTGGAATGGCTAATCTCTTCTGTAAGCATTGTTTATATGGGCAACAGGTAGCGACGATACATAAACGTAAAGCACACGCACGCACGTACAAATATGCACGCACGTACACATGAGCCGGGCTACGTCCCCGTAATCCCAGTTCAGCAAATTTATAATTAAAAGAAATAGCACGCTTACTGTACATAATTCCCAACACAATTGAGTAATGTGCAATATAGTATTAGTTAAATGTTTTGAATGCTTAATGTAACAACTGTACGTATTAGTTTGTTATGGTACACATTCAACGTGTCACAAATTACTGTAATGTGTCGTGGTAGAACACCGATATTACTTAGTGGTGTTATACCTTGTCCATCGTGTGTTATTACGAACGGACATGTGAGAAATTATACAGAAACTTCGATGTAAATCTACGACCCACGTGACGCGGGCTGTGTTATTGTTCACAAACCTAATAACTATATGATATCAATTGCTGTACTATTCCACTCCCCTCATCGCCCCTCCACCCCTTCCTCTCACACAAAATAGTACTTACATACGATCCTTTTTGTATATCATAGCCATCAACACTGGTGTCACGTGTGCAAATACGACCCACTAGTAACGGTACAACCGTCACATATCTATGCATTTCCAATTCAAAGGCCTCGAACATCGGACACAGCAGTTTGTCACTGTGTGTTGGTTTCCGGTTTCTGCCGATATTTTCGTCGAATTCTTTAAATAGTTTGTCCTGGTACTCTGGGTAATTGATCAAGCATAGTAAGGAATTCGTTATTAAGGACCATGTCGTCAGAATGCCTAAAATAGAACATGTCGTCAGCATGATTGAAATAGAACATGTTATCAGCATGCATAAAATAGAACCTGTCGTCAGCAATGATTGAAATAGAACATGTCACCAGCGTGAATGAAATAGAACGTGTTGTCATCATGCATAAACTAGAACATATCGTCAGCATGCCTGACATAGAACATGTCATCAGCATGCCTAACATAGAACATGTCATCAGCATGCCTAACATAGAACATGTCATCAGCATGCCTAACATATAACATGTCATCAGCATGGTTGAAATAGAACGTGTCGTCAGCATGCCTAAACTAGAACATGTCGTCAGCATGCCTGAAATGATTAATATATACTTGTATTTCAGTGACAATTGGACGCAATGTTAAATGGTTATTTTATTTTAATGATAAAATGATAACAATCGGGTGTACTTTCATTAAGACCGTAACAGTTACAATAAGGAACCAGACAATAAAGTCCGCCTCCGTGGTCGAGATATTTAGGTCGCTGACAGCATAAAGTTCAATAATATAATTCTCTATAACCCACCTGTATACTCTCTAACCCACCTGTATACTCTCTAACCCACCTGTATACTCTCTAACCCACCTGTATACTCTCTAACCCACATGTATACTCTCTAACCCACCTGTATACTCTCTAACCCACCTGTATACTCTCTAACCCACCTGTATACTCTCTAACCCACCACTCTCTAACCCACCTGTATACTCTCTAACCCACCACTCTCTAACCCACCTGTATACTCTCTAACCCACCTGCATACTCTCTAACCCACCTGTATACTCTCTTACCCACCTGTATACTCTCTAACCCACCTGCATACTCTCTAACCCATCTGTATACTCTCTAACCCTGTATACTCTCTAACCCACCCGTATACTCTCTAACCCACCCGTATACTCTCTAACCCACCCGTATACTCTCTAACCCACCTGTATACTCTCTAACCCTGTATACTCTCTAACCCTGTATACTCTCTAACGTACCCGTATACTCTCTAACGCACATGTATACTATCTAACCCACCTGTATACCTCTAACCCCTCTGTATACTCTCTAACCCACCTGTATACTCTCTAACCCACCCGTATACTCTCTAACCCGTATACTCTCTAACCACTTGTATACTCTCTAACCCACCTGTATACTCTCTAACCCACCTGTATACTCTCTAACCACTTGTATACTCTCTAACCCACCTGTATACTCTCTAACCACTTGTATACTCTCTAACCCACCTGTATACTCTCTAACCCACCTGTATACTCTCTAACCACTTGTATACTCTCTAACCCACCTGTATACTCTCTAACCCACCTGTATACTCTCTAACCCACCTGTATACTCACTAACCCACCTGTATACTCTCTAACCCACCTGCATACTCTCTAACCCACCTGTATTCTCTCTAACCACTTGTATAATCTCCAACCCACATGTATACTCTCTAACCCACCTGTATACTCTCTAACCCACATGTAGGCCTATACTCACCAGCCCATCTGTAACCCACCTGCATATACTGCCAATATGTGTACTAGAAAACATTGTATATTTTTGGTAAAATGCTAACCGGCAGCGACAAGTTCTAGTATGGAACTTTGGATTCGCTCATCTGTGAAGAGCACGTCTTTTCCCGCCTCAATGTCCTTTCTCTGCTCGTCAAGCAAGCACGCTACTAGGCATTTAGGTTGCTCCGGTATACCTTTAATGTCTGCAGCATTCTAAAATAAAGTATATTTCATAAAATAATGTACATTTTATTAATATTATCAGATAGGATATCTAAAATAATTGCATGTAGGCTATATTATATAGTACACTAACGTGCGTGTATATTATATAGTACACTAACGTGCATGTATATTATATCGTACACTAACGTGCGTGTATATTATATAGTACACTAACGTGCGTGTATATTATATAGTACACTAACGTGCGTGTATATTATATAGTACACTAACGTGCGTGTATATTATATGGTACACTAACGTGCGTGTATATTATATAGTACACTAACGTGCGTGTATATTAATTATATAGTACACTAACGTGCGCGTATATTATATGTACACTAACGTGCGTAATATATCGTCACTAACGTGAATTATATCGTACCTACGTGCGCGTAATATACACTAACGTGCGTGTATATATATAACGTGCGTGTATTATATCTACCTAGTATATTATACAAAACACAACCAAAACACAGTACACTAACGTGCGTGTATATTATATAGTACACTAACGTGCGTGTATATTATATAGTACACTAACGTGCGTGTATATTATATGGTACACTAACGTGCGTGTATATTATATAGTACACTAACGTGCGTGTATATTATATAGTACACTAACGTGCGTGTATGTGCGTGTATATTATATAGTACACTAACGTGCGCGTATATTATATAGTACACTAACGTGCGTGTATATTATATCGTACACTAACGTGCGTGTATATTATATCGTACACTAACGTGCGCGTATATTATATAGTACACTAACGTGCGTGTATATTATATCGTACACTAACGTGCGTGTATATTATATCGTACTCTAACGTGGGCGTATATTATATCGTACACTAACGTGCGCGTATATTATATAGTACACTAACGTGCGTGTATATTATATAGTACACTAACGTGCGTGTATATTATATAGTACACTAACGTGCGTGTGTATTATATAGTACACTAACGTGCGTGTATATTATATCGTACACTAACGTGCGTGTATATAGTACACTAACTAACTGATACAGACCGGTAGTAAATATATTTATTATTGGTTAAGTGTTTTCCGTATTATTGCAGTTTATCAGTAGTTGGTTCGCATAATAATGTCGTGCACATTGATCGTGTATAATATATATTGAAAACACGGGTAGATTTCTCCACTCGAGTGCTTCGCATTGTAATATAAAGGTGCTCATGGCCCACCCACCCAACCCTACACTGTAGTAGTCATTTCGACCGAAGTAGATCCCCATACTTACCCATGATAGGCTTCTATCCGATTGTTGAAATTGTGGTATTCAATGGAATAAGAACAACAAGTTATGCCATTGGTTTTATCATTTTGAATACTAGTATTCAATGAAGATATTATTATGGACTATTTTAAAGTTACCGAATATACCTTTGGGAAAACTTCATGTTGTTCTTATTCTTCAAGATTAAGATTTGTCTAATTGTAATGACAGTGTATTCCACAGGTTGAAGATGTACAAGGCTGCTTATGTACAGACTATGTACTTGACTCAGGGACAGACTTTGTACTTGGCTCAGGGACTACTCCAATACAGATTACAGACATTTATTTAAATTCTATTTCTCGCTTTAAGTTGGAAGGAGTGAATCAGACAGTGTATTTGTCGTGTGCTCAATTGAGTGAAAATGATTACTAAAATTTGTCGATTCAATTTTATTGATACTGATTTCGATGGATAGCGAATTATACTTTGACAGTGAACTGTGTATATAATTAAGATTCCGGATAGATCGTGATTCAACTGTGATTAGCATCGTGATATCTGATAAAGAAGCTGGACCATTCCAATCAAATTGAATCTACTGGATTCTTATTGGCATAATGTTTCATCAGTTTGCCTGTAATATATGATGGCTTTTATCGTTGTGCTAATCGTTGGGAAAGAAGGCAAAGAAGGCCTTTTCACACTGGATAGTTGCATGGTTTCTTTCTACCCCCCCCCCCCTCCTCCTCCTCCACAAAAAAGAAATAAAGAAAATGCTGAGGAGATTATAGTATATTATATAACTAGGAGTGGATTGGGGCAGCCGGCACTACATTTTAGTATTTACGTTGCTTTCTCAATCGAGATGTACACGTTAAAGCATCATATGGGGTACTTCTGATCTAAGTTATAAAAATTGCATATATTTATTTTGTATCGATTGTATGCTGTTAAATACAATGACGATATTGGAAGCAATGCGAAGACCCATATCCTAAGTCGGTGTTGTTATCTTTAGTAAAATATGTTCCGATGTAACAGTTTGTCATGATACAGACTGGTAGTAAAATATGTTCCGATGTAACATTTTGTCCTGATACAGACTGGTAGTAAAATATGTTCCGATGTAACAGTTTGTCCTGATATAGACTGGTAGCAAAATATGTTCCGATGTAACAGTTTGTCCTGATACAGACTGGTAGTAAAATATGTTCCGATGTAACAGTTTGTCCTGATACAGACTGGTAGTAAAATATGTTCCGATGTAACAGTTTGTCCTGATACAGACTGGTAGCAAAATATGTTCCGATGTAACAGTTTGTCCTGCTACAGACTGGTAGTAAAATATGTTCCGATGTAACAGTTTGTCCTGCTACAGACTGGTAGTAAAATATGTTCCGATGTAACAGTTTGTCCTGATACAGACTGGTAGTAAAATATGTTCCGATGTAACAGTTTGTCCTGATACAGACTGGTAGTAAAATATGTTCCGATGTAACAGTTTGTCCTGATACAGACTGGTAGCAAAATATGTTCCGATGTAACAGTTTGTCCTGATACAGACTGGTAGTAAAATATGTTCCGCTGTAACAGTTCGTCCTGATACAGACTGGTAGTAAAATATGTTCCGATGTAACAGTTTGTCCTGATACAGACTGGTAGTAAAATATGTGATTAAATCAACGACCATAAACCACACTACAACATATAAGTACAAAATAACATTTGGAATTCACCTTGACCTTCAAGAACATTCTCTGAAGCAGTTTTCCTTTAGATTCTACCATGTACTTGTAGTTGCTCTGGAACGGACCCGGTGTATTGTGCAGAAATGGGTATGCTGTCAAAATATTGTTGACGGTCGGGTTCAGGAAATAGTTGAAGCCCTCTACGTAGTTCCAAAACATGTTCACGTCTTCATCGTCGTCTGACACTGTCTCACCGTTGAGCTAGATGCGAATAGTAGTAGCAATAATAATAATAATAATAATAATAATAAAATATTCCATACTTACAGTGGTGAAATGTTTAGTCTGATCTAAAACTAGACAATTAAAATATAGTTATTAGAGACAAAGCTTAGATATATTTGTTTGCTTGTTCGGGTTTTACGCCTGCATTTTGGGCTATATCTATCGCCGGCGGGCCGGTTACCTGACAACACCTTTCCTGGGAATACTCCAGCGATTACCCAGTACTGTGTGCACCAACCTCCGTAAGAAACTGCCAACCTTTTTCATATAAATGAGAAACGGCCTTAATTGGGCTCGAACTCGTGACAGAAAGCTTAATTAGGAAATTCAAACTAATGATGTTGGGCATACAACTACAGAGACAACGTGTGTTAGTGCAATGTGTATGTTAGCTAACGAGTGAGCACTTACGACTACCTAGACAACGTGTGTTAGTGAACTGTGTATGTTAGCCAAGGAGTGAGCACTTACGACTACCTAGACAACGTGTGTTAGTGAACTATGTATGTTAGCCAAGGAGTGAGCACTTACGACTACCTAGACAACGTGTGTTAGTGAACTGTGTATGTTAGCCAAGGAGTGAGCACTTACGACTACCTAGACAGCGTGTGTTAGTGAACTGTGTATGTTAGCCAAGGAGTGAGCACTTAAGACTATACGAGATAACGTTTGTCAAGTAACATTTTACTTACGACTACCTAGACAACGTGTGTTAGTGAACTATGTATGTTAGCCAAGGAGTGAGCACTTACGACTACCTAAACAACGTGTGTTAGTGCACTGTGTATGTTAGCCAAGGAATGAGCACTTACGACTACCTAGACAACGTGTGTTAGTGAACTGTGTATGTTAGCCAAGGAGTGAGCACTTACGACTACCTAGACAACGTGTGTTAGTGAACTATGTATGTTAGCCAAGGAATGAGCACTTACGACTACCTAGACAACGTGTGTTAGTGAACTGTGTATGTTAGCCAAGGAGTGAGCACTTACGACTACCTAGACAGCGTGTGTTAGTGAACTGTGTATGTTAGCCAAGGAGTGAGCACTTAAGACTATACGAGATAACGTTTGTCAAGTAACATTTTACTTACGACTACTGAGATAACGTTGGTCAAGGAACGTTGTACTTATGACTACTGAGATAACGTTGGTCAGGGAACGTTGTACTTACGACTATGCGAGATAACGTTTGTTAAGGAACGCTGTACTTACGGCTACTGAGATAACGTTTGTCAAGGAGCGGTGTACTTACGACTATACGAGATAACGTTGGTTAAGGAACGCTGTACTTACTACTACTGAGATAACGTTTGTCAAGGAACGCTGGACTTACGACTACTGAGAAAATGTTTGCCATGGAACGCTGGACTTACGACTACTGAGAACATGTTTGCCATGGAACGCTGCACTTACGACTAATGAGATAACGTTTGCAATGGAACGCTGTACTTACGACTACTGAGATAACGTTTGTCAAAGAACACTGTACTTACGACTACCGAGATAACGTTTGTCAAAGAACGCTGTACTTGCAACTACTGAGATAACGTTCGTCAAGGAACGCTGTACTTACGACTACTGAGATAACGTTCGTCAAGGAACGTTGTACTTACGACTACTGAGATAACGTTTGTCAAAGAACGCTGTACTTATGACTACTGAGATAACGTTCGTCAAGGAACGCTGTACTTACGACTACTGAGATAACGTTCGTCAAGGAACGCTGTACTTACGACTACTGATATATCGTTTGCCACGGAACGTTGTACTTACGACTACTGAGATAACGTTGGTCAAGGAACGCTGTACTTACGAATACCGAATTAACGTTTGTCAAGGAGCGGTGTACTTACGACTACCGAGATAACGTTCGTCAAGGAACGCTGTAATTACTACTACTGAGATAACGTTTGCCACGGAACGCTGTACTTACTACTACTGAGATAACGTTTGCCACGAAATGCTGTACTTGCGACTACTGAGATAACGTTTGCCACGGAACGCTGTACTTACGACTACTGAGACAACGTTCGTCAAGGAACGCTGTATTAGAGCTACAGGGTTGAAGTCGCTGCTTCCAATCTGTGATATCCGATTGTTTAGCTGTTCCAATTCATTCAGAAGTTTCGTCTCAAATTCATTCATTCCGTCTTGACCATAGACATGTAGAGCTTTAGTAATACCTAGAGACGAGAACACATAATAGTATATATACGATAGTAATTCGCTTGTTATTTAACGAGTCTTTCAAAAACAACGAAAATACCGAGCCTCGGTAATGTATATTGAATGAAAATGAACACAGTTTTAAAACAAAGAATTAAATTATTACATTCATACCTACGATTCTCATGTCATTTTAAATGCCAAACTGTACTAAGTTTCTCGAATTTTTCAAATAATTCTATGGACGGTTTTGTCATTAGATTTCGTAATTAGAAATTATTGAGGAAGTTTACAGCGTTGCTTATATTCCAGATTAAATAAGCGAGTTGCACTATGGGCGAATGCTAAATCAACAAGTTATAAAAACTGGTTTTATTATGTCAAGAGACAGTTTTCAGACATTGCTTTGGTGGATAACTGCAACCTATCTACCCCTATACATAGAACAATTTAGTAGAAATGTTAATTGATAGTCTACTCTCCCTCGTGGCGATGGATTCCATCAGGAATGAGGTCTCGAGAGTGATTAGTATAAGTTATAAGAACTTGTTTCGCAATCGAGCTAAAATAAATTTGTATAAACTAATTGATAGTCTCTTATAGCTCAATAACTGAGCGGCAGTATACTGGTGTATTGTGAAATGTAAAAATGTGTGTATTACATGTATATTGATGAGACAGACATAAAGAATTACTTACTATGTTTATTTATTGTGGAAATTGCTAAAATGGAGAAATATGTTACTGACTGGTCCACCTCTATTAACAGTGTGCTCGGTGTTTCTGGACGTGGTCGCAATAAGCTTAGAACCTACTGTACAATCAAATATAAATTTCAAACAGAAGCTATGGAGATAATCTCGATAAGCTTTAAGCTTTCGATCAAATCCATTTTCATTCTGTATACAATTTATATGTTGTGTTATATTTCGGGTTTTACGCCTGCATCAGCACCATTTCGGTCTATATCGCCGGCGGGCAGTTTACTTAGCAACACATTTCCTGGGCAGGCTCCAGCGGTTAACCAGTACTTGGGTGCATCAACCTCCGTACGAAACTGCCAACTTTTTCATATAAATGAGACACGGTCTGAGCGGGGACAATTTATATGTACTGTAAATTATGAATGAATAAATATGTTTAAACCAATCAGAAGCTAAACGAAGATGAAAGCCATGTATTTTTAGAAGGTACGATGGTCGCCAGATCGGACAGGTGGGTTTTCTCCGGGTACTCCGGTTTCCTCCCACATGAATGACCACATATACGTCAACGAGCGTGATTAATATAAGTTGTTAAAACTTGCTTCGCAATCGTTGTAAAATAAATAAGGTATATAAAACATTTTTTTAGAATGTTCACTGTATGGTGATTTGAGAGCTGTTCTCTTAGCGAAAGCCTCATTATATGAAAGTGACTTTCGGAACAAACCTGTATCCGACCAGCTTAGAATTATTTTCACCACTATACCTCTGATTAGAATTGTTGCCAAAACCTGTTTTTATATTCTTCAAAGACGCTCTTTTTATTTATGCAAAACATGTATCCATATGTTTTATTATCGTGTGTCTCTTATCCATTCAGCGACTGTTCCTCGGTTTTAATATGTAAATATAATAATATGTCAGTAGACTGTGATAGTTTGATTATCTGTGATTATATCTCTTATAATTCTTTTAGAAAGAATGGTGTTGTACTCTGCCGCGATGATTTGTTGTGTATATTTTCTGTATTGTACAACTATGAGACTGAAATAAAGAATACATCTTGAACATATTCATGTTTGTTTGTTTGTGTGTTTGTTTGTTTGTTTGTTTGTTTGTTTGTTTGTTTGTTTGTTCTGGGTTTACGCC
Source organism: Archivesica marissinica (assembly GCA_014843695.1). NCBI lineage: Eukaryota > Metazoa > Mollusca > Bivalvia > Venerida > Vesicomyidae > Archivesica > Archivesica marissinica. The sequence goes on from CM026397.1 coordinate 78,408,867, forward strand.
TTTATCAGCACCATTTTGGGCTATATCTCCGGCGGCCAGTTAACCCAACAACACATTTCCTGGGCTCCAGCTGTTAACAAGTACTTGGTGCACCAACCTCTATAAGAAACTGCAACATTCTATCATATAAATGAAACACTTGTGAAATAGAGAGGTTATCCATCGAGTGATGTATCGGAAAGGACTTTATAAAGATGAATTCCATCAATGAAAAGTAAAACAGTGCACGTTTTAATTTAACTAGTGGTTTCATTCCTACCATGTGTATCATGTGTGTAATTATCTTGATGTGCAACTCTTGTACACTGGGTTGGGGGTATTCCACCATAGTGGTGCATCGCTCTCATGTGTACCATATGTGTAATTATCTTGATGTGTAACGCTTGTACACTGGGTTGGGGGTATTCCATCATAGTGGTGCATCGCTCTCATGTGTACCATATGTGTAATTATCTTGATGTGTAACGCTTGTACACTGGGTTGGGGGTATTCCATCATAGTGGTGCATCGCTCTCATGTGTACCATATGTGTAATTATCTTGATGTGTAACTCTTGTACACTGGGTTGGGGGTATTCCATCATAGTGGTGCATCTCTCATGTGTACCATATGTGTAATTATCTTGATGTGTAACGCTTGTACACTGGGTTGGGGGTATTCCATCATAGTGATGCATCGTTCTCATGTGTACCATATGTGTAATTATCTTGATGTGTAACTCTTGTACACTGGTTTGGGGGTATTCCATCATAGTGGTGCATCGCTCTTATGTGTACCATGTGTGTAATTATCTTGATGTGTAACTCTTGTACACTGGATTGGGGGTGTTACATCATAGTGGTGCATCGCTCTCATGTGTACCATATGTGTAATTATCTTGATGTGTAACTCTTGTACACTGGGTTGGGGGTATTCCATCATAGTGGTGCATCGCTCTCATGTGTACCATGTGTAATTATCTTGATGTGTAACTCTTGTACACTGGGTTAGGGGTATTCCATCATAGTGGTGCATCGCTCTCATGTGTACCATATGTGTAATTATCTTGATGTGTAACTCTTGTACACTGGGTTGGGGGTATTCCATCATAGTGGTGCATCGCTCTCATGTGTACCATATGTGTAATTATCTTGATGTGTAACTCTTGTACACTGGGTTGGGGGTATTCCATCATAGTGGTGCATCGCTCTCATGTGTACCATATGTGTAATTATCTTGATGTGTAACTCTTGTACACTGGGTTGGGGGTATTCCATCATAGTGGTGCATCGCTCTTATGTGTACCATATGTGTAATTATCTTGATGTGTAACTCTTGTACACTGGGTTGGGGGTATTCCATCATAGTGGTGCATCGCTCTCATGTGTACCATATGTGTAATTATCTTGATGTGTAACTCTTGTACACTGGGTTGGGGGTATTCCATCATAGTGGTGCATCGCTCTCATGTGTACCATATGTGTAATTATCTTGATGTGTAACTCTTGTACACTGGGTTGGGGGTATTCCATCATAGTGGTGCATCGCTCTCATGTGTACCATATGTGTAATTATCTTGATGTGTAACTCTTGTACACTGGGTTGGGGGTATTCCATCATAGTGGTGCATCGCTCTCATGTGTACCATATGTGTAATTATCTTGATGTGTAACGCTTGTACACTGGGTTGGGGGTATTCCATCATAGTGGTGCATCGCTCTCATGTGTACCATATGTGTAATTATCTTGATGTGTAACGCTTGTACACTGGGTTGGGGGTATTCCATCATAGTGGTGCATCGCTCTCATGTGTACCATATGTGTAATTATCTTGATGTGTAACTCTTGTACACTGGGTTGGGGGTATTCCATCATAGTGGTGCATCGCTCTCATGTGTACCATATGTGTAATTATCTTGATGTGTAACTCTTGTACACTGGGTTGGGGGTATTCCATCATAGTGGTGCATCGCTCTCATGTGTACCATATGTGTAATTATCTTGATGTGTAACTCTTGTACACTGGGTTGGGGGTATTCCATCATAGTGGTGCATCGCTCTCATGTGTACCATATGTGTAATTATCTTGATGTGTAACTCTTGTACACTGGGTTGGGGGTATTCCATCATAGTGGTGCATCACTCTCATGTGTACCATATGTGTAATTATCTTGATGTGTAACTCTTGTACACTGGGTTGGGGGTATTCCATCATAGTGGTGCATCGCTCACATGTGTACCATATGTGTAATTATCTTGATGTGTAACTCTTGTACACTGGGTTGGGGGTATTCCATCATAGTGGTGCATCGGTCTCATGTGTACCATATGTGTAATTATCTTGATGTGTAACGCTTGTACACTGGGTTGGGGGTATTCCATCATAGTGGTGCATCGCTCTCATGTGTACCATATGTGTAATTATCTTGATGTGTAACTCTTGTACACTGGGTTATGGGTATTCCATCATAGTGGTGCATCGCTCTCATGTGTACCATATGTGTACTTATCTTGATGTGTAACTCGTGTACACTGGATTGGGGGTATTCCATCATAGTGGTGCATCGCTCTCATGTGTACCATATGTGTAATTATCTTGATGTGTAACTCTTGTACACTGGGTTGGGGGTATTCCATCATAGTGGTGCATCGCTCTCATGTGTGCCATGTGTAATTATCTTGATGTGTAACTCTTGTACACTGGGTTGGGGTATTCCATCATAGTAGTGCATCGCTCTCATGTGTACCATATATGTAATTATCTTGATGTGTAACTCTTGTACACTGGGTTGGGGGTATTCCATCATAGTGGTGCATCGCTCTTATGTGTACCATATGTGTAATTATCTTGATGTGTAACTCTTGTACACTGGGTTAGGGGTATTCCATCATAGTGGTGCATCGCTCTCATGTGTACCATATGTGTAATTATCTTGATGTGTAACTCTTGTACACTGGGTTGGGGGTATTCCATCATAGTGGTGCATCGCTCTCATGTGTACCATATGTGTAATTATCTTGATGTGTAACTCTTGTACACTGGGTTGGGGGTATTCCATCATAGTGGTGCATCGCTCTCATGTGTACCATATGTGTAATTATCTTGATGTGTAACTATTGTACACTGGGTTGGGGGTATTCCATCATAGTGGTGCATCGCTCTCATGTGTACCATATGTGTAATTATCTTGATGTGTAACGCTTGTACACTGGGTTGGGGGTATTCCATCATAGTGGTGCATCGCTCTCATGTGTAACATATGTGTAATTATCTTGATGTGTAACTCTTGTACACTGGGTTATGGGTATTCCATCATAGTGGTGCATCGCTCTCATGTGTACCATATGTGTAATTATCTTGATGTGTAACTCTTGTACACTGGGTTGGGGGTATTCCATCATAGTGGTGCATCGCTCTCATGTGTACCATATGTGTAATTATCTTGATGTGTAACGCTTGTACACTGGGTTGGGGGTATTCCATCATAGTGGTGCATCGCTCTCATGTGTACCATATGTGTACTTATCTTGATGTGTAACTCTTGTACACTGGATTGGGGGTATTCCATCATAGTGGTGCATCGCTCTTATGTGTACCATATGTGTAATTATCTTGATGTGTAACTCTTGTACACTGGGTTGGGGGTATTCCATCATAGTGGTGCATCGCTCTCATGTGTACCATATGTGTAATTATCTTGATGTGTAACTCTTGTACACTGGGTTGGGGGTATTCCATCATTGTGGTGCATCGCTCTCATGTGTGCCATGTGTAATTATCTTGATATGTAACTCTTGTACACTGGGTTGGGGGTATTCCATCATAGTAGTGCATCGCTCTCATGTGTACCATATGTGTAATTATCTTGATGTGTAACTCTTGTACACTGGGTTAGGGGTATTCCATCATAGTGGTGCATCGCTCTTATGTGTACCATATGTGCAATTATCTTGATGTGTAACTCTTGTACACTGGGTTAGGGGTATTCCATCATAGTGGTGCATCGCTCTCATGTGTACCATATGTGTAATTATCTTGATGTGTAACTCTTGTACACTGGGTTGGGGGTATTCCATCATAGTGGTGCATCGCTCTCATGTGTACCATATGTGTAATTATCTTGATGTGTAACTCTTGTACACTGGGTTGGGGGTATTCCATCATAGTGGTGCATCGCTCTCATGTGTACCATATGTGTAATTATCTTGATGTGTAACTCTTGTACACTGGGTTGGGGGTATTCCACCATAGTGGTGCATCGCTCTTATGTGTACCATATGTGTAATTATCTTGATGTGTAACTCTTGTACACTGGGTTGGAGGTATTCCATCATAGTGGTGCATCGCTCTCATGTGTACGATATGTGTAATTATCTTGATGTGTAACTCTTGTACACTGGGTTGGGGGTATTCCATCATAGTGGTGCATCGGTCTCATGTGTACCATGTGTAATTATCTTGATGTGTAACTCTTGTACACTGGGTTGGGGGTATTCCATCATAGTAGTGCATCGCTCTCATGTGTACCATATGTGTAATTATCTTGATGTGTAACTCTTGTACACTGGGTTGGGGGTATTCCATCATAGTGGTGCATCGCTCTTATGTGTACCATATGTGTAATTATCTTGATGTGTAACTCTTGTACACTGGGTTGGGGGTATTCCATCATAGTGGTGCATCGCTCTCATGTGTACCATATGTGTAATTATCTTGATGTGTAACTCTTGTACACTGGGTTGGGGGTATTCCATCATAGTGGTGCATCGCTCTCATGTGTACCATATGTGTAATTATCTTGATGTGTAACTCTTGTACACTGGGTTGGGGGTATTCCACCATAGTGGTGCATCGCTCTCATGCGTACCATATGTGTAATTATCTTGATGTACACTGGGTTGCAATCTCCTCAATCCTACATGTATGTACATATAACCATACAAGCACGTTGCTTTCTCCTCAATCCTACATGTATGTACATATAACCATACAAGCACGTTGCTTTCTCCTCAATCCTACATGTATGTACATATAACCATACAAGCAGGTTGCTTTCTCAATCCTACATGTATGTACATATAACCATACAAGCACGTTGCTTTCTCCTCAATCCTACATGTATGTATATATACTGAACCAAAAATGAAACTTTCGCAAAGTAGGTCATAAACGTATAAGGTTAAAATACAACATGCAGAAAAATGTGTATATGTAGTAGTTTACACTGATGTCCTACTTTGGGAAATCGGTCAGATAATCACCTCATATCGAACGATATCGTCTGTTTTGACAAAACCTGGTTTACATGTGTTAACTTTTTTCACTGCAAGTTATTGCACTTGACGACTACAGTCATAAAAATACCTAAACACCTTTATATCGATACAATTTGGGCAACATTTCGATGCCTCGAATTGCGAAACATTAAAGAGAGAGAGCCGTTGGGATGCTGGAGGCAGGAGCTTCAACGGAAGAGGTTGCTGCGCACGTTGGATCATCTGTGCAGGCAGTTAGAAGTCTGACACGGCGGTTTGTGCAGACCGGAAGCACGGAAGATCTTCCACGTAGCGGTAGACCACGTGTAACCCCGCCGGCGCAAGACCGCTATATTTTGAACCAACATTTACGAAATCGTTTTTTAACTGCGACAACTACAGCGTCTGTCACCCCAGGCACTTATAACCCCAGGATTTCCGCTCAAACCGTACGAAATCGTTTCGGTGAGAACAAGTTACGTGCACGTCGTCCCTACGTCGGAACAGTATTAACGAATCGTCATCGCCGTGACAGGCTTCAATGGGCTGATAGACACATCAACTGGACAAGGCAAGACTGGCGGACGATTCTTTTTTCAGATGAATCCAGGTTTGCATTGTCCAATAGTGATGGTCGGATCAGGGTCTGTTGCGTTCTTCAGCGGGATCGTTTTGGCGGTGGGGGTTCCGTGATGGTCTGGCCCGGAATAAGTTATGGGTATCGTACCCAATTAGTGGTCATTGATGGCAATTTGAATGCTCAAAAGTATAGAGACCGTGTCCTTGCCCCACACGTTGTTCCTCTCTTACAAAATCACGGCGTTATTTCTGTGTTTCAGCAAGACAACGCCAGACCTCACGTCGCCCGTGACAATATCCAGTTCTTGCGAAACAACAATATTGATTTCATAGACGACTGGCCCTCAAAAAGCCCGGATCTAAATCCCATCGAGCACCTTTGGGATAATCTTGAAACACGTGTACGGCAACGTCAAAATCCGCCTGGTAACGTCAATGAGCTCCGTGACGCTTTGCTTGAAGAGTGGAATAATATACCCCAGGCTCAAATTAATAATCTCATCCACTCAATGCGTCGTCGCTGCCAAGCTGTTAGCAATGGTCGCGGTGGGCATAATCGTTACTAAAGCAAAAAAAAATTGAATCGACACCTACCTTGAAATTGAAAAATCCAATGAAATTGATAATTTTCAGACTGTAAATGAACTTTGATGAATTGATTTTAAATTATTGTGTAATAACAAATACGAATAAAAACTGTTAATATACACATATGTGGAAACAGTCCCATTGAAGTCTCGCGAAAGTTTTTTTTTTGGTTCAGTATATAACCACACAAGCAGGTTGCTTTCTCCTCAATCCTACATGTATGTACATATAACCATACAAGCGAGTTGCTTTCGCCTCAATCCTACATGTATATACATATAACCATACAAGCAGGTTGCTTTCTCCTCAATCCTACATGTATGTACATATAACCATACAAACAGGTTGCTTTCTCCTCAATCATACATGTATGTACATATAGCCATACAATCAGGTTGCTTTCTCCTCAATCCTACATGTATGTACATATAGCCATACAATCAGGTTGCTTTCTCCTCAATCCAACATGCATGTACATATAACCATACAAGCAGGTTGCTTTCTCCTCAATCCTATATGTATGTATATATAACCATACAAGCAGGTTGCTTTCTCCTCAATCCTACATGTATGTACATATAACCATACAACCAGGTTGCTTTCTCCTCAATCCTACATGTACGTACATATAACCATACAACCAGGTTGCTTTCTCCTTAATCCTACATGTATGTACATATAACCATACAACCAGGTTGCTTTCTCCTTAATCCTACATGTACGTACATATAACCATACAACCAGGTTGCTTTCTCCTTAATCCTACATGTACGTACATATAACCATACAACCAGGTTGCTTTCTCCTCAATCCTACATGTATGTACATATAACCATACAAGCAGGTTGCTTTCTCCTCAATCCTACATGTATGTACATATAACCATACAAGCAAGTTGCTTTCTCCTCAATCCTACATGTACGTACATATAAACATACAAGCAAGTTGCTTTCTCCTCAATCCTACATGTATGTACATATAACCATACAAACAGGTTGCTATCTCCTCAATCCTACATGTATGTACATATAACCATACAAGCAGGTTGCTTTCTCCTCAATCCTACATGCATGTACATATAACCATACAAGCAGGTTGCTTTCTCCTCAATCCTATATGTATGTATATATAACCATACAAGCAGGTTGCTTTCTCCTCAATCCTACATGTATGTACATATAATCATACAAGCAGGTTGCTTTCTCCTCAATCCTACATGCATGTACATATAACCATACAAGCAGGTTGCTTTCTCCTCAATCCTATATGTATGTATATATAACCATACAAGCAGGTTGCTTTCTCCACAATCCTACATGTATGTACATATAACCATACAAGCAAGTTACTTTCTCCTCAATCCTACATGTATGTACATATAACCATACAAGCAAGTTGCTTTCTCCTCAATCCTACATGTTTGTACATATAACCATACAAACAGGTTGCTTTCTCCTTAATCCTACATGTATGTACATATAACCATACAAGCAGGTTGCTTTCTCCTTAATCCTACATGTACGTACATATAACCATACAACCAGGTTGCTTTCTCCTTAATCCTACATGTACGTACATATAACCATACAACCAGGTTGCTTTCTCCTTAATCCTACATGTACGTACATATAACCATACAAGCAGGTTGCTTTCTCCTTAATCCTACATGTATGTACATATAACCATACAACCAGGTTGCTTTCTCCTCAATCCTACATGTATGTACATATAAACATACAAGCAGGTTGCTTTCTCCTCAATCCTACATGTATGTACATATAACCATACAAGCAAGTTGCTTTCTCCTCAATCCTACATGTACGTACATATAAACATACAAGCAAGTTGCTTTCTCCTCAATCCTACATGTATGTACATATAACCATACAAACAGGTTGCTATCTCCTCAATCCTACATGTATGTACATATAACCATACAAGCAGGTTGCTTTCTCCTCAATCCTATATGTATGTATATATAACCATACAAGCAGGTTGCTTTCTCCACAATCCTACATGTATGTACATATAACCATACAAGCAAGTTACTTTCTCCTTAATCCTACATGTATGTACATATAACCATGATACAAACAGGTTGCTTTCTCCTCAATCCTACACGTATGTACATATTACCATACAAACAGGTTGCTATCTCCTCAATCCTACATGTATGTACATATAAACATACAAGCAGGTTGCTTTCTCCTCAATCCTACATGTATGTACATATAACCATACAAGCAGGTTGCTTTCTCCTCAATCCTACATGTATGTACATATAACCATACAAGCAGCTTGCTTTCTCCTCAATCCTACATGTATGTACATATAACCATACAAGCAGCTTGCTTTCTCCTCAATCCTACATGTATGTACATGTACATATAACCATACAAGCAGGTTGCTTTCTCCTCAATCCTACATGTATGTACATGTACATATAACCATACAAGCAGGTTGCTTTCTCCTCAATCCTACATGTATGTACATATAAATAACCATACAAGCAGGTTGCTTTCTCCTCAATCCTACATATATGTACATATAACCATACAAGCAGGTTGCTTTCTCCTCAATCCTACATGTATGTACATATAAATAACCATACAAGCAGGTTGCTTTCTCCTCAATCCTACATGTATGTACATATAAATAACCATACAAGCAGGTTGCTTTCTCCTCAATCCTACATGTATGTACATATAAATAACCATACAAGCAAGTTGCTTTCTCCTTAATCCTACATGTACGTACATAAAATATGTACATAAATATAAGCGCTGCAGTATTGTTTTACCAATTCATGAATTGAATTATATTACATATTTGTACACGTGTTATCTTGAATATCTATTGAACTATTTCATTGCATATTATTGTACATATTCATATTATTTTACGTAGTCGTTATGTTTATACAAATTTATTTTAGCTCGATTGCGAAACAAGTTATTTCAACTTATATAAATCACTCTCGAGACCTCATTCCTGATGGAATCCATCGCCACGAGGGAGAGAGAAGAGGCAACGTGTGTAATGTTTTGTAATCGTATGTAAGGGTTCTTTTATAATTATGGATTAAGTAAGTCCAATAACATTGATATATATATATTTAATATGTACAACAAGAGGTTATGTATAACAAAATTGTGCCTGCTCTGTATCCGAGCGCAACAACCACTGACTAGTGGCGGGTAAACCAATAGCTATATAAGCATGTATACTAAAGTCAGTTTCAAATATATTACATCTCCCTTGTTACCAAAGAAAAAAAACAAACAATATAATTTCTTATCCTTATTATCATTGAATGAAAGTAGAAAGATTACTAGTCAACTTTTCGTAGTAAATTCCAACGTTATCAATTAAGTACATATATATTGAATTACAAGTCCAACTGTTCTCCAGCTTCCACACATGTTTTCATTATCTAATCATTGTTGGTTTTTTACGTTTATTTATCGTCGCTACCGGTTACCCATATGAGCGACGCCTCCTGAAGAGATTAGTCATTTTAGATGTTGGAGGATAGTGCATTATACAGACAGAGACCCATTCCAGAATCTCCTCTGGTTCTTTTACGTGCACGGTATAAAGCACCGACACGAGACCTCGGTTTAACGTCCCATCTGAAAGACTGTTAATTTTATTAGGGTCAGACGGGGGATCGAACCTGCGATCCCTGGATTACCAGTCCAGCGTGTTACCACTGGACTACATATCACGTCTGTATCTAATCATTGCTGTCAAATACATTATGTCAACCACTCCCTGCTATTGTATTTACTACTAGGTTGTACTGTTCTACCTGATCGTGTTTTATATCGGTCATCTGCCATATTTGGGAGACCGGCAGATCTATCCGGGATTCTAGGTGAAAGGTGAGGTTCCCGTGGGGAATCTGGGGAATATGAAACCTTGGGTGTAGATTCAGCAAGTACATTGGGTGCAATGTGTGTTTCAATCTCTGGGAATGTTTCATTTGTTCTAGATACGTGTCTTCTATTTCGACGGTAAACAGCTCCATTGTGTGTTTTTACAATATAGGAATGATCATTCTGCGCAGCTATTATCTTGGCGGGATTCCAGATTGCATACATTTAATGCTGACACGTTCATTAACTTGTAATTTCTGCAGGGGTTTTGCCGACCTATCATAATACATTTTCTGCTTTGGTTTCGCTGATAACATGTCGCGGTGTATTGCTTTGGGATTCACAGGGGATGGTAACAATTGTTCAAGAGTAGTGGGAAGAATAGATTGTGTTCGTCTTCCCATTAACAACTGACATGGGGATAACTTGCAATCTGCAAGTGGAGTGTTCCTGTACTCCAATATTGCAAAGTATGGGTCATGTCCACTGTCATTTGCCTTTTGTAAGGCGTTTGGCTGTCTGTACTGTTTTTTTCGGCTAGTCCGTTAGATATGGGGTAATGTGGCGATGACGTCACATGGTCAAATTTCCAGTCCTTAGCAAAGGTCTGAAAAGCCTCAGATGTATAGTGTCAACTATACCCATCCGGGCAAAGATAGCTTTCAACTTCCGTATTACCGTCGTACTTAGTGTCAGGCAATTTGTCAATTTCGAAATATTTGCTGTAATAATCCACATTAATCAAATAATCATGTCCATCAAAATGGAACAGGTCTGTCCCAACATCTTGCCATGGTCTGTCAGGCACGGTGTGCGGTGTCATAGGTTCTTTCTGGTTAGAGTGCTTATGTTTCTGATATATGCTACAGTTCAGCACAAAATCTATAACTTGTTTTGCCATGCCTGGCCAAAACATGACATATTTGGCCCTCAATAGGCTCTTGTCATTTCCCATATGGTCACTGTGTACTTGTTCAACCATATGCTGTCTAAGTGACTGGGGTATGACAATTTGTTGGCCTCTGAAAATCAGGCCATCAGACTCTGATATTTTATCCCTGTGGTTGAAATATTTAGAAACGAGTGAGTCACATTCGTGTCTGGATTCTGGCCACCCTTGCATTATAGTCCATTTCAGAGCTTGCATTTGCAAGTCACTCTGCGTGACATTTCACACGTTTTGCAGACTGTTATTAGTAAAGTTCAGTCCCTGTATAACAGTGTGTACATGTAAGTCAAGGCCTTCTATTTCGAATTTACCAGGGATTGGTTTCCGGGATAGTAGGTCGCTGATCGGTACCTGCTTCTCACTTACATGCTGTACGTCGATGTCATATTTTTGCAACTGTAACATCATTCTTTGCAAACGTGGTGGAGCGGCACTGAGGGGTTTACGCATAATAGACGCTGTTGGCTTATGGTCAGAATGCACTTTTTTTTTTAGTTTACGTTTATTTATCGTCGCTACCGGTTGCCCATATGAGCGACGCCTCCTGAAGAGATTAGTTATTTTAGATTTTGGAGGATAGTGCATGATACAGACAGAGACCCATTCCAGAATCTCCTCTGGTTCTTTTACGTGCACGGTGTAAAGCACCGACACGAGACCTCGGTTTAACGTCCCATCTGAAAGACTGTTAATTTTATTAGGGTCAGACGGGGGATCGAACCTGCGATCCCTGGATTACCAGTCCAGCGTGTTACCACTGGACTACATATCCGTCTGTCAAGATGCACTATGACTGGCCTACCATATATATATTGGTGAAATCGCGTGCAAGCGAATAGGATTGCTAACATTTCCCTCTCAATGTTTGCATAACCTTGCTCAGTGGATGTCAGCGTTTTGGACGCATAGGTCACTGGTCGGCCATTTTGCAAAATGGTCGCCCCGACTCCTAATTTAGAAGCATCGCATTCTAAAACAACCTGTTCCTGCGGGTTAAAATATATTAGTACGGGGTACTTGTGATTACGTCCTTCATTTTGTCAAATGACTCGGACTGGGGCGTATCCCATAGGAATTCAATGTCTTTCTTAAGTAGCATGCGCATTGGGGCTGTTACTTCTGCCAGATTAGGCGAAAACTTTTGCAAGTAATTGACCATGCCAAGCAGGGTTTCAAGCTCAGCACGATTCTTTGGAGGCTCAATTTTCGATATCGCCTCTATCTTTGAAGGATCCGGTTTCAAACCAGAAGAGGTAATGAGGTGACCAAATAATGGTACCTCTTGTACACCAATTCGACACTTGTCAGGATTGAATTTGATACCTATTTGTCGTGCTAGCTCAAGTACTGCCTTGAGACGCTCGTCATGTTCCTCCCTGGTCTGTCCGTAAATTAGTATGTCATCTACTATTGCAGACAAACCAGTCAGATCCTCAAAGATCTCGTTAACCTTTCTCTGAAATATGTCTTGACTCGAGTTAATTCCGAATGGTAGCCTTAAGTAACGGTACCTACCAAATATGGTACTAAAGGTCGTCAGATATGACGAGTCGTCATCGAGTTTTACGCTCCAGTAAGCATGTGTAATATCCAGCAAACTGAAATATTGAGCTCCATTCAGTTTTGCCGTTACGTCGTCTAAAGTTGGCATTGGATAATACGGCCTGCGAATTGCTTCGTTTAGTGCTTTAGGGTCAAGGCATATCCGTAACTGTCCAGTCTTGGGTTTCTCCACTACTACCAGAGAATTCACCCAATCTGTAGGTTCAGTGACTCTGGTAATAATACCATTTTTCTCCATTCTTTGGAGCTCATCATGCAATCTAGTTGTGAGTGCTTCCGGCACACGCCTAGGTGGATTTACAACTGGTACTGTGTTTTCTTTTAAAGCAGCATTACATCGTATGACATAAAATATATTCGAAAAATTCAAATTTTACGTATGGGTAGCAATGCTGCAACACATTCTTATATTATAAATTGTATAATTATGTTCAATTAGTAAACACTGTTTTTTGCAATAAAACAAACTCGAAACCGAAAGTAGGACTTTCCAAGTCGAACAGGTCACGCGCATTTATTTACAATCGGAACCGGATGTACATTCGGGATGAATCGTTCGCCTTCGGCAATACACGGAAACACGGTTTGGACACCGTCTTGACCCAGATTCTTATAAACGGGTAAACAAACATTAAAACCGTTCGTTATAAAATCACCGGTTTAGCGTATTTTGGCAATATACTACCTTCGACATACTCTGTTTACTTTGCTAGGTTGTTTTATAACTGTATTATATCCGTATTTATATAATTACTGATAACAGAAGTGAATATTCGAGAGTAAACACGAATTCACGTACTAGTTTCGTCTAAAAAACCCGTTCGTCTAACGATGATTTCGGGTAGTAACTTATTCATCCACATATACTGGTTACTCCCAGCATACACTACTGAATATGACAGGGTGGCGCTTGTCATGGACCGTTGATAAACATCTCATTTGAGACACATACTGTTGAAAATAACCACATACTAAGGTCAAAAACAGTCCCGAGTGGTACAATGGCCAGCAGCTCAGCAAAAATGGTAAAGCTGTGGCTGGACTGTACATAGTATCGTATACCAATCTACTTACCTACCCTACCCCTACCCTACCCCCTACCCTTATCTACCTACCGTTATCTATCTTCCTTCAATGTCGAACCCCTTACGGGGATGTAGACATGTTGCGCGTCAAAACCCACAAAGAAGTTAAAAGTATAAATAGTTATAAAAGCATAATTTAAGAAAGTAATGAAAATAAGTTGTGGTAAAAGTTTATAAAAGCAGCTGCGCAGAACAACTAGGGACTGGCATGGTCAATATGGCAAACTGTCGTATTGAATTTCTCTGTGGTAGGGAGATGGACAATGTCAGGAGGGAGATGGTTCCAATGGTAGATTGTTCGTGGGAAAAAAGGAAGACCTGTAGTAGTCTGTAGTTGCTGTAATATAGCTTATGGAATGGCAATGGCGAGCAGGACGGGAGAGAGGAACGAGGTAATTTTCAATGGGAATAGCAACAAGATCATTATGAATTGTATACAGAAGGGATAACCTATTGTCAATACGCCGTTGATCTAGTCTGCATATATTTGGGGAATGTAGCATGTCTGTAACAGTAGATGTACGATAGAAGTCAGCCTTTATCCAACGGGCAGCTCTTCGCTGGACACCTTCATATGGTCTATCAATGTGTGGGTATGGGGCAACCAGATCTCGGAGCCATATTCAAGCTGGGGTCTCACTAGTGTCTGGTAAGCCATGTATTAAGGGGTTCGGATTTGACCTGGAGGTTTCTACGTAGGAATCCTAATGTTTGGTTTGCTTTGTTAGTTGACCTTTTTATGTGAGTGTCCCACGACATGTTATTTGAGATATCCACGCCAAGGTATTTGGCTGAGGTGACCGACTCAAGTGGAGTTCATATCGACTGGGAATAGGATGTTTCCTTCTGGTGACGTGGATAACTTGATATTTGGAGGGGTAAAATGCCATGTCCCACTCCAACTCCCACCCTTCTAATCTTTTAAGATCGTTTTGGAGTGTGACCGATTCAATTGCAGATGATAGATAGACTGCAGTATCATCTGCAAAGATACAGACTTTGGAACTGATGTTTTGTGGGAGGTCGTTTATATAGGCTAGGAAAAGCAGGGGTCAAAGTACGGATCCATGTGGGACTCCAGAGGAATGGCATCTGAACTAATACCATTAAGGACAACTGACTGGAGTCTATTATCTAGAAAACTCTTAATCCACCTTAATATTTGACCTCTGACTCCATAGTCATGCATTTTTAGTAGTACTTTCTCGTGATTGACATTATCGAAAGTCTTATTGAAGTCTAATAGGATGAGATCTACCTGATGCTTATTGTAGACAGAGGTAACCATGTCATTGATTAGCATTACTAATTGGGTCACGCATGACCGTTTTTCTCTAAAACCATGCTGCAAATGGTACAGAATAATGTGGTTAGTGAACTGTTTTACTATCGAGGAGGAAACTAAGTATATATTCTAGAACCTTGCATAGAACACATGTCAGTGAGATAGGCCTATAGTTGGTGGGGTGTGACTTGTCCCCTTTTTGTAAATGGGAGCAACATTTGCTGACTTCCATTGGGCCGGCAGTGATCCTTCGTTGAAGGGAGGGAGGCCATTCCAATGGCATGCGTTAATATGGTGCGTGTGACCTAAATGTTACTAATGTATTCAATTACTTATGTACATTGTATGTTTTATTGATGCCAATCACTAACCAGTACTGAGATGCCTCACTCAATGACACTATATGAGCCCCAAACTAGTATCAAACCCGGGACCCTTTGAATCCAAATAAGACACTCTACCACTTTACCATGGACGACACACTAAGTAATTCTCTGAACCATATAACCCATATACATTCGTAGGAACAGATATTGCGTCTAACTACTGGTAAATTTCAAGATTATGTGGCACTTGGGTGTGTCATTCCTATATAATATATACGAGTAATGCATATTTACGTTTGTTTACCTGTTAGTCTCGTTTTGGCGAAAGTAGGTCAAACGGTGCGCACTATATAATAAGCCAAACCGTGTTTCCGTGTATGATGAAAAAACGTGGTATTTTGTCGTCCATTTTCCAGCAAGAACTATTACAGTAAGTTGAAACGGCCTCAATTAGTATTACAATGTATCTCAAATGATGTAAATGTGATTGGGTTTTACTTGGATATCGTGCAAAATGTTTCATATGCCGAATAAGTATTAAATTAATGTGAAACCACCTCGGAAGTCATTGGGGGCGCATATGGGATATTTTAACAAATCATTATAAAGATGCAGAATTTAGGCATCAATACTTGATCATATTTATTAATTAATAGATTCGTGTGGGGCGGGGAGGGCTTACATATCCTGTTTTTATTGTGGCTAAAGTACATTTCAAGTATTTAGTTTATAAAAAAATATTTTAGCTCCCGATTGCGAAACATGTTAATTGTTATTATAACTAATATTAATCACTCTCGAGACCTCATTCCTGATGGAATCCATCGCCACGAGGGAGAGGCAACGTGGAATTTAAATGCCTAGCCTAAGGGCATAATCGTAACGGCTCCAGCGTGGCTTGAACTCCGGACCTTTCTTCCGTGGGCCAGCATCGCATTTGGAATTGAACGGTCCCAGGTGTCATTGAGCAAGGCACCTTACACAAATGGCTTAGTACTGTTTAACCGCTTAAGTCGGCTAAACCTGCCCAGGACAACATAATAGGGGTTTGACATTAATGGAACATACATACAAATTGGTTTGTTTCGGAAAATGTCGCACTTGCACGGGATTCATACATGGTTTACCATTATAATGTGTGGCGTGCGTGGTCCAGTGGTAGAGCGTCAGATTTGGAATCGAACGGTCCCGGGTTCGATACTCGGGTCAGGCCACGTATGTCATTGAGCAAGGCACCTCACACACATTGCTTGGTACTGGTTAATCGCTTAGGTCGGCTAAGCCTGCCCAGGAAAACATGTCTAAGTCCCCGAGAGGGGTTTGACATTAAAGGAACATCATCATCATCAATCCTCTTCACCCCGGTTGGGGTATAGGGCCTTCACCACTGCTCTCCACTTGGACCGGTCCGTTGCTGCTGCTTTGGCTTCCCCCCCAGGACATCCTGCTTCGGCGCAGCTCACTGTCCAGAGTCCTTCGCCATGTCGTAACTGGTCGACCTCTTTTCCGTGTGCCCTGTGGATTCCAATCCAGTGCTTGGCGTGCTATGTTGGGCTGGTCTCGCCGTAGAGTGTGCCCTATCCACCGCCACTTCCTCTGTGTGATAGAGTCTGTGATGGGGTCCTGTCTTGTTTGCCGCCACAACTCCTGGTTGGTGATCTTTTCTGGCCATCTGATGTGTAGGATCTGTCTGAGGCAGTTGTTGATGAATACCTGTAGTTTGTGGTCAAGGCCCTTGGTGCGTCTCCAGGTCTCAGCTCCGTACAAGAGGACTGTCTTAACATTCGTCTCAAACAGTTTGAGCTTTGTCTTGAGGTGGATGTTATTGTTGTTCCATACTGGCTTCAACGTCACAAAGGCATGTCGTGCTTTCCCAATACGGGCTTTGATGTCTTCTTCTGTTCCCCCCGTTTTGCTGATGACACTGCCGAGGTAGGTGAAGGAGTCAACATTATCGATTGGATGGCCATCTATCTGAATGGGTATGTTCCTTGCCGCGTTTACCCTGAGGCACTTGGTCTTCTTAATGTTGATCTCCAGCCCTGTAGTCTTCGCAACTGTGTGTAAGCGTTCTGACTTCTGTTGCATGTGTTGGTGTGTGTGGGACAGGAGGCCTATATCGTCCGCAAAGTCGAGGTCCTCCAACTTCTCTGTAAGTGTCCACTGTATTCCTCTTGGTCTGTCTACTGTCGTTCTCATTATCCAGTCCAGTACGACGGAGAAAATGAGAGGCGAGAGCATACAGCCCTGACAGACGCCGGTGCTGACAGGAAATGGCTGTGAAAGGTTCATGTCATGGATCACATGGCAAGTGGTGTTGTTGTACAGGCTCCGAATAATGTTGATGATCTTTCCTGGTATGCCGTAGTGCCCGAGGATGCTCCATATGACGTCTCTATCAATCGTGTCAAACGCTTTCTTGAAATCGATGACGTTGATGTAGATTGGAGACTGCCATTCGATGGACTGTTCAACGATGATGCGGAGTGTTGCTATCTGATCCGTGCATGATCTTCCTGCCCTGAATCCTGCCTGTTCTTCCCTCAGCTTGGCGTTCACTGCATTCTTGATCCTTTCTAGTAGGAGTCTTGTGAGGACTTTACTTGGGATAGACAGTAGCTGGATGCCCCTCCAATTCTGGCAGTTGCTGAGGTCACCCTTCTTGGGTAGCTTGACGATGTGCCCTACTCTCCATTCTTCTGGAACCACTTCTTCATCCCAGACTTGCTGTATACGGTCTAGTAGTAGTGCTGCTGTGGTCTCAGTCGATGCCTTCAGTGCTTCTGGTGGGATGTTGTCTGGCCCCGGTGCTTTCCCATTTTTGATCTTGTTGATGGCCCTTGTCACTTCATTCCTTGTGATCTGTCCCATCTCTACTTCCAGTTCTGGTCCGTCTGCTATGTCTGGTGGGTTGGTCACAGGTGTACCGCTGAGTAGTTCCTGGAAATGGTCCTTCCACCTTGTCATCTGGTCTTCTGGTTTGGAGAGGGTGTTACCATCAACGTCCTTCACTGGTTTGTTGGGGTTGCTCCTTCTGCCGGAAAGTTGTCTAGTTATGCTGTATAGGGTCTTCATGTCGTTGTGGTATGCTGCTTCCTGTGCTTGTCGTGCGCTCTTCTTGACTTCTTTGTTCTTGGTGCTGTATTCTCCCTGGATGTTCTGTTTCTGTGCTCTGGTTTTCGCCTGCTTCAGTCGGTGCCGAATTTCTCTTCTTTCTTCAATGATCTGGATGGTGTGGTCTGTGAGCCAGGTCTTGTACTTCTTCGTTCTAAATCCCAGCTTCTCTTCGCATGTCGTTGTGAAAGAGCATTTGACGCGGTCCCACTTCTTTTCCAACGATCCGTCTTCTAAGTCGGCTAGGGCCTGAAACCTGTTGCCGAGGGCGATGGCGAACTCTTGCTGTTGCTCTGCTGCCTTCAGTTTGGATGTGGCGTATCGCTTGTTCTACTGGATGCCCGTCTTTCTTGCACTGGCAATTCTGACTTGTAGTTTGGCGATGACTAGTTCATGGTCGGAACCTGCATCAGCTCCTCGATACGCTAAAGGAACATACATACATACATAATATATTACTGAGGCGACCACAGGCGAGAACTGATTATTGCCCGGTACCGAAACTAGTTGACCACAGCTGGCACAAGCTACATTGAATATATACGACATAGTCTATAAACTAGTTGACCACAGCTGGCACAAGCTACATTGAATATATACGACATAGTCTATAAACTAGTTGACCACAGCTGGCACAAGCTACATTGAATATATACGACATAGTCTATAAACTAGTTGACCACAGCTGGCACAAGCTACATTGAATATATACGACATAGTCTATAAACTAGTTGACCACAGCTGGCACAAGCTACATTGAAAAACACAACAAAACAACCACACCACAACACAAAAAACACAACAAAACAACCACACCACAACACAAAAAACACAACAAAACAACCACACCACAACACAAAAAACACAACAAAACAACCACACCACAACACAAAAAACACAACAAAACAACCACACCACAACACAAAAAACACAACAAAAAAAACAAAAAAAAAAAAACAAACAAAAAAACACAACAAACCCACCACAAACAACACACAAAACAAACAAAACAAAACACCACAACCAAAAAAAACAAAACCACACAAAAAACAAAAACCAAAAACAAAACAAAAAACAAAAAAAAAAAACCACACACAACAACCAAACAACACAAACCCCAAACCACACCACCAACAACCAACCCCACCATTCCAAATCTGGCACTCTACCATGGGTGTCACACAATTAAATACACATTCCAGCTTTATGTCTTATAACTAACATATCTAAACCATCAAAGCATCAGTAGCAACATAGCTTTTTGTTGTTTTTGCAATACCGTTGATGATGTTTGCTGTGCAGACATACATGGCATTATAATACAGTATTGTGCGCTAGATGTAGTCCTTTTAGACAGTACATTTGCTCATTCGGATGCGTATCAATGTGATATAAAAAGTGTTCTTCACTGAATCATGGATGTCACACAGGGCTACGTCACACATACAGTGAGTGACGCACCATCACAGTGAAGTCACATTGTTTGTTTAAAATGTTTTAATAAGATACTGTATTTTTTTCTCAATGGGATTCTGGCTGTTTATTTATGTACCTCATAGAAAATTCATTGCATTTACAGGTTGTCATTGAGCAGGGTGTTGAGAAGATGCAGAATCTGGTACTCAATGATCAATCTCCACCACCATAACCAGACCTCTACAACCAGCTGTTAGTACACAATATTGGTACAGGTGTGGACATTGCAATGAGATGGGGGCAGACTTGAACAAATAGTGTGGATGTCTGCCCAGCAATTGCATTTCAATGCGCAACGTAAGATTAAGAATATATTCCAGTCATATATCAGTCAAATATGACTGTGCCAGTGCAAGTAATAAATGTTTGGATGATATTTGCATCACTTAAAGTGTTACAAATGGAAGTTGATAGTGTGTGTGTTTTACGGATATTTAACATCGCTATTTAACATCGCTACACCTATTGAAGAGATTAGTGATTTTAGTGGATTGTGCATAGTGATTTTAGTGGATTGTGCAATGATACATACAGAGTCTCCTCTGCCTCGTTTACGTGAACGGTTTTGAGTCTTATCCGAAAGACTATGATGTGAGTCATTTTAGTATGGTATAGTGGTGAGTTTAACCTGCATGTTTAACCACTGGACCGCTATATAATTGAAGTTGATTCTGATCACAAATTATTATTCACTTGTTTATAAGTAACCTCACGTATATAGTTGTGGCTGTCCAATTAGCGCAGTGGTTAATGCGCTCGCTTCTCACAAATGCAACCCGTGTTCGATCCTCACATTTGGAAGTATGTGAGATGGTACGGTGGTCACCAGATCAGACAGGTTGGTTTTCCGCGGGTACTCTGGTTTCCTCCGACACGTATGACCACAAATACTCAGTCATCCGCTCCAACAAGAGTGATTAATACAAGATGTTACAGCTTGTTTCCCAGTCAGTGTTATATAAATAAAGTTTAAACTTAACCTCGTACAGTTGTCACAGGTGAGCTTCCATTGGACATCATTGATATACCTCCTCCCTTATGTCATAATGTTAATTGACGAAACTTCCAACATTTTAAAAATCAATCTAATATCAGAAACCATAATTCTCTTCTCAGATAATGTGGCTAGTGGATATGTATACTAGCTGTGTTGCAACTATAAGCATTCATTGGGCGACCTGTTATGTTAAACTAGCATTAAATAGAATACAAATCGTGTAAAGTATTGTTTATTTTAATGTCACCCTTATTGAAAGGGCCAGCCATTTCTTGCGAGGTTCAAACTTTCAACCTCCATGCCATGGAGAATATGCGAACGTTCCAGATACTGTGTTTGTATAACCCTTTGAACTCTGGTGAGCACACTTAGGCCTTCAAAAGTTCATGGTGCTCTTGTTTAAATTAACTTGCATCCTAGAAATTACTAACTAATACGAAATGTCAATAATACATTCAGGCTTTTGATGATAATTTACTATTGTTTCAGATTGAACAGTTGATCCTAGACGGACAGGTTCTGACATTGTCTTCGGTACTACATGGAAATGTTGGGACACAATGGAATATACGTATGGAAATGTTGAGACGCAATGGAACAAACTAATAACCAATCTTAATGCAATGAATTGCTGTATAATCATCTGGAATAAAAGTGCATTAAATGACAATTGTTCTCTTATTTCTTTGTTTCAAATAAAGTTTGAGGGGGAGATAAGTTAGTCAGTAATCCTCAAATCATGTTGACTCATCACAGTTTGTTCTGTCCGTTTTTCTTCACACTGCATAGTGTCTGGATATGATTGGCATTATCGCATATATATCCATACTATTTTGGTTCTTTCACAACATAACGTGTCCAGTTGTTGCTATATTCTACATAGCCTGTAAATAAAATACAATATCAATAATACTGGTACTAAACCTAACTAGAGACAGTTTACCCTGACAAACCAGACAATGGTTAAAATTATCGTCAAACTACTGATCTGGTTTTGTACGAAGCAACTGTTGTGTAAATGAGTTATCACACAAGTTAGTATTGTAAGCTGGCCTAGTTTTACACAATGATCCCATTTTAACTCAGAAGTTTATATGAAGCTATTGACAGAGTGCTACATCCACTATCTGTCTGCAACACCCACTATATCTCCATAGATGAGTATCTAAGGTAGTCGGTCACCTGCTTCTCAACTATATAGGTTCAAATTCCACTGGTGGTGTCCAATTATATCAGGTTGGTGGTTTTACAAGGTGCATGAAATACTGCTCAGAGGGCACCTGGATATATAAGCTGTTATGCTGTCGGTAATATACAAATTTCAGAATGACCATAAAGTCTAGATAGGCCTGTAAACAGTGTTTTACAAAATGTCACAAATACATCTATAAAACATGAAAAAGTTGGCAGTTTCTTACGGAGGTCGTGCACCCAAGTACTGGAGCCTGCCCAGGAAAGGTGTTAGGTAAACTGCCCGCCAGCGATATAGCCCAAAATGCTACTGATGCAGGTGTAAAACCCGAAATAAAACTGGAGAATAGCACTTGGATTGCTGGTATTTGACAAAAGATTAGCATGACCCTGATTCAACATTGAAAGGTCAAACACATGGTATTGTTTATTTGACAGTTCATACGAGGTTTCCTACTATAGAAATCAATTGGAGTGGACTCGTCGCTGATCACACAGACATTTGACCGAATTCACACACAATCGTACACCAGCAAACATCCACAAAGTCTATCAACATATATTTGAGATACCCTGTCCCCAGACAGACGTAGCTATAAACATTAGCACCCATTCCTATCGCATGGTTAATTATTTATTGATGGAAAAAAACAAATTACATTCTTCAAGTAATATGAACATTTCTTTAGGTGGTGGCATATTCACGACCCTTTGAGGAGGGTTATATAGTGTCCAAAGTATCGATATACAGTCAATAGAATAAACTATTACATGGTCATTCAGGCATTATAAATTTATACCTGTTTATATAATAATAATAAATTAAATAAGGTGTGAGAATCTGGTCTATTAAAATAAAATAATTAATATGCGACACAACTGCTTTAGTGTAGATTCAATGTATTAATGAAGTTACCTTATGAATGATCTCTCTGTTATTCAATATTGTGGTGTTTGCGTCGGCGTTCATCTTGTGGACACTCGACAGTACCCTGATGTCTTCAATAATACACAGTTCTGATCCAATTCTGCAACAAGAATGACACATACCCATAACAATTCTTAATTTTAGCTGGGTGAATATCTTATCTAGTTTATTCAAATTGCTTGATTGCGAAACAAGTTATTTCATCATTAGTTTAATTGATATCGCTGCCTCATCCCCTTAATGGAACACATTATCATGAGGAAGAGGCAGTGTTGATTTAAACGGCTTCACTACATACATCATCACTATGGTTCTGAAGGGGCGCAAACTCACACCATTATGGTATATTATTAAAACCTTTCAAATTAAAGGTTATTGCATACATGTGGGTATGCAAACTCACAAAATGAAATGGGTGTTGATTAGATTCCTGGCAAAAAGAACAACAAATGCCTAGCAGACCATCTGTTAACCCATCTCCATACAAACGACAGCCATTTAGCTATCCTGCAGTGGATAAGAAGCCGCCATATATATCCCACCTCCATAGATATTACTGGGACTACATGATATTCTGGCCTTTATTATGAACATTGGTTTGGCTGCTACATTGTCAATGTATGTCGCATTGGCGTCAAGAGGTGCTTCTATGAGGGAATGGGTTACGGTACAAATATGTAATTTGCAGTTGTCCCTAAACAAAGACCCCCCTGTTCAAGCAGGTTGTCATCCCTGCCCCACCTTGGCCATTTTAGAAAGGTGTATGGTAAGTGGAGTAACATGTAGATGTGTTGCCAGAAATAAACCCACCAAAAATGCAAACTGGTTTTGACGCCCCCCCCCCCGACAAAAGAACGTCCAAAGGGGGGCGGGGCTATTTTTTTCGAATAGCCTTTAATGCATGAGAATCAGTAATAGAAATGTATGCAATGATTCGTAATAATTATGTATCAATCTTTCTTATGGCACAGTCTTTGATATTGCTAAACACCATTTTCCACTTGTCTCCTGCATGTATATATTACATTTAGAATTAATAGCGTATTAACTGTAAAAACAAATACATTCATTGTTACTTTGAATATCAAAAGTATTATAAGCACAACCAATTTGGTATTTACGAACATATATAGTCGATAAAGTAACTGTCTTCCTTCTCAAATATGTCTTGGTTTTATACCCCGTGGGGAGCCCCATAAATTATAACGATTGTTTGTAAACAAGTATGTCCAGTTTGTCCACTGACATACCATAGTATGTTGATTTTAACCGCTACAATGCTTAAACTACGGGTAGTTATAAGATACATCGTTAGTGCTCAAAACTAAATAATTCTTACAAAATAAAACGTAGCAACAAACCTTGCGTTTAGTAGATAATACGCGACGGAATTGGTGAATTTCAATGTCTTTCTAAATCCTCCACATTTGCACCACGTTGTCTGTTTTAATTGAATTACTTGATATGTCGATTCATAACCACTGTTGTATAGGTTTATGCAAGGGGTTTTGACATTAATGGGACATACGTACACTTCTGTCATGTTCAACGTGCTTTTCTACATCCGCTATTTCACGCATGCGCGTTGTGCGTGTTTACATTTTGGTTTGTTGATGAACAGTGCGTGTTGACGTAAACAAATTCGCGTATACGACGGTTTAAATTTATTGGAATGTTATCGTTTCTGAGCGACTATTTCGATTTTTGTAAACACACACCCATTAGTATTTACATTTTACACAAAACATCCATTATTACGATGTAATGCTGCTGTGCAGTTTACAAATCCCAGGAAGAACACAAATGCCTTTAAAAAGGTCACGGTAACTTCTCATAACACGGTTTTTGTCTAAGCAATCTGGGTCATTGCCCGATA
Organism: Archivesica marissinica; assembly: GCA_014843695.1. Classification (NCBI taxonomy): domain Eukaryota; kingdom Metazoa; phylum Mollusca; class Bivalvia; order Venerida; family Vesicomyidae; genus Archivesica; species Archivesica marissinica. Next base: position 78,433,937 of record CM026397.1, read on the forward strand.
TAGCGTATGTTAACTGTATCAGTCCTAGGTCAACAGACGTCTGTAAACTGAGAAGGGGTACAGCTGGAGTATCTCCAATATGGAACACAGCTGTTACAGCTGTATCATTGTGTCGGCAAGGCAAATTTATGCTACCTACTACGGAAAGTTCATTTCCTGTATATGAGTTTAGCTTCGAGTTGGAGGCACCTAATGGGGAATATACGTTGAGGGAATTAAATTGCCGCATAGGCAATATGTTAGCGACACTGCCTGTGTCTACCTTAAATCTAATAGGGTCTTGGGAAGGACCAAGGGTCAAATCTACAAATGCACGATCAGGAGAAGAAGTACTTACTCGACATCTCTCGGAGTTTGTTCCAAAGACAACTCTGTCTCTTATTATTTCATCAGTCTCCTTAAAGTCACAGTCTCTAGATTTAATTTTCAATCTGGTAACAAATGCATCAACCGATTCCGCCACTTGCATTTCATTGTAAAATTAAACTGGATTAAGCTTGGGTTGAACATGGTTTCTAAACCGTGTATAGAACGTGTCAAGCTTCTTCCTATCGTCTTCCAAAATGTCTGTCCATGTGTGGTATAGTTCCCTTCCTTTATCACCTACCCACAGTAATAGGTACGACACCTTTTGTTCTTCCGATTTATCTTTTACGGGTCCACTGAATATAAGTATCACGTGCCTTTCAAATTTGTCCCATTGTTCCGGCAAGTTTGTATTCTCCCAATCAATCACTGGTGCAGGTATTCCTTCCATTATTATTATCCCAGTTCTGACACCATGTAATGTTTTGTAATCGTATGTAAGGGTTATTTTATAATTATGGATTATAATAGTAAGTCCAATATCAATGTTATTGGACTTACTATTATAATCCATAATTATAAAAGAACGCTTACATACGATTACAAAACATTAGACAGGATGCAGAATCTAAAATTGTTACAACTGATAAACGTGAGGGGAACAACATGGAAACATATATATATATTATTATGATATGTATGGATGAAGAAAAGTTTTGCTTCCATCTTGGCAAATGTATTTGAATATATTTTTAGGCCATAACAAAATACACTGTATTTAGACGTTTTATGGCGATTTTCGGAACTCGCTTTTAAAGAGATATAGCACATATATTATCACTTAAGGTATATTTTAACATAATTTAATGTTTATCTAAAACACATACTAATACTTATATAAGACAAAACTAATATATGTGTTCAAATCAGTATGCATGTATAATATTCACTCACTATATTTATTTTGAAAGCATTAGTGATGTGACATTGTTGCGAGGTTATTATAATATATATTTCAGTTTACACAACATATCAAAGCATGTCAGTTTCACTACATGCTTTAGTCTCTACTTTCAGAGGGATTGAAAGGATGTTTACACCAGTCTTCTATGTTTTCATGATGATCATCGTGAGAACATTTGCATATGGCTGTACAAGGGATGCCTGCCTTTCTACAGAGGCAACGTCTCGTTCTACATTGTCCAGCTTGCGAGCAGCCACAACTGGTTAGCTATAAATAGTTTGCTGGTACAGCATCCTGATTCATTAACAGAGGTTTCAGTAAGTCCCCATCCTTTTTCCAGCCACACAGTAGAGGTGATGGTACATCTGGCTCAGCAATCAGGGAATGGCGCCAGACAAAGGCTTCAAAGTGTGACCGTTTTATATGTAGCGTCAGGGTATCATGCGTGGGTGGGATGTTTTCTAAGGTTTTCTTGGACTTTAAAGTTGGAGAGAACAGTCTGTATATAAGTGTCTGCAATGTCCCCAAACATTTTTGCATCTTTTGGTTTTCCTATAGCCTGCACTAATGCCATTCCATCAATAATGGTGCATGTATTGTCAGCTGATGGGGGCAAATCCTCTTTCACAATGTCTTGCTCCAGCTCCAAAGTTGTGATTTATCGGTTGGTCTCAGACTTCCATCTGTGTTTGCCAGTGCTAAAGGTACTGGACATAATTCTTTTTCCAGTAACTGATCAATGTTAATATCCCGCCCAGATTCAATTGTTACTGCCAGCCGTTGGAAGAGATTTCTATCTGCCTTTATTTAGACCGTCTTCTGTTTATCCGATTTAACATCCACTACATAAAGAGATGCAAAAGTTTTGGGCTTAACTTTTGTAAGTGATGCATGAAAATTAGTGTTTTTTTCTATCAGTCTCTCTTTGATGAATGTGTTGATCACCTTCTTTCCATTTGTCTTGCCATTCAATAAGCTATCTGTGATATCTTCTGAGTCAATGCAGAAGACATTAAACTTTTGGAATGTATCGATGAGTTTTACAACATCAGCTTCATCTCTCTTTAGTCTAGATGGACCAAGATCTTTGTGATCCCATTCATCATCATCAAGTTCTGGTTTCAAACCAAACATTGTCCAAGTGGCCTGCCTGATCTGGTATTGTAGCTCAAACTCCATTTCTCCCGCGCTGATTCAGTTCTTGTGATCCATACAAGACCACCAGATACTTTTCCTAACTTGTTAATGTGTTCTAGACCTTGGTCATCTGGTAGCTGGTTAAAATGATGGTTTGTTTCTTTGACTACAAAATCTCCATCCATGAATCCCTTGTACACTTCTTCCTCAAACTGTGTTGCATCAGCCAGAAACACTGTTGCCCATCTGGTATAATTGGTGTGGTCATAGAGAGCAAACCAGGGGGTCATCTCAGCCAAACTAGAAAGGAATAGTTTCCAATTACCCTCTCGTAGTGATCTTGTGAATCTGAGAAGAATACTGACCAAGTCCATATAATTTCTCCAGAATAGGTAAGTTGGATTATCATTATTTGATTTATCATATTCTGTAACATAATCCTGCATTTGATGTAGAAAGGGAATCATTTCATTGATTGCTGCTTCAATCTGATCCTCATCCTTTTGTTGGAATCCTTCAGCAACTTCCTTGGCCAGTCGTAGGATGGGTGTATCCAGATCTTTGTTATTTGTCACCATCCACTGATCAAAGGTAGGCCACAGGATCCTCCACAAAGATTCCAGAGTTAATTTATGGGCTCGTGCTATTCGATTCCAACCCCTTCCACTGAGAATGTTGTCAGCTGTTGTTTCTCCATACACACCACTTTCAACCCACACATCTTTTAGTCCTGAATCTGTCATAAACTGACCAATGACTTTGGAAAAGTTTAGTTGTGTGTGAAATCCACCTAACATTATGATGTTTTCGCATTCCTCTGGTTTCAGCCACTGCAGCATTGTTCCCTTTGAATATAACTGTTCATCAAATGTTAGAACTGTATACTTTTGGCCTAATGCTTTGGTCATGTTAACACACATGTCCATGACAGTCCAGATGACATCATACTCATGGGCTGGAGCATTAATTATTGGTAGGTGACCAATTTTAGTGACTGGCACTGACTTAGCATTTACTGATGATGCTTCATTGAACCCACTCCATGCAGGTACACATTGTTCTCCTGGATTGACCATCCTTGAAAGAATCCAAGATAAGTCTTGTACCTCAGCTTTCCTGAGTTCACTCTGATCAGGCTCAAACTGGTTCAGATTTAGTTCTTTAGCAAACACAGGATCTGGCTTTTGTGAACCAATATCTGATTCTTTAAGTTTATTGAATTCCTTGGGTATTGTAACCTTTCTTTGTGATGTGAACTTTATATCAGGAGATGAATTTTGGTTGTCACCTGTGATGAACATAGCAGACTGTGATGCATGGAAAGTTCCCTTTCCATCAAGGGTCTCCTCATTGATATCAATGTTATCGTTAGCAAACCTCACATAATTTGTCTCAATGTTATTTGTAAGGTTAATTGGGATGTATGTGTTGTTGTTTTCTTTGTACTGTTCAAGGGCAGCTTGCACTATAGAACTGTCCACCCTTTGTACAGCATCATAACTAATTGAGTGGCACTGAAATATTGTCAGATACTAAACCTGAACTATATCAACAATGCCAAATCACATATTACAATGTTTACACTTTCTCTGTATACATTGTTCAAAACAGTTGTATGCTTTATTATGAATGTATCAAGCGGGTTTTGATAAGGATTAGGCCATAATAAAATATTTCCTAGATTTTCATCCCCGCCCGCCCCCGTTTTTAGGGCCCGCCCCGATTTTTTTTATTACTATTTGAAAAAAAAAAAATCTTGTCAAGTTGAATCTTGTCAAAACACCATTTTATCAGCATAAATATCGATATCCTGAAAATATAAAATAAAAAATAAAATTTCACCCCCCGCCCCCATTTTCAAAAAAATTTGGATGAAAATCTAGGATTTATTTTATTATGGCCTTAGGCCAATTTTATAAAGGAACTTGGAAGGGGCAGCACAAATTCACAAATGTTGGTGTTCTGTTGCTGTGCCATGCTACATATTATAATACATATCTGGAGATGTCCATATTAAAATATTACTTTCAAATTATGTGATCAATAATCTGTAGATATCAGAATTAAAATGTTTCTTTCTAGATAGCTGTACTGATATAGACTTATAGATATAGATTATATATAGCTGTACTGATATAGACTTATAGATATAGATTATATATAGCTGTACTGATATAGACTTATAGATATAGATTATATATAGCTGTACTGATATAGACTTATAGATATAGATTATAGATAGCTGTACTGATATAGACTTATAGATATAGATATTACTTTCTAGATAGCTACTGATATAGACTTATAGATATAGATATTACTTTCTAGATAGCTACTGATATAGACTTATAGATATAGATTATAGATAGCTGTACTGATATAGACTTATAGATATAGATATTACTTTCTAGATAGCTACTGATATAGACTTATAGATATAGATTATTATTTTATACCAATATTAGTAGGAAAAAAATCAGATCAGTTTTGAACACTTTGCCTAGCTGGTACTTTTTATTTACAATACACAACCATCAACCATTGTGTATATAATATTTATTGAATAATAACTAAATACTGTATATTTAAAAAATATTAGTATTACTATGTAGTTCGCAGGTCAGTGAAATAAACAAGTCCACATATTAGAAGTGGAATTAATTAGGTTTAACTATTAAGATATTTAATTTTACAATTTTTTTTTAAATTGCGGACATTGCAGTTTGGGTTGGGGATGGATTATCTCATAAAAGCATGTATTAAAATACTATTTTCTATTTACAACCATAGTACATGGAGAGTAGAGATTACAGCCTTTAAAATGATACCAAATATATGTTATTTGAGACCTGAAAAACTATTGTATTCAGCCATAATAGTTAACTGGTGTAATTATGTGTTTACAGATTTTCGGAAAATTATCATTTATATGGTGACCCCTTGTCAGTGCTGATAATATATGGTTAAACTCATTTGCCAGAGTGGAAGCAATACTTTTTGGAGACCTCTATAACAGTATAAAAGATTAAGATGGGTTTCCATGTTGTTCCCTCCATGTTTAGCAGAACTTGTTTCTAGGGCTTTTTATCAGAAATGCATCTAGACTACATTATAATATAGACCGACCGATACACACTATCACTTTAGGGTACCGCTACGCGAAAGACAACTATTTCACGCTCTACTATCGAAACACGTGAAATGAATATGTTCATTGACAGCTACCCTCTAATACAGATGTCTGATACATATAGTTTGATGATTTATTAATAACATTGCTTTGTGTGTGTGTGTTTCACGTTTATTTATCGTCGCTACCGGTTGCCCATATGAGCGACGCCTCCTGAAGAAATTAGTTATTTTAGATTTTGGAGGATAGTGCATGATACAGACAGAGAACAATTCCAGAATATCCTCTGGTTCTTTTACGTGCACTGTGTAAAGCACCGACACGAGACCTCGGTTTAACGTCCCATCTGAAATACTGTTAATTGTATTAGGGTCAGACGGAAGATCGAACCTGAGATCCCTGGATTACCAGTCCAGCGTGTTACCACTGGATTACAGATCCGCCTGTATTGCTTTGTGAACATTGTAACTATTATTTAAACTCATTTAAGTTAGGCCAATAGCAATACTAGTGTGGTAAACAGTTGCTTCTTACGTCTCTATAAAACGGACATACGATTAAGAAATGATATTCTGTTTCAATACAATTCAAATGGCAATGTGTACACATTTTCTGTTAAATACATTCAATAGCAAACGACCACTAATTTAATATCATATATAGGCGTTATACATAATGAGTACACGAAGTTTCTGACTTCACCAATAAATGAACAATACCGGCATTATTCAGCATGACAATGGACTATATGGCACCATGCGAACATGGACACAAGCGACCATTGAACGTTACAGATTATAAAACGTCATTAACATTGTCGCGACGTTTCAAATGTTCTTTGAAAAACGTTTGTTTATGTGTGTCGCTAAACAGGTCACAACTTTCTCAATTGGTAACATCGAGTTGAATTTTTCAGAATTAGTTTTCGAGACATTATGGTATATACATGATATGTCGACTTGTTAATTATTTTCGAGTGACATTTTCGTCAGAATAATACGCATTACTATAAGTCTAAACTTTATTTATTTTACAACGATTGCGAAGCCAGTTTTTTAACAACATAATTATATTAATCACTCTCTTTGGCGCGGATGAGCGCGTAAATGTGGTCATTCGTGTGGGAGGAAATCGGAGTACCCAGAGAAACCCACCTCTCCGATCCGGCGACCACCGTACCATCTCACATACTTCCCGATCCGAGGATCGAACCCTGGTTGCATTGGTGAGAAACGAGCGCGCTAACAACTGCGCTAGTTGGACAGCTGCTATCAAGCTCAATTTGATAGCCTGTTCATTCCTATTAGATGTACATTGATAGCCTGTGCATTCCTATTATATGTACATTGATAGCCTGTTCATTCCTATTAGATGTACATTGATAGCCTGTTCATTCCTATTAGATGTACATTGATAGCCTGTTCATTCCTAGATGTACATTGATAGCCTGTTCATTCCTAGATGTACATTGATAGCCTGTTCATTCCTATTAGATGTACATTGATAGCCTGTTCATTCCTATTAGATGTACATTGATAGCCTGTTCATTCCTATTAGATGTACATTGATAGCCTGTTCATTCCTATTAGATGTACATTGATAGCCTGTTCATTCCTTAGATGTACATTGATAGCCTGTTCATTCCTATTAGATGTACATTGATAGCCTGTTCATTCCTATTAGATGTACATTGATAGCCTGTTCATTCCTATTAGATGTACATTGATAGCCTGTTCATTCCTAGATGTACATTGATAGTCTGTGCATTCCTATTAGATGTACATTGATAGCCTGTGCATTCCTATTAGATGTACATTGATAGTATGTTCATTCCTATTAGATGTACATTGATAGCCTGTGCATTCCTATTAGATGTACATTTTGTAAATACAATAATGGAGTCAATTCTTGTATAGAGACTTCAATTACATAACTAATAAGTAACCGTTTTCAACCTTACTAAATTTCGAAGAGTTTATACATTTATAATTTAGAATTTTTGTTCGTTACAATTAAGCACATCAAATACTTCATATCTTTACACAGATAATTACTGCTATTCACTAGATAGTTATTATGCAACATCTATATTACTCGTCTGCGCAATATGATGACAGGAGATTAGTGTCAATCAGTATAAACATTAATTGTTTGTTCTGTTGTATATTTTATTCTTTATTTCAGTCTCATCAATGTACAGCATATAACAAACATAGAATATAGTTTACATATTAAAAAGTACATTGCCACTCAATTCAGAGTTACAAGAGACTATGCATATATACATCATTCATCTATAACATATTGCACTACTATAGTATATACATGTACATGTGATAACTACATGTGTGAGATAAAGCTGAAAAGCAGTCGCTAATTGAAATTTAAAATCTTATTAAGATGTAATGGAATGAAAAATACTGAACGCAAAATAAGCACTACTGCGCAAACTAAAAAATGTTTTAAAAGATCAAATACCAATTCCAATTAGATTGGGATTAGCCTAATTAGCATATGCTTTTCAGTTGTAATAAAATGTGAAGACGACATATAAAACACTCAATAGACATTATTTACATAGATAAGAGGAACGTCGTTGTAAAATACTAAAACAGGTTTTGGCAGCTAATTGTATATTTGGATACATAATAAACGTGTATGCCACATGGATGTACGCCACGGGCATTCTGGGTCCATAAAGATCTGAACCAGGTTAAATAAATAAGAATTAAACTTTTCGCAAAATTTAAATTGTGAATTGGATCTTTTAATTATAGGAAAGAGTCTCTAATATTCTTTTATTCTCTTTAATAAGCATTGACGTCGCACCCGCCCGCCTTCGTGGTCGAGTGGTTACGGTCGCTGACTTGTATTCCACTGTAACCTATCATCATTGATGGTCACGGGTTCGAGCCCCGCTCAGGCCGTGTCTCATTTATATGAAAAAGTTGGCAGTTTCTTACGGAGGCTGGTGCACCAAAGTACTGGTTAACCGCTGGAGCCTGCCCAGGAAAGGTGTTGTTAGGTAAACTGCCCGCTGGCGATATAGCCCAAAATGGTGCTGATGCAGGCGTAAAACCCGAAATATAACATAATTTGACGTCGCACTATATTGTATTATTTTATGAAAGCTGACTTAAATATTAAATGTATTGTAATCGGGTCTTCTCTGATATAACAAGGGAGGTAAATTGATCAAATAGAGAACAATTTTGCTAAAATGCCATTTGCGGCACTAGCATATAGATGCACGAAACCGCACACAACTGTCTATGTTAATTTAACCGAGACCGGCGAATAATAACTAGAATATTCACAATACACATAATGAATATACTGACCAAGCAATAATACGTTTGTAGTTGACATTAGATAATTTCCGTCATTGCAAACTAGTTGTTTCTTGCGTCTAGTATAATTCATATGGGCTCACTTACGACTTAAGCTACATTGTATTTATCTGTATTCTAAGCAGGAAAAATTGCTGGATATATAAGTGTTAAATATACGTACGTTTACTATGCTCAGCCGTATTATTACAAATATAAGCGCTGCAGTATCCTGTTACCAATTCATGAGGGAGAGAGAAGAGGCAACGTGGACTTTAAATGCCTTGCCTAAGGGCACAATCGTAACGGCTCCAGTGGAGCTCGAACTCCGGACCGTTCGCACCTGAAGCGAACGCGCATCCACTGCGCTATCACGACGTAGTCGTTATATAGGCCTACATAGAAATGCATTGTCTACAAAGACTATTTGTTGCTAACTCTTCCGTCACAATTAATGCATCAATGTGACCAACAATATGATATTTTTACGAATGATTAACATTGGAATAATTCAATATCATGTTAAAGAAATTGTACGACTCGATAATTCCCGCATGCGATAGTATGATATCGTACGTTCTTTGTAACAGGTTTTTTTTACATGATACATATGCATGATATATCCGAATTGCTATGACTCATCATATACGTGTAAATCGTGTGTTTAGACTGTCGTTATGCATTACGCTAATCCAGAATCTGAACCAGGTTAAATAAATAAGAATTAAATTTTTCGTAAAATTTAAATTGTGAATTGGGTCTTTTAATTATAGCCCGACCTGACCCGGTACCTCTCGCCAAGCGAGTTCCCCAACTACACAGAACCGTAGACCCACACGACAAAAATCAGCCGGGCCGACACAGCCTATAGAATATATCACTAGAGCGACTAGGACAGTGCTAGGGGACGTGTCGTACAAATAGAGTTCTTACCTTTGCGCATGCCACTGTGTACACTAGTATGTGGATCTTTGAAGAAAAATACACTTTGGCTACCGTAGTGAAACCTTTCTCCAACGAAAGATGGCGCTCGGTCATTCGTGTACTTCCGGTATGGCTCACTTGCTAAAACTTTGCGAATGATGTCTTCTGAACTGAGACAAACGAATCTTTGGTGAAGGAGTTTTATACCGAATATATCACCATATATATTGGCATAATCAGACAGTTTGCTAAAAATATTCCTTTCGTTGATTTCCAGTGCATTACCTAAAAGTGGAATACCAGACGGCCCCGGGAGCCTTTTAGGATTATGTGGCTTTGCTATCCATTTAAACGCAAAACACAGAATTATAAAAGCGACTAAATAATATTCGACACACATGTTGCCGTGTCCGTGGAAATGTGAGGTGTGATTCCTTCTTTCAATAGATACTATTATTTGGCCGACTTCCAAGATAGTAGTATAGTAAAACCTTCAGATGGACATCTACTCTGTGCCCTGCTCCTCTCGTGACGCCATTGTTCTAGGACTGGGTGACCTCTAAGGAAGGTCATGGTGACCTTTAGGTCATGTACTTGACCTACAAAGACTTTCAAACTACAAGAACGCGGGTGCGTGGGTCATCAATCATTCTTTTATCTGATAAGATTGACAAGTTTAATGACTTATTTCCCGTCATCAAAGAACATAGCAGATCGGGTATCCCTTTTGGGGTCAACCGCAAGAACGCATGTGCTGGCTTTTATGCATAAACAAGATCATTAATCATTCTTTTATCAGATATGTTTGCCAGCTTTAATAGCTTATTTCCCGTCATCAAAAGAACATTGGAGACAGCGCGGATCCGTAAATGATATGACTGCAGGTGTGTCTTAACAATAAAGCGTTCTGGTATTTTCCATTGATCTGAATAGAATCAGTCGAAATAGTAGGAAATCTATTTGCTACCACGTCATTTCAAACTATCAATTCGTTGATGGGCTAACATGATTTCACGTATCAGAACAAATCACATCGCAGTTAACAGTCTCCTTAGTATAAAACAACCATCTTCCAATGTTAATTTTTTATTCATACTTTAACAGTAGTGTATTCTCGCATGGGAGTAGTGATTTACCTCGTTGATATAAATGCGGATTTTCTCACATTCCTTAGTTGTTCTCTAGCATTCGGACTTGTTTCTTAATTTGTTCATCAACATGGAATCTACTTACGTTAATAAGGGTGTATTGGTGAACATGAGAGGACAATTAAGTAGTAACAAAGAAATCGTTATGAACCAATGGAACGACGCTGTGTTTGTACATATACACGATTATTCGAGATGTTGGGATTCTGGAGCATATATAAAGAAATTATTGAAAAGCGTTTCATTACGGTAGGATGGATCATGCTGTTATTTTTCATGTAACTATTTTGTCTAAATAAGAAATGGTTCTCTCGTAGTAAGCATTATATTTCGAAAAAAGGCAAAGAGCTTAATTTAGTATTAATTTAATAAAAAATATATATTCCGTTAAGCTTAATGAACATCACAATATGTTTTCAGAAGACAGAAGAGATATCTACGATAAAAACACCACCACAGATTCAATCCATTTACGGAAGAGCGAGATATTCACCTTAGCACAACGAGGATTTTAAAAGTATAAAATGTGAGCAGAGACAAATATCGGCGTTGATAAACGATAAAGTGTCTTTAATTATAAAATGTGTCTATGAGAAACCATATATTTTAATTCAAAGTGGTAAGAAACCTAATAAAGTGACACTACATCGTTGAAAACGCAAATGTCTACATAATGTAATTTCCTATTACATGGTATAATTTTGTTCCAAATATTTGCCTCAAAAACTGAGTATTTCAACTAATAAACAAACGTCGTATACGCGGTTTGTTGACATAAAAAAGAATGTAAATAGAGTCGTCATTCATGCGTAATATAACCTGTGTATCCCGAATAACACGATTTGTTGTACAGATGTACCGTTATAGCTCACATGTGTGCCTAATCCTAGTTAATTTATCTCTAAACGAAAGTATCGCGTGTTGACTCCAATGGCAAACAAACGTCAATTCAGGAGCGTGGATGACGGCTATATGAAAGTTTGTAAACCACAAAAGCACTGTTTATTTGTTCAATGTTAGTGTTTATAAATTAAACAATAAAATTCAAACAATACCTACCTTAGAACCTACTGTAATTATCCAATTTCATGGCAAGTGTCAATTAACACCTACCGTGGTTGCGATAACAACATGGTTTATTCACACCTCCTCGGGCGATTTCTTTTGTATTGTAACTTTGTATGGATTTATGATATATTGAAAAGAAAACAACAACGACGTATCTGATTTTATGACAGTTTATTTAAATTTTGCAAATATATTTTTTTCTACCAAATATTCGAATACTGTAATAGTATTCGGCTATTCGGACGTTCGAGCGAATATTCGAATATTTGGGTATTCGTTGCCATCCCTACTAAAGATAGACCAACCGACTGAAACCAGATTGTGAAGATATGGAACCTTCGAGTAGTGTATGGTTATGTTACTTTTGTTGATTATAGTTTATGTCAGCGATAGAACTTCTAGAACACGAAGAGCAAGAACAGACTGCAGTGGAGCATTGTTTCCATCAAACTTATTTAGAAAGCGAACAGTGTTGGAAATGTAACCCCATTGGTTAATGAACGAAACTAATTTTCGAGGATATACTAGCAAAGACTGTCGCGACTACCACATGGAGATGGAAAATATTTATCATTGCGAAAGCTGTTCTCCGACTTTGCATGGAGTTTCATCCGTTTACCACGTGACTTATTCAAACACGTACTATAAAACACGCGAAACGATGAATCGCAGTTGTTGTAATATCAGCAACGAGTGTGATTGTTGATTATGAAAGAGATGGATATGAACACTGAAAACGATATATCCGACGAAATATCGAGTATGGTGGTTCCAGTCATTGTGTTATCTACGAGCCAAAGAACGCAATACGGATGTACAGAGATCGGTCCTATTCCGAAACCGGATTTAAATAAACCGGCTTTTTTCATGTTGAGGCCCCTAGCGGGTTACCCTTTTTATTTCCAGTTATAGACATATATCGTGCAACATACATACACGTGATATGGCTATATATAGACACTTAACATGAATGGTTACACATTCACATATTTGATGCAATGTCATTTCTTTTACAGAATTATTTTGATAACTTGTCAATGTTATGCATTATTCGCATTTTATGTTATAATAGGTATTGTTTTGTTTTGGAGAGTGATGTATAAATGGGGAAATGAGAGAACTAAAATGGGGGTGGGGTGTTGATCGTTTCCATCTAAAGGATTCATTTGTAGCAAACAATATGTTCAAATAAATCTAGATCGCTTTATGTTTTTTCTCTCTCTAATTTATCATTCATTAGTGCGATTTCCCTTTCTAAAGTTATTCTTAAGCTTAAATGCAAAATGTGCAATGCAGGGTATTAATGTTCTGTATTTCATCCGTATAATGTAAAATGTGCTTAAAATTATTATGAAATTTGCACGCACGTACGCACGCACGCACATAAGTATGTGCACATATTTTATAATTGACCAATTAGCACAATCAGTGCTAAATTCCGATGTGCAATACTTTGATCTTGATCAGATCTGTATCCGGACATTATAAGTTGGCGGTCTCTGTGATGTACCGGTAGTCGGTAAGTTGTTGATTACTCCCAATAAACAGTGTGACACGCTTAAATTTGATTTCTATGTTTGCGAGAAAAGAATGAAAGTATGTGGTCAGTCGGTGTTTTTATAGATGCATTGTTTTTTAAGCAGCTGTCTGGCATTTTGTGGTTCATATACACACTTTTATATTTGTCCAAGGATTTTGAAATGGGTTGAATTTAACGTCGATCACCAGGATATCGACTAATTTAGTATTGTAACTAACCCACACACCAAAGCGACACATTTTATCATTAAAACAATTTTAAACCCGTATTTTCGATCAAATTCACGCCTTTTCAAATTTGTCTACTCCTTACTAGTTTGTCTAATATGCATTGTTTGTCTAACAAGATGGCAGCGATAAACCGTTGCCGAGGGTGTGCGCGAATGGTGCGATGCGATTGGCTAACGCCAGCTGTCAATCAACATCGGCAGAAAGGTCAATTCTTTCCTTGTCATTAAAGAAGTTCATTCCTAAAGTTTTAGCGGATTCTGACGTCCAAATAAAAGATGTTTCTATACTATTTACATTTGAAGTTTTTATAGATCCAGAACGCAATACCTTTGATTTTGAAACATTTAAATCTGACTCCTTACCATATTCTTTGATAATCATAATTAGGCATTCAAAAAAGTATTTTTGTCCATTGTTAATGTATGTCGCATCATCCGCAAACGGGTTTTCTTGATTTCTTATTTTTATTCCAACTACTGTATTATCGTTTGTAATGAAGTTTGATAGTTGTTCCATGCATATAATGAAGAGAGGAGATGATAATAGACATACGTGTCGTACACCTCTTTAAATTGGAAAAGCTTCAGACATATTACAAGTGTTGATGATGACACTATTAGACTGATTGTAGACCAAGCGAACTCAATTAGTCAAGGATTTTCCAAATTTTAGGTGATTTAAATACTTGTATGACAACTATGAACTAGTGGTAAAGACTGTCAAATGCTTTTTCATAATCCGAGAAGAAGAGGGAGATTATTTTTCGTCAGCATATTCAATGATTTCAAATATCAGTCTAACATTTTCGCCTATGTAGTGACCTTTCATGAAACCGGTTTGTTCAGGACTTATTATTTTATGCAAAACCTTTTTAATTCTGTTTGATATAGTTTTAGTCGCTATTTTATAGTCTATATTGAGGAGATAGGCCGCCAATTTAACAGAAGTTGCGAGTCTTTTCCTGATTTTGGTAAGAGTGTTATTATGCCCTGTTTTTGCATGTTACTTAATTCACCTTGTTGAAAAGAGAAGTTTATCGATTTAATGTAGAATTCCTTTAAATGTTTCCAGAAGAATTTGTAAAATTCAACTGTTAAACCATCGGAACCAGGGCTTTTGTTATTTTTCATATAGTGCTTGGGAACATTACATAAAAGGCCATCACACTGTCGAGAATCATCTAATTCTAATGTATTTACTGTTTCATTTGTGTTTATATAAGTGTTTATAAAATATCCTTTCCTCTTCTAGAATTGTGGTTGGGTCAGTTATAATTTTATTGGAAACATTAAGTACAGTGATATTCTTTTGCTCAGCGTTCCGTTTTTCAATATGAATAGCTTTTGCTCTTATCATAAGTCCATTTATTCTTTATTCAAGTATATTGTTAAGCAGCTCATGTGTTTCATTTAATCGTTCTCTTCAATTGTTAGTGTTTGTGTTATCATCAGCTAGTATATGTTCTAATTCTCCTATTGATTTCTTCAATTCAAGTTCTTGTTTGCTCTGTTGTTTTTTTTAGCTGTTGCATATTTTATAGATTCATTTCTAATGTTTCTTTTTATACTTTCCCATAGTGTATTGGGGTTTGCTTTTTTATTATATGTAGAAGTTTCGATAATACTTTGTTTGATAATCAATTGGTAGTCTTCATCTAATAGCAAACTGTTATTAATCTTAAAATATCCCTTTCCTCTATTTTGATTAAATATCTCCATGTTTAGAACAACTATTGAATGCTCATATTTAAAACTTGGAATTATCACAGATTAATTAACAAAATTACGCACTCTGACATTAGAACATAATGCAGTGTGCTGAATATTGGTGAATTTCGTATGTGAATGCTATGTAAATTGAGAAACAGTTTGATTTAAATGTCTCCAAATATCTACCAAATTGTTTTGTTTCATAACGTCATAAATTGTTTGTCTACATTTAAGATGCGTGTCGTTTCGACCCTTTTGTCATATGTTTGTCAATATCTAATATTGTATTAAAATCGCCGTCTATTAAGACATTTTTATCATTATTTTCTAGCAGGTATTTTATAAAATTGTTGGCCATCTGTATTTGGTCCATAAATATTGATTAAAGTGAATTGAAGTGTTTTTATTTTTATTTCCAGTAAAATTATTCGATCGTTTATTATTTCTTCAAAGTTTGTGATTACGCATGGGTATGCTTCATTAATAAGAATTGCTACACCTTCACTATTGTATTTTGTTCCGCTAAAATATGCCTCACCTTTCCATTCTGATTTCCATTGTCCAAATCACAGATCACAGCTGGGTTCACCCTGACCTTTGTGGCTAGGATATAGATGTCCTCGATATCGTTTTAAAGTCTGTCGTCGCATCAATCGCTAGTAACGCGAAGTCTGCGGGACTTCTATACATATTCACCTTCGCGTCGACTTGATCGAGCAGGTACCTCTCCATAGCAAACAGGTCGTGAAATATGGGATCTTGTAAATCCAAAGTCTTAGAAGTCGCAAGGACGTCTTCCTCCACTTCTTTGTTTAAGGACGTCTTTTCTATACACATGCGTTCGGGGGAAAAAAACACCCACAAACTGCGGATTAGGCACGTACAATTTAATCCTGATTTATATTTTTACAAGAACGGATACTTCTTCAAATGAAGTGTTCGTCGCACTGGTTTCACAAATTCTGACACGTATTCGTCGTCTTCTCCTTTTATATATTTGTTGAATTCTCAAAATTCTGTTTTGTTTATTGCTAAGAAAAATTGATTTTCGAAAACATAATCCCATCTGCCGTTGTTGCTCTTTTCTAACGTCTCAACAACGGACGTTCCTCGCCGTATACGATACTCGATTTGCACAAGTCCGTGTATATGTAAAGGCCGTCGTTTGCTTTCATGCTGGACTTTGACTTTTCAGTCGCATGAAATTCCACTAATGTCACTTTCCACGTTCCCTGTAGAAACAATGGAAATGTTAATTGTACAAGCTTATACGTTTTATTGTCAACAAAATAGTTATCCCTCTCTTTGCTTTTAACGTATATGTAATGATCCATTACCCTTTAAGCGCTTTAACGACCGGTTTTTATAACAGAGATGGTTTGGTATTTCTTGAATATCCTCTGTCGTTGTGTATGCGTTAGCTCTTTAGACACCATTCGTCGAATGCTGGTTCTGTTTTCGAATAATAGCCTTTTATCTTTAGGTAGTAACGGACAAGTACCTCGCAACACGTTATATATCGCTTCCGTGATAGCTCTAGATTGCCGTTCCGTCGACGTCAACACTATAGCGGTTCGAATAACGGCAAAAACTATGACGGATCGGTGGTAGGTACGCGTTTATTTATAGCCGATAAATCGTCTTCCATAATCCAAGAATCGTACTTAGCACCCCAGCCTTTCCACCTCACTAAATGTTGATTTTGACCACCTCGTTTACGGGAACGTAAACTTTATCCACTAAATGCGTGTCTTGTTCGTAAGCCTTCTTCAACTGATTTTCGTAGAAGGTACCAATCACAATGTCTCCGGCGTAATCTTTTAACTGATACTGTGGAATATTCTCTTTCATAACTCGTGTATTGATGCCGTAGAGTTCACGCGACCAACAGTAGTAAGTGCGGTCTCTTTGGTTGTAAACAAACGGGCGCCATTTTGAATTATATTTATAGTAACTCATTTGCATATAAGGTAATATAAAGTAGGTCACGCGCGTGCGGGTTTATTTTTAGTATACGCGTCACTATAGAGCCACCTCCTTGTTGATGACGTATGTGTATCGCGCAACTACTGAGCTCGGTGTCCATGTACGAAGGCGTACATCTACTAACGTTCGGTGTCCATCTCGGATGATCTAGTTACAGTAACAGATTTGTTTATAAGTCTCTACGCGAGAGCGGCGGCCATTTTGGATGACCTTATAGATTATTTTTAGCGACCATGACGTAAATCAAAAATAATCGCCAATGACACAAATCTTTAAATACGTTCGTTCCGTCTCGAGACACGAACCGCTCTATAAATAGCAATCGCGTACGTTTCTATAAATATCGACTAATTGGAACGAACCGATCCATAAATAACAATTACGAACGCTTCTATAAATATCGACCGATTAGAACGGACTTAGGCCTCAAACGTTTCATAAGCTTCACGAACTTCAACAATTCTGTCAACGAATATACGGGTACGTTCATTATATTATTCAAACTTGGCGTACGTTTTTATTGCATAAGAAATCCTAATTATACGCTATATACAAACTTAACCTATGTACTTTAGCGAAACTGAATAATATATATCTTACCTCGTTACGTATAATTCCATAAAAACGCAATAAATTATTAATAATCCATAATGTATGTTTTAGAGGGGCATGTCACCCCCGCTAGACAACGAGTTGCCCTAGCGTATATGAAATACGAATAAAGTACACGTATTTTATCGAATAGAGTGATACAACGATTAATATAAATGTCTAATCGTTAATACGTGGTGTTCAAATTATAACGCCCGTTAACACAATTAACTGAATCCAAGCGGTATGAGGTATGCCTGTCAGGCCTCCTGTATGTTTGTCCGTTGGGCCGCCCGTCTGCGCGAACGTATGTCTGGTGGCAATCGAGGTTTGTCATATAAATACCGCATATATTCCCGAATAAGTCCTATCGTTCCGTATGACGCATCCAAAACCTAGTTGTCTGAAAATGACTCGTATAAACTGCTGGTATATAATCGGTAGTACACGCGGGGCGCTACATATCTCGAAAAATCCCTGTGTAATTAGTGTCATATCTAAATATCTTTGAATACTTGGATGCTATCTAATTATCATATCCCGCATCTTCCAACACAAATCATGGACGCGCACTAACTGTAGAAATTTGATAATATTATTAACCTAATATTTTATGTCTCAAATAATCTTAAGAATTAATCTAGGAATGCAAGAGAAATGTTTAATCATCGTGACCCAGCATGTATCGAGTTCTGTTCTGTTCTGTTCTAAATAGCTCGTGTTGTTAAATATGTCCCAAATGCACAGTACAATCTAAAGGTAAGAAGGGCAATTAATTTCGAATTACTACAAATCGACACGGGAATCCGTAAATGTAATTAAGAAATGTTAAATGTCAATTATATTCAATGATTGTAAAAAAGTGGGAATTGACCGGTTTTGACCCTAGAAATCGATTCAGAACGTATCAATAAGTAGAATTTGATATTAAACGCGAGTAATATCGATGAATTATGGCATATTCGTTTTTATATTAAATAAAATTGACACTAGAGATATTACAACAAATTAGTTATTAACTTATTAGTTATTAACAGATAGTCAAATTAGTTATTAACTTAACAGATAGTCAAATATCGCTATAGGCTAAACTTTTCTCGAAGAACGGAATTAGTTGATTTCGAAAAACAAAATGGCCTACGAATTTGACGTCATCAATTTTTCGACTCGGCGTTAGAGCGTAGAAATCTGTATAATTCGACGTAGCTCGGCGAGACCGATCCAACGATATCTTTCCTTTATTTATACGGCAAGTAGTTTTCGAGATATCGAGGTTTAAAGAGTTTATATATCCTTAAAGTCCTGACATAGAAAATGAAAAATATTCAAACGTAAGTAACGTAACTATACGTTAGTTCTAATATACGCGTATCGTCGTCACGAGTCCGACGCTACCCTTCATTTTGATCTATCATTATTCGATATATCTATAATACTAATTTTGTCCCTTTAATCGTAAATAAGTTAATAAGTAAATAAGACAAATGAACTTTCGAGGAAACTGGCCAAGTTTGGTATCGTTGGAAAGATCTCGAAGAGACAATGACGAATCCGCGACTCAATTAATGGTCTGACCTCATACCGGAAGTAGTGATCCGAAAAACCGGAAGTACCGATATAAATTCGTTATATAAGCTTTATTATAGGTCCTATCTATCCGGGGGTTTCGATAATCGTACTAAACGATTATACGTTCCGCACCTACGATTTTCAAAATGGAGGATAAAAATTGCCGGAAAACACTATCTAGCTTATTAATGGTCCATTCGACTCGGGGTGTGTTGCTCCATTTCTGTCCGTATCTACCCTTAATTCTAATTACGTAGCTAATGTCCGTACACAATTACCTCCCTCTACACATTCTCATTATACCGATAAAATGATTATATTTATTATTGTCATTTCAATCGTAAGATTTTGATGGCCGCGATGCTCTATTATATAATTCATATAGGTACCTAAATATCTTTACACTTTGGCATCCAATACTTAAGTCACAAAGGACTGAGCACGCGCGTGTTTATAG
Organism: Archivesica marissinica; assembly: GCA_014843695.1. Lineage (NCBI taxonomy): Eukaryota > Metazoa > Mollusca > Bivalvia > Venerida > Vesicomyidae > Archivesica > Archivesica marissinica. The sequence goes on from CM026397.1 coordinate 78,454,025, forward strand.
TTTCCGGAATATTACATCAGTCAGTTGTTGACGTCACGAAATCATGCCCAGACACGTATAGACCTATCCTATAAATGACCTACGTTACATTTACATACATATCTACAAACATACATATCTACGCACATACATACCTACTCTGTATGCTACATACATATCTACCAACATACATATCTACGCGCATATGTATCTACTCTGTATGTTACATACATATCTACAAACATACATATCTACGCACATACGTACCTACTCTGTATGTAACATACATATCTACAAACATAATATTTACTTTGTGCGTTACATACATATCTACATACATACATATCTACTGTGTGTGTTACATACATATATACACACAAACATATATACACGCATACATATCTACACGCATACATATCTACACACATACATATCTACACGCATACATATCTACACGCATACATATGTACACGCATAAATATCTACATGCATACTTATCTACACACATACATATCTACACGCATACATATCTACACGCATACATATCTACACGAATACATATCTACACGCATACATATCTACACGCATACATATCTACAAACATACATATCTACGCACATACATACCTACTCTGTATGTTACATACATATCTACCAACATACATATCTACGCACATATGTATCTACTCTGTATGTTACATACATATCTACAAACATACATATCTACGCACATACGTACCTACTCTGTATGTAACATACATATCTACAAACATAATAAGTATTTACTTTGTGTGTTACATACATATCTACATACAAACACATCTACTGTGTGTGTTACATACATATCTACACACAAATATATCTACACGCATACATATCTACACGCATACATATCTACACACATACATATGGGGAAACAACATAAAATTTAAAGCGAGTACTCTTACCTCTGTGCTATGTAGCTACGTAAACTCCACGATACGCTCTATATCTTTACCTCTATAGCCCGGGTTTAAAAGTGAGTTGAATAAATGGGAAATGTAGATTATCAAAGGCTTAGGATGATTTGATTGGTTAATTAGCGGGTAAAAGTGCTTTGAGAGAACTAGTGTATAGATGATTCGCTGTACATTGCACAACGGCTACTAATTACCAAACTGGTATGGTACCGTGTCATCTTATGATTATATATCTATACGTTTAAACCGGTATGATACATGTAAATAGTCGAGTATCGTCTGCTATAGGGATACTATAAACAATATGGCGGGAAAACGTCGTCTGCTACAGTAACCACTCCCGACCGGTTTGATCCGTCGCGCCCGAGCGGCTCTGAAAATTCCCTGCACCGGCGGGTTTCTGAGAAGTCATTTGTTTGAAAATCGATTTTAGCTACTTTTTATCTACTAGTCGCCACGATGCTCCATACCAAGTTTCATCAAAATTGACCAAGCGGTTTCATAGGAGATGTCGTTTGAAGCAATTGTGAACGGACGGACGCACGGACGCCTGATAACCTGGTTATACTAAAAGCTCCCCTTGAGCATAGCTCAGGTGAGCTAATAATGCGGCTATATACGCATTACCCACTAGAGGGTCTAAACTATAATTCTATATTACGAAGATTTATATACCCTGTCTGTGGTCGGCTATTTATAGTAAACGTCATCGTTTATTAATAGGAAGAGGTGACATAGCTAATGTCTGTACACAATTACCTCCCTTTACAATGTTCTCATAATATCGTTATTTTATATCATTTCAATGGTAACTGTTATCATTTCAATATTTGCCATTGTTACCAAATTATGAATATGTATTGTTAGAAACTTTCATGTACTGTAGTCATTTCAATATTTGTCATTGTTGTTTTTCTGTTATAATTGATTATAAATTTGATTTATGTAAATAAAAGTATATCAGAATACAATGTATTATGTATTTTCTGAACTTTAACAATACCATGATTGTGGGGTAATGGTAGTAAACTATGACCAAAACACAATCAACTAACCTCACCTCTCCCTCCAGTTTATAAGACGATGTGTAATAAGTTAAAAACACACAAAATGATGGTATGGTATTCCAATATTGTTTTTGGAGACTAGATACTATACGAAGACATTATATAGTGAATCATAATACGCTCCAGTTGATAAGAAACTATCTAAACCACCACCAACACACTGAACCATACACAATACAACCCCACCACCATAACACTGAAACATACACAATACAACATCCCCACCAGAACACTCAAACATATATACTTTATTATTGTACATAGAGGTATAACAAATATAAAACATTTCAAACATTTACAGATCTACACGAAATATTACCAAAGTATAGCTCTCATTATTTCAATTAGAAAATGTAAACTTTTATATATGTACTACGTATACTTTTCCAGATATTGATGTTTGAAGATTTTGCATTAAATTGTCATAAAAAAATTGTTTTAAAGGGACACATCAATTTTTTTATCAGATTAACAACACGTTTAATCATTATACTATTTCAATGGTACCATTCTGAGATCTCTATGATTATCCATTCTCCAGATATAGATGTTTAAAGATTTTAAAGAGTTTACAAGAATTACGTCCCTTGGCTTAAAATATTTGAAAAGCCATAGCTCCTTTATTTCTGGGCCGATTTCAAAAAAGTTTGGATTCTCGTAAATGTATCGGAGAGTATGTAGAATTTTACTGCAACCGGAAATGACGTCATAAACGCTTAAAATCGTTATACAAGCCTTATTATAGGCCCTATTTAGCTACGGTTTAGATCACATGTCAACATACACAGTATTTATATATAACCCGTCTCCAATTTTCAAAATGGCGACTATAAAAGGGGCGGTAAAACTTAAAATAACCATATCTAGCTTATTAATGGGCTGATTGACTAGGGGTTTGCTGCGTTATAATAGTGATAGGTGATTGGTTAATAAATACTGTCTTCTGAGTGGGCAACAATCTGCATACAAAGTTTATAAGAGTATGTGATTGTATAATAAGTTAAGAACAAACAATATGAATCAGAAGATGGTGTATGGACTACAACACCACCACCTAAAGAACCAGCGTTGACGATGACTCGGAACGTATTACCGATAGAACCGTGTGCTAGTATTCTCATATCTGGACCCACAGGCAGCGGCAAAACCAGATGGACATATAACTTTCTCAACCAAATGCTAATGACATTAATTGCGATTGTAGTGTCACATATCGAAACGACGGAGACAAAAACTTAAATGACAAAGACAAAAACTGAAATGACAATGACAAAAACTGAAATAACAATGACAAAAACTGAAATGCTTGTGTCAGAAACTGAAACGACAGAGACAAAAAATGAAACGGACTCTATGGAGAATTACGTGTTAAATGTAAAAACTGAAACGCTAGTGTCAAAAACTGAAACGCTAGTGTCAAAAACTGAAACGTTAGATACAAAAACTGAAACGCTATGGTTTAATACATGTTCTGACGACATAATCCTCACTAGTTACTTTTATACAGAGATAATGTATGTAAAACCACCTACCTTCATTAGTTCTGTAAACACGATTCTTTAGTGGGGTATGAGGTATACCTGTCCGGCCTCCTGTCTGGTTGTATGTTTGTCCGTTGGGCCGCCTGTCTGTGCGAACGTATGTCTGGTGACAATCAAGGTTTGTCATACTTTTTAAATTCCAATACCGCATATATTCCTGAATAAGTCCTATTGTTCTGTATGCCGCATCCGAAATCTATATGTTACATCCATGTGTAGATATTGACCATACCATAGTTCAGAATATTATATTTTCTATAAATTTGACGACACAGTATCTTCCAATACTCCGCCTCTCCGTGGGGTATGAGGTATGCGTATCCGGCCGCCTGTCTGTTTGTATATTTGTTCGCCTGTCTGTGTGTTGTCTGGTGGCAATCAAGGTTGGTCATATAAATTCCGCATATATTCCTGAATAAGTCCTATTGTTCTGTATGCCGCATCCAAAACCTAGTTGTCTGATCAACAGCTCAATATATCGAAAATGACTCGTATAAACTTCTTGTATATAATTGATGGTAAACGCACAATGATACATATCTTGAAAATACCGGTGTGAAGTGCTTAAGTATATAAATTAGACTGACGCGTGTGTCGCACTGTAAAGATTTCGAAAAGTTAAGCCATGAAACACAGATAGTAAGATATTATCTTAAACACGCACAGGAATTTTTCAAATAATTGGCATATAAGGGGGAGAAACTGTTTCAATTATGTTTTCAAATATACGCATAACACGAGCGCGATTATCTCCCTTTGCATGAGATACACTTGTTTCGCAATCGTTGTAAAGAACTAATCTTCAGAATTCACTCTTTGTACATTAACTATGTTATTAATAGAGAGAGAGGGAGAGAGTGTTTCTAAAAATAGCGTCCAATTATTTCGCAATCGAGCTAAAATAAATGTGTATAAACTAATCTATTTCTACATTATATTCCCAACACACAATGCCGTGTATAACTGGGAGGCACTTAGTCAGGGGCAGTGGTTTAGTCTCATTAAGTGCTAGTGTTAAAAGTGATACATAGTACTAATATGGTTAAAACCTGACATTATATTACAATAGTGGTACAGTGGCCAGTCGCTCAACAAAGATGAGTAGTCAATGGCTGAACTGTACATAGTAGGGGGGAGGCCATTCCAGAGACGTATTATACGAAAAAAGAGTTTATATGGTACTGGGTACGTGACTGTGGTGTCTGTCTGTCTGTCTGTCTGTCTGTCGGTCGGTCGGTCGGTCGGTCGGTCGGTCGGTCGGTCGGTCGGTCGGTCGGTCGGTCGGTCGGTCGGTCGGTCGGTCGTCGGTCGTCGGTCGTCGGTCGGTCGGTCGGTCGGTCGGTCGGTCGTCGGTCGGTCGTCGGTCGGTCGGTCTGTCTGTCTGTCTGTCTGTCTGTCTGTCTGTCTGTCTGTCTGTCTGTCTGCTGTCTGTCTGTCTGTCTGTCTGTCTGTCTGTCTGTCTGTCTGTCTGTCTGTCTGTCTGTCTGTCTTCTGTCTTCTGTCTGTCTTCTGTCTGTCTGTCTTCCTGTCTGTCTGTCTGCTGTCTTCTGTCTGTCGTCTGTCTGTCTGTCTGTCTGTCTGTCGTCTGTCTGTCTGTCTGTCTGTCTCTACCTTTTCATTAATTCTAATAAGGTGACATAGCTAATGTATGTACACAATTACCTCCCTTTACAATGTTCTCATAATATCGTTATTTGATATCATTTCAATGGTGAGCAATTCATGTCCGGACATATTCTCATGACGTCATGGAAGGTCAAGGATTCATTCTATTTTTAGAATGACATTATAATCTATCTATATACTACCATAGTTAACAGAGTTTATAAGAGAGAGAGTTCTAACCACAACATAGCATTCTATTTACAGAAGTTAACCAGTCAACATGTAAAATAGTCTATTTGAGACGATTGTGAATTCTTGTACTAATGAAGACGAACTGATGAACTTTGCTGCCTATCAGTCCCCGCACACGTTTCCGGATTTGCCAGTTTTTCTAGTCGACCGGGTAACTTTTACCTACTCTTTCTAAATGTGACTGAGACATAACTCGATCAATTTGGAGCTAACACGACCAATTTGGGATTTACGAGTCCTGTATTAAAACGTCGACATCTGATTGGTTGTTGGACCGCGGCAACTATAAGATTGCCTGGCGAAATACTTTAGCATTCGCTATCGTTGACACATTAACTCGTTCATGCTACTTTGATAGTTAAATCTTTAAAAAGATACTGTAATATCGATCTATATTAGGTCACAGCCATTTAGAATTAATTAAATATTAGTTGTGATAAGCCTAGCGTTTGTAATTCGCACAGTTCAGAACTTCTCACGTCTATCTACCGTGTACATTGTCGTCTGGCTGGATAATCAATAAACAGAAAGTAGAGTTATCAGGCAGTGATGTGTGAGGATGAAGGTGAGCTGATGCACAAACTGTAATATTATATTTTGCAAGACTATTACCATTTCAGAAACGGACATATCGCAGGAACAATAACAAAAAATGGAACACAAATATTGATTTACAGCTGATGTTTTGTGTGTCTGGTGCCTGTTGTCGCGGCATGACATTGACAGCTTGCAATAGACATTTGACATATACCTGTTATTTATGTCCATGCCTTAATTGTTGAACATCAACTGCTTAGATCAATAAAATGCTACACTACCTGAATACAGTAATTATAGAGAAAGATATTGTGTCTATTATTTTCGTGAAGTTGTTTGGTTATGAGGGACTATTTACTACGGCATGTATGTATGTATGTATGTATGTATGTTCCTTTAATGTCAAACCCCTCGCGGGGACTTATACATGTTTTCCTGGACTGGCCTAGCCGACTTAAGCGATTAACCAGTACTAAGCAATGTATGTGAGGTGCCTTGCTCAATGACACTACATACGTGGCCTGACCGAGTATCGAACCCGGGACCGTTCGATTCCAAATCCGAAGCTCTACCACTGGACCACGGACGCCACTATCCGGATACAGCTTAGTGTAATAAGACTCAAAAATAGCATTGCCAACGGAAACGTTTTATTTCTTCACATTTATGGTTATTGTTACCGTTGTAATGTGATAAAAAGGATCTTACACTCGCGGTGATTTTAAATCACCTTTCATTATATATAACCATACATAAATTCATTCATTTAGTTAACACGGACTGTGGATCCAGGTACCAGCCCAGATACAGTGTAAACATTATAGCTTACCTATTTTATGCTGTGACAGGGCCAGCAGTAAAATGACTGAACATATCAAAATCGCAGTACTCACTACTGTAGCACCACAGTCGGGATCTAACCCTCTGTCATGGCTAGAATAGACACGTAGGCGTTATGTAGAAATCTAACCCTCGTTGCTAGCATATAGTCATTGGCATTATTTAATACATTTAACCCTCGGTTATAACTAGCATAGAGTCGTTGGCGATATGTAAAACACATAACCCTCGGTTATAACTAGTATATAATCATTGGAGTTATGCTATACATCTAACCCATGGTTATAACTAGCATAGAGTCGGTGACGTTATGTAATACATATAACCATCGGTTATAACTAGCATAGAGTCGTTGACGTTATAATACATCTAACCATCGGTTATAGCAGCATAGAGTCGTTGTCATATGTAATACATCTAACCATCGGTTATAGCTAGCATGAGTCGTTGTCATTATGTAATACATCTAACCATCGGTTATAGCTAGCATAGAGTCGTTGTCGTTATGTAATACATCTAACCCTCGGTTATAGCTAGCATAGAGTCGTTGTCGTTATGTAATACATCTAACCTATCGGTTATAGCTAGCATAGAGTCGGTGACGTTATGTCATTGCGATTCATTTTGCGTTTATGCGTAGTACCGTGGTTTATTAGAATGCGCCGTGCGGCCCAATACTTCCGGCTTCAGCAATCGAAGGACTTTTAAGGCGGTCCATATATTCGCCTGATGCACCCGTTGTGGGACACGTGGAGTATTTAATAGGAGTAGCTTTGCCATGTGCTATGCTGCCCCGTCCTGGTAGGTACACGCCATATGGTCCGGGACTGCTTATTTGATTCACAGCTAACCCCCATATCTGAGGGCTGTTCCCATATCCGCCACCTGAGGACCCGCTGGGTAGGGGATGGTCGCCCCACTACTGAAATGGAAGCATCATGGACCCAGGGTGACGTTATGTAATACATCTAACCCATCGGTTATAACTAGCATAGAGTCATTGTCGTTATGTAATACATATAACCATCGGTTATAGCTAGCATAGAGTCAGTGACATTGTGTAGTACATCGAACCCTCGGTTATAACTAGCATAGAGTCGTTGACGTTATGTAGTACATCTAACCAATCGGTTATAACTAGCATAGAGTCGGTGTCGTTATGTAATACATCTAACCCTCGGTTATAGATAGCATATAGTCGTTGACGTTATGTAATACATATAAACCTCGGTTATAACTAGCATAGAGTCAGTGACATTATGTAATACATCTAACCATTGGTTATAGCTAGCATAGAGTCGTTGTCGTTATGTAATACATATAACCCTCGGTTATAGCTAGCATAGAGGTGTTGACATTATGTAATACATATACACCATCGGTTATAACTAGCATAGAGTCGTTGACGTTATGTAATACATCTAACCCTCGGTTATAGCTAGCATAGACTTGTTGACGTTATGTAATACATTAACCATCTGTTATAGCTAGGAGAGAGTCGGTGACGTTATGAAATACACGTATGTGACCCGGCCTTTCGATGGTGCTTTAATGTTTGCATGTAGTACGTTGTATGTCCGGGGCGGGTCGTGCTATAATTTAAAGATCCAATTCACAATTTAAATTAACGAAATGTTCAATTTTTCTTTATGTATGCGTACATCTGTTTCAGAATTCAGGAGTTAAATGACTCCAGAATCTAAATTATTCCTCTGTTTGGAAATGCACATGCGCAGTTCGAACACACATCTGTTCAAATTCGGCAGCAAATGAGTGAACGTATGTTTGGAACTCTTTAAAGCAGCATTACATCGTTATGGGTAAAATATAAATATTAATGTGTGTGTGTGTTGACAAAAATCGAAATAGTCGCTCAGAAATGGATACAATTCCAATAAATATAAACCGTCGTATACGCGAATTTGTTAATCAACACACGAAATTTAAACACGCACAGCGCGCATGCGTGAAACAACAGAGGTTGTATATATTTTGAACATGAAAGACTATCCATCTATCTTCCTCTATGTAGAAATGTCCCTAAACGACTTAGCTAACAGAGGTATGAATCAACCTATCAAGTAATTCAATTAAAAAAGACAACGTGGGACAAATGTGGATGATGCATTCCGAATGTAACCAAGTGCGGACGATGCGTTCCGAGTGCGTGACCGATCGACTCGGAAAGTCGTACTTTCGGTGAACGTATGTTTAGAACTCTTTAACTGTACTGTACATATCACACTGTCTCATAATGCTGAACTTTCATTTATTTATTTGACATTTTGCATATAATAAGTTTCATATATTATACAGCATTTGTAAAGTTCTTTCTGTCTGTACAACCAGAATCGCGCTCATGTTACTTTACTAACCCTTGTTTTATATACAGTTATATTATACGAGGCATCCTTGGTTTACGTCCTTGATATCAAATCACTTGACCATATCAGCTATAGATTCGGATCCTACTGGCTTGTGAAATGTCGGCTGTTCTACCCTACACTTGGAGTGTTTCTCCACCCACTAATACCTGCACAGGAAAGGTGTTGTTAGGTAAACTGCCCGCCGGCGATATAGCCCGAAATGGTGCTGATGCAGGCGTAAAACCCGAAATATAACAATAACAATAACTGAAATACAGCTCGAATGGTGCACTTGGAGTGTTCCTCCACCCAGTAATACACGCCGGAGAGTCGCCATATCATCTAAGTTGTTTGTATGACTTTAATCCCCGAAAACAAACAAACAAACAAATAAACCAAAATTGTTCCGGTATGTGGCGGTGTTGAGTTGTGTAGATTGTCGTGGGGGGGGGGCTATGTTCTCCCGGTGAGTCACAATATCATCTAAGCTGTTTGTATGACTGTAATCCCGGAAAACAAACAAATACAACTTGTTCCGGTGTGGGGCAGGGCTTGAGTATTGACGGTTGTCGTGGTAGTTTGCATTACGCTCGCCCACATGGTTCGCCGGAGACGAGGGTAAATAAGCTAAGCTTAATCATCATAGTTGGCATTACTATAAGTAAAATGTTGATGCAGAGCATCAAGTCGTCAGAGAACAGGTCAGGGGTTGCACAATGTTGAGTAGCCTAGGAACAAGGGTTTGCACAATGTTGAGTAGCCTAGGAACAGGGGTTTGCACAATGTTGAGTAGCCTAGGAACAGGGGTTTGCACAATGTTAAGTAGCCTAGGAACAGGGGTTGCACAATGTTGAGTACCTAGGAACAGGGTTGCACAATGTTGAGTAGCCTAGGAACAGGGGTTTGCACAATGTGAGTAGCCTAGAACAAGGGTTTGCACAATGTTGAGTAGCCTAGAAACAGGGGTTTGCACAATGTTGAGTAGCCTAGGAACAAGGGATTGCCCAATGTTGAGTAGCCTAGGAACAAGGGTTTGCACAACGTTGAGTAGCCTAGGAACAGGGGTTTGCACAATGTTGAGTAGCCTAGGAACAAGGGGTTTGCACAATGTTGAGTAGCCTAGGAACAGGGGTTTGCACAATGTTGAGTAGCCTAGGAACAAGGGTTTGCACAATGTTGAGTAGCCTAGGAACAGGGGTTTGCACAATGTTGAGTAGCCTAGGAACAGGGGATTGCACAATGTTGAGTAGCCTATGAACAAGGGGTTTGCACAATGTTGAGTAGCCTAGGAACAGGGGTTTGCACAATGTTGAGTAGCCTAGGAACAGGGGTTTGCACAATGTTGAGTAGCCTAGGAACAGGGGTTTGCACAATGTTGAGTAGCCTAGGAACAGGGGTTTGCACAATGTTGAGTAGCCTAGGAACAGGGGTTTGCACAATGTTGAGTAGCCTAGGAACAGGGGTTTGCACAATGTTGAGTAGCCTAGGAACAGGGGTTTGCACAATGTTGAGTAGCCTAGGAACATGGGTTTGCACAATGTTGAGTAGCCTAGGAACAGGGGTTTGCACAATGTTGAGTAGCCTAGGAACAGGGGTTTGCACAATGTTGAGTAGCCTAGGAACAGGGGTTTGCACAATGTTGAGCAGCCTAGGAACAGGGGATTGCACAATGTTGAGTAGCCTAGGAACAGGGGTTTGCACAATGTTGAGTTGCCTAGGAACAGGGGTTTGTACAATGTTGAGTAGCCTAGCCTAGTATTGAGTTTCAGATAATAGAAACTAGATGTATTAAAAGAAGTAAAATATGTTTATTTTATAGTGAACATAGTATCACAAACTTGTGTTGCGAGATTAATTTTTCATATAATATGTTTATTATAAAAATTAGAAGCAAATGAATAAAACAGGTTGAGCAAAAATATGTAGCTAACCCTGTGTTCGAACCCGGGACCTTCGCTTACAGGGCAAACACTTTGCCGACTGAGCTAGCTCACACATAAACTCCCCAATGAAGATTAACGGTTAGCTATATCCATGTACGGCGATATATTGTTAATAGAAGCACATTAATTGTATAATAAAAGAAATAATTAAAAATAAAAATAAGAGACTTATCAAAAAACACACACAATTAGCGGCATTTAGAAACATATAGTTAACTACTTCATTATGTATGACAACAGTTTCCATTTAATCCCAGTTCCAATCAATTTATTAATTTCTGATCTTAAGGGCTTGTTCTAGGAATAAGCTATTATTACCTTTTCATAATATAACACTTTATCTTTTTTTCACGTCCATCACACAATTTTGTTCCAAGCAGCCAATTGCATTCACTGTAAAAGCATTCTTTCTTTACAATATTGTATTTAATGTAAATGAAGGGCTTGTTCTAGGAATAAGCTATTATTCGATTTTCATAATATAACACTGTATCTGTTGTTTACGTCCATCACACAGTGTTGTTGTACAAGTGAGGAACATGAGAATAATAATGATAACTAAGTAACGTGTTAGTATTTCCTGTCAAACAATGACCATTAAGTAAAACCATCCCCTATGATAGGAACTCGCAGAACTTGTTTGCAGCACATGCAGGGATTGCATCCGGACGTTAGTAGATTGTGTCTGTAGTACATTCAGGGATTGCATCCGGACGTTACTAGATTGTGTCCAGCAGCACATGCAGGGATTGTATCCGAACGTTACTAGATTGTGTCTGTAGTACATTCAGGGATTGCATCCCGACGTTTGTAGATTGTGTCTGTAGTACATTCAGGGATTGTATCCGGACGTTAGTAGATTGTGTCTATAGTACATTCATGGATTGTATCCGGACGTTAGTAGATTGTGTCTGCAGCACATGCAGGGATTGTATCCGGACGTTAGTAGATTGTGTCTATATTACATTCATGGATTGTAGCCGGACGTTAGTAGATTGTGTCTACAGTACATTCATGGATTGTATCCGGACGTTATTAGATTATGTCTATAGTACATTCATGGATTGTATCCGGACGTTAGTAGATTATGTCTATAGTATATTCATGGATTGTATCCGGACGTTAGTAGATTATGTCTGTAGTACATTCAGGGATTGTATCCGGACGTTAGTAGTTTATGTCTATAGTACATTCATGTATTGTATCCGGACGTTATTAGATTATGTCTATAGTGCATTCATGGATTGTATCCGGACGTTAGTAGATTATGTCTATAGTACATTCATGGATTGTATCCGGACGTTAGTAGATTATGTATGTAGTACATTCAGGGATTGTATCCGGACGTTAGTAGATTATGTCTGTAGTACATTCAGGGATTGCATCCGAACGTTAGTAGATTGTGTCTGCAACACATTCAGGGATTGTATCCTGACGTTAGTAGATTGTGTTTGCAGCACATTCAGGGATTGTATCCGGACGTTACTAGATTGTGTCTGTAGTACATTCAGGGATTGTATCCGGACGTTACTAGATTGTGTCTGCAGCACATGCAGGGATTGTATCCGGACGTTAGTAGATTGTGTCTGTAGTACATTCAGGGATTGCATCCGAACGTTAGCAGATTGTGTCTGCAGCATATGCAGGGATTGTATCCCAACGTCACTAGACTGATTCTGTAGCACACTCAGGGATTGCATCCGGACGTTAGTAGATTGTGTCTGCTGTACATTCAGGGATTGTATCCGGACGTTAGTAGATTGTGTCTGTAACACACTCAGGGATTGCATCCGGACGTTAGTAGATTGTGTCTGTAACACACTCAGGGATTGCATCCTGACCTTAGTAGATTGTGTCTGTAAAACACTCAGGGATTGTATCCGGATGTTAGTAGATTGTGTCTGCAGCACATGCAGGGATTGTATCCGGACGTTAGTTGATTGTGTATGTAGTACATTCAGGGATTGTATCCGGACGTTTGTAGATTGTGTCTGTAGTACATGCAGGGATTGTATCCGGACGTTAGTAGATTGTGTATGTAGTACATTCAGGGATTGTATCCGGACGTTAGTAGATTGTGTCTATAGTAAATGCAGGGATTGTATCCGGACGTTAGTAGATTGTGTATGTAGTGCATGCAGGGATTGTATCCGGACGTTAGTATATTGTGTCTATAGTACATGCCGGGATTGTATCCGGACGTTAGTAGATTGTGTCTATAGTACACGCAGGGATTGTATCCGGACGTTAGTAGATTGTGTCTGTAGCACATTCAGGGATTGTATCCGGACGTTAGTAGATTGTGTCTGTAACACATTCAAGGCTTGTATCCGGACGTTATTAGATTGTGTCTGCTGCACATTCAGGGATTGTATCCGGAAGTTAGTAGATTGTGTCTATAGACATGCAGGGATTGCATCCGGACGTTAGTAGATTGTGTTTGTAGCACACCGGGATTGTATTCTGACGTTAGTGGATTAATGCGTGGAGACGAATTCGGACATTAGTAGATTAGTGTATGTGACGATATTTAGTTATTGTTGCTGGGAGTGAAGCTGGACCACCGTAAGCCGTTTCTGTATTACTGTCGATGGTTGACATTGTCAGTAGTCAGGGAGAGATTCCGCTATATGGTATGCATTGATTGTAGTGTCTGGATGTTCGTTGTGCTTCTTCATTGTCTGTCTTTTACAACAAGCCATGTAGACAAAGATACCAGCCAACAATAAGAAGCCCAGGAAAGACCCTATGGCAATCGCTATGAACACTGCTGATACCTGGTTATTGCTTGGTATGCCGCCACATTCATCTGAAGTATTAATGCACTTGAAGATAAGTTCTAACAATAATTCTAACATGACTTGATATTTTGTTCTTGTAAACAAAGATCACATCTACCGTTATTAAATTGCAATAAACAACGGCTATAGCATATCTAATTTATTGCTGTTCAATTTTACCATGCCGACAAAATAACACACACATTTATTCGTTCGTAGAATATTGGGTCATGTTATAACTATGTAAAAAATACTATCGTGATGTCATACCTTTATACTCACAGTCCATTATTATTAATATTGGACAGCTATCAAAAGGCTAGAGTATTATATTAAATACAACGCTTGCATGTACAAATTAACAATTTTAATTACTAGTATGATCTTTTTATATAAATGTGTATTTTAAGTAAGATATAAGCCCAAACAGATGCAATATGTACAATATTGGTCTAAACATATTTTATTTATCAAGATAAACATGACATATAACATCTGTACATATAACATCCATACAATACAACTATCAAGACAAGTGGATTGAATTCAAAAGCTATAGGAGCTTATGCGCTATGCGCCTCACACAGTCCAATGTTTTACATATTGGATCCTTTTCGGCCTATATCCTATATATAACCGGCATATGAGACAGACAACTGCCTTGAGTGACAATTCTGAACATTCGTTACCGTAACGGCCATCCTCAATTGATCAGATTGTAAATAAAGAACTAAATATATTAATATAAAAATAATACATCTTTGTAATAAGTTTAAACTAAAGTTTCATTAGTTTATGATGTGATCGCATTATTACTAGTTATTAAAGCAGCATTACATCGTATGAAATAAAATATATTGAAAATTCAAATTTTACGTATGGGTAGCAATGCTGCTACACATTCTAACAATATACTTTTTATACTTATTTTCAATTGGTAAACAATGGTTTTTTTTGCGATCAAACAAACTCGAAACTGAAAGTAGGACCTGCATCATCGATGACGTATTGCTGTTCTCATCTTGTTCGAATTAATTAATTAGTAAGCACTTCTAAAATGTAAAGTTCAAGGAGATACCACAGAAATCTCTGTCGTATGGATTATACACAACTAATGTTCTATTGTACGTACATTGTGTCCACCTGTATGGTTCAATATTCGGATCACACTTATAGCAGCCATCGGATGAAAGTTCTATGGACCCATTTCCAACACAGCTTGCGTCAATAAAGCAGAATCCAGCCTGGAATAATGTGACGTTCAGTTAACAGTTTGACAATAACAGTTCGTTTATGTGACATAACCAGTTGTTGCCCAGTTCGTGTGTGACATAGTCTTGATCGTATTATACTTAGTACATAAAAATTGTAATAACACAAACCTTTAAATTACGTTATTGATGACTAATCCAAACTCAAACTGTTATTCAAACAAATTAGTATTATTTTACTCTAGATTAAGTGATGTAATCAAACAGTATCCGCGATATATTCATTATTCTTCTGTTTATATTTGATATTCATAATACAAACCTGGCATTAATTAATATCCAGCACAGACAATCTATAAAATACTTCGCTATCGGGTGATCGTAGAAGTAAACTATTGTCACTAATGTGATGTCACTGCAATGGGACAGTGTCATGACCTGTCTATTTTTTATTCAGCTAAATCAAGAATGACTATCTGAGAAATAATTTTATTTATCCTACCTTCATAATGGTCAAAAACTGACTACCTACATACACTCCCGTATATGCATTTATTACACCTTCATGTCCATGCTTTACACCGAGCACGTAAAGAACTAGAGGAAACTATGGAATGGGTCGCTGTGTCTGTATCATTGCACAACCCTCCAAACAATCTAATATGACTAATATATTCAGGAGGCGTCACTCATATGGGCAACCGGTAGCGACGATAAATAAACGTAAAACACACACATGCATATTTGGTAATCTTTTCTTTCTAATACATTCTAAAACTTCTTTCTTATCAGAAGATAAATAGGAATAGTAGGTTATTGTCCTATACATTAATAGGCTCGTCTCCGAAACAATACATAGCTATAAAGAGCTTCGATTTGTATATTTTCTCCAATTCGCCTAATAAATCAAATGTATTAGACTGTAGTCTAATATTCCCTAGTTACTCATAATAAATATATAAAATGTGTTTACATAAATTATTAATTGCGTTCATTTAGTGTACGCTAACCTTTAGCTCGACGGAGGCAAGTGGACCAGAGTCTACCAACTGTAGGCATGTGGTGTCAAAGATATACACTGAATTGTTGTCTCCAAAATTATTCCCATCATTGCTTATAGCGAACTCGTACTCGTATATAAACGTCTCTGCGTCAGAATCTGAACGTCTCTTTCTGTCTTGATGAGCACACACCTCTCCAGTAAAGATGTCTTCGTATTCTCCCGTATATCTTGATGTGCTAATGTGTACACGTATCCCATTGAAATATATCTGTTGCAATAGATATATATAAATAAACAAGAGCAAACCGAGATTAGACAGATATGTAGTCCAGTGGTTAACACGCTGGGCTGGTAATCCAGGGATCGCATGTTCGATCACCCGTCTGACCAAATTACAATTAACACTCTTCCAGATGGGCTTTAAACCGATGTCTCATTACACCGTGCACGTAAAAGAACAAGAGAAGACTCTGGAATGTGTCTCTGCCTGTATCATTGCACTATCTTCCAAAAATCAAGAAATAAAAGGCATTAGAAATATTGATTGAAACATTTAAACAACGGTGAATTCATGCTATTATCTCCCTTTATACTTCCGCTCAGTTAGCCTGTGTATACCTTTAACCGTTATTTTGCTATGTACAGTTGCGGAGTTATTCTGATATCACCGCTCATTAGTATTCTCCGATATTAGGGTCACTGGGGATAATGCGTAAACTACAGAAAGAATCGTGGATCCAGATCTCTAATGAGTTCGTCCTTGACATGGTGCCCAACATTCTACCAACTTTCTTGAAAATCCGTCATTAACTATTTGAGTAACCCTGTTAACCGAATCTTGCTAACATACACATAGAGGCAAAATATAATCTCATTGGCGGAGGTCAAAAGGTCACTCTAATTAAAAATGAGATTCTATTGGATTATAGAAGTGATTAAAATGCATATGTGACGGCCGCCGAGCCAATGTAGTTTTGGGTCAGTGTTTGCTTGTCGTATTTGTGCATGAATACAGAAGGCTGTACTTGTAGAATAGATCGCTTTCTCCGTAATACTATGGCATATTATATAACCATTCTGTGTAACTTCGTCATATCAAAAATGCAATAGTTCGAACGACACATGTGTCATAATTGATTTCATCGTACCTTGAAGATACTCAAATCGTACATGAATCCCTCAAATATATTATCTGTTCGTATAGCAAAACATCTACAGTCGTCTCCGTCTGCTAGGTTACATATACCACCTCCTTCAACATCGTATACAATAGGCGGAATTCGTATGTCAGTACCGCAGTCGGGTCCACGGTAGTTTCCGTTGCATGTACAGACACCTAAAGTGAATTTGTCATATCTACATGTAATTATAAACTCTGATTATATAAGAACACGATTTATAGTAAATGGAAAACCAGAAGAGCTCACACGTCTACAGGAACATAGAGTGATAATAAGATCATAGTATACGTTATTCATATTGAATCTAACGAAGAATACAAAATTCCTTTGCTCATTTAGAAAACCGACATGAAGATTATTGTTTGAAGCTGTTCCTACCCATACTATTGTGAGCTTTGTGGAATATATCTTTAGCAGACTAACCCCATAACATTTTTGTAGAATAACATTGATTTTCAACGTCTAACTAGATATATTTGATTGACCTGCTATGATGCAAAAGTATTGCTGTGTGTAGTTACTGTTGCTAGTTTATTTCATGTAAATGAACTGGGATGAGCTATGACAGTAAGACAATGAGGCTACCTGTGTACATTGTACCATACATGTACATATATCTAAATAATCGAGTTACCTGCTTCAGAACATGCCCCATTTCCACTACAGTTATCCAAGCACGTTTGGGCTAGGAATATACTAATAATATCTGTATGATTTGCCGAATATACAGGATTCAGCTCGAGTACTGCCGTGACAATGTTGTTCAAGGCATTCACATGCGCTTTTGCCCAGATGGTATCCTTTCCTTTCTGAAAGCATTGGTCATTTCAATTAGCTACTGTAATGAATGTTGTAACTTAATGGATGCGAATACAAGACACAATATGGCTTGTGAAAATAAGAAGACAATAATTAGACTGGGATATATCATGTTGGGATAATAGACACCGACTTGTCCTTATCATCAAGTTCATGCATTGGTGAAACATATTTGGAAGACTATATAATTATGTTAAACTGCACTATATATACCAGATCAATTACATTCCCTACTGTTGAAAGAGCTATCTTAGTCATGATATTCTGGAGTTTTAATTGACAACTTAACAAGTGCTCAATACACAATGCTCTAGCTTACAACTTAATATAGTTTACTGTATATCGTTGGGCTATGCAAGCAATGTTATATTATATATATATACGAACATACGTACAGTGATATCATACACACAGTTGGTTATAACCTGCGCTGTATCGTCACCAATGAGTTTGTCCGAAAAGTCTTGAAATGCTGGCGACTGATAAATCGAGTTGTTGCAAAACGCCATGGCTTCAGTTTCTGTCATGTTAAATCCTTCTGTGTTTCTCTGCGGGGTAGTATAACATTATGATAATATTATAATTATATGTTTTCCAATGAATGATTGTTTTCATCTTACACTGTTTTGAACATCGGAATATGTCATTTTCTCTGTGACTTCTTGGTTTTCATTTTCTTCCGTCGGTGGATGTACTTTTTTACTTAGCTGCGAACATTTACACTAACGTAAGTGGTTGTGTGTTGTAGTGGAATGGGACTCTCGACAGTACAGTTAAATTAAAAAAATTGGATAACACATTACATTAGCCACATTCATTGGAAATCATAAAATAAATAGAAGAGTTGCATGTTTCTTACGGAGGTTGTTGCACAAAGTACTGTTTAACCGCTGGTGCCTGTCCAGGTTTGGTGTTGTTAGGTAAACTTCCCGCCGGCGATATGCCCAAAATGGTGCTGACGCAGGAGTAAAACCCGAACAAACAAACAATTCACAGGAGATTGCATAACTGTATTATGGCCTCAATGGAGTCCTTATATTGTACATTTAGTCACATAATACTGAGTTAGTTCCCTTGTCGGCGTTAATCATGTTTATTTGATATATCCATATCTTCCTCTAATGTCAAACTCCTCGCGGGGATGTAAACATGTTGCGCGTCAAACCGCAAAGAAGTTCAAAGAATAAAATATATTATATTAGAAAGTAATGAAAACCAAGTTTTGTTAAGGAGCTATGCCATCTTCAATGTGCTAGATATTGACCCAAACAAATAAACAACACAAAGCATTATCACCACGCTAATTTTTAATAAATTATTAATAAATATTAGCCCAACTGTGATGTTTACAAATTGAAACTTTAGTTTGAAAATGACTGGTTAATTAATGAATCTCTAGAACAATAAATTATTAATGGGCCCCATATCGACCATGAGTAGTGAACAGTTTATCTAGGGTTTACATATATATTTTTCAAGATTTATTGTATCTATGGTAACTCTTTTGCCCTCCTAAACATGTGTCGCCTAATTTCGCGTCTAAGGTCAAGCATGTCTTCAGTGAATGATTGTGCTCTTTCTGCATATGTGTATGTTCAACTCTATAAACTCTAGAAGGAATGGCTTCTGAACTAATATCAGTAAGGACAATTGACTGGAATCTATTATCTAGAACACTCTTAATCCATCTTAATGTGTTACCTTTGACTCCATAGTTATGCATGTTTAGTAGTACTATCTAGTGATTGACATTGTCGAAAGCCTTACTGAAGTCTAATAAGATATTAATCTAATCCCATTTACCTATGTAGGATAAATCATTACTAGACTTATTAAAGTGTAAACTTTAAGGAAGTATTATACCAGGGAATGGATCAATCCTGGCACTTTCCGTATCTAACCTGTTTCTCACAACTATATATGTATTAGTAAGGCTTGAAATGCATATTTCAAAACAATGTGTTACTTGACAATGCTGTATATCTGCAAATACATTTCTTAAGAACTGCTTAAAACTATTTCAATAGAATGTTAACACTTGTTGTTTCTGTTTTTCTTGTATTTGCAGTGTTGTAGTTCTACAAATTCTGCTACATTGACGAACAAGACAGTTAGAACTTTACAGACAGGCTAAACTGCATTAACAATACAATGTATGTATTTACAGATTTACCAATATACCCCATGCTGTGTGTATGTACCATTTGTATAAATTGCTAGGCAATGAGAATATATAATAATTATACAAAATTTGTCAGCTCAAAAACGTTTTGTTACCGTGGCCGCAAGTGACAGTATCAACGTATATAATAGGATCTCGATTATCTCTGATGCAAACATTCTAGTTCACTGGCCGTAGCAACAACTGCAACTTATTGCGAAAAAAAACAACCAGTGTACAATGGAGTTCTCACACGGCATGCCTTTCCATTCCTCATGATCATGAACATAATACTGTCACTAGAGTTCGATATTTTATAAACAATCTGCACCTAATTCAGATACAAATGTTATGTGACATGTCAAGGACTATGGTTGTTTATGATATAATCAATACATTCATTAATTGTACCTTCTTGCGAGAGATGCTCGGTTGTGCATTTAATTTTTGCAATCGCTCCGTTGCTTTCCTGGTGTAGGCACTCTCTGCACGTTTCCTCCTTTTCCCTACCCTACATTTCTTCCTCGTAATTGAGGTAGGTCTGCTACAAGGTTGGCCAACTGTTCCTCCATTGGACATATTCCAGCGCCCATTGCACGGTTTACATTTATGAAGAGATTCTCTTCATCGGACAGTCTATGATCATAATAATTATAAGTTTGTTATAATTGTTAATCCAAGTTATAGTCATAATCTACATTAACAATGAACTGGGCCAAATTTAGCATATTGGATTGAACTAAGGCACTACTGTATAATACTGTAGAACTAGTTGAAAAAGAAAATAAATCTACAAAAGGCTATTATTATAGTTAGAAAATGAGTAGGCAAAGCATGCTCTGCCTAGAATCATGATCGTGTACTAATATATTCAGACTACATTTTTTTACTTACAAACATTACAGTTATTTGCCATAGAGGCAATACATTGCAATATGCAGTGATTTACCTAAATTGCTATGTCAATGTAAACATTACTACGTTAAAAAATATACTTACAATTCGCCCTAGTTTGTAAACCAATCAAAAGCCTCTATTTCATTTTAAATACGGCGACATTATTTCCATATCGGGACATTTGTTTTTGATGAAGCCAATATGGTATTTATTGGATGCATGCCTACATTGGATATTAGAAGCTTTGCCTACTGATTAGTGATGATGTAAAATGGGCGGAGTAAGTTGTCACTAAGCGGAGGTGCGTCAGCATATCTCCTCACAGTGCCCGTCTGACACTAATAAAGTTTAACAGTCTTTCAGATGTGACTTTAATCCAAGGTCTCCTATCGGTGCTTTACACCGAGCACGTAAACGAACCAGAGGATACTCTGGAATGTGTCTCTCTCTGTATTATTGCACTATCCTCCAACAATCTAAAATGACTAATTTCTTCAGGAGGCGCGCTCGTATGGCCAACCTGTAGCGACGATAAATTAAAAAAACACACACACACCATGGCTGCTGTCACGGTGAGATTCAATATCAACGTTATGATGTGATTATGGGAGGGACAAACTGTTTCTTATTGCTCACATATAAGGCTATATACAAAATAAGTGCTGCTGTCTGTTAGCGCTCCCGATAACGTATTTTGCATATATGATCAATAACCTATTCATATGTATCCTATCTGCATGCAAAATTAACGTGCTAAATTGGTTTGCCTAATAAACTTTGTGATGTCATCGATGTGACGTCATTTCTTTGCAGACGGTTGATAACATTCAGGTCATGAATATTCGGTAATCTTTTCTCTCTAAAACTCTTTTATCAGAAGGGCAAAGTAGGATACATAGAATCATTTGATTAGGTTATTGTGTGATAAATTAAAATGTATTAGGCTCGTCTCCGAAGAGTCTTGCCTTGTAATATTTTAAATTAAAATGTATATAGGACAGTAACCAACTATTCTCTATTTATGAGACAATGAGTACTTAAACGTTATATAAACCTCCAGCTGTCGGAGAATACATAATCATTGTTTCCAGTTGATGTTTGTCCATCTCTACCAATGAAGTCGTTGGTATGATTACCATCAAAGTACCCACAGAGTCCATCTGAATTGCCCATATCCTTTGCTGACATGTATATATCAATATTCATTGTAGGCCCCCATCGATGAAGTTCAATATCCACTATTGTTCCTATCGGTGTCCTGACCTGTATAGCAAAAACGTGATACTTTAGTATATTATAGTTTATTACTGCATGTTGTGTTTGAGGAGGTTTGTGTGCATATGTCATCGTACACGCTTGTTTGATATCGTGGACTAACTTACTCAAGTTTAACGGATGTTCGAACTTTAAAGGCAAGAGCGAACAATGATATTTAAATGTTATTACCTTCCAATGTGACATGTGGCTGTATACATGTGTTCCGAAATAGATGTTAATTTTAGTCGTGAGTCGATATATGAATATGTCTGCCGTCTATGAGAAATATTTACCAAACAGTGAACCATTGTATAAATGTATAAAGATATCCCGTACAATCTCAATAAAGGGTAGAGAATAATGTCATAAAAATTAATGTGGAGCATGAGTATAAAATATCCAACGAAACCTTATGTTTACCCTAAATGTGCCGGACAGACTTCACGGAACTATTACTGTGTCTGAAATTACTAATGTAATGCAACACCCGAATAGATACTCGCGAATGGACGCACGTATCCAATTCGGTGGCTATTGAATTTGGGATAACAACATATGTATGCTAAAACTAATTGGAATGCAACGTAAGCAGAACCTTGTAGTGGTAGTCGTGAATCCGTTCAACATCCAGAATTCCACCATCATCACACCGAATAAAATCAAGTACAGATGTGGTGTTACACCGATTAATCATGAAGACATCTGCTCCTGCTTTGATAGCTATACCGCATGCACACACAGGGCCATCCGTATACTTGTAATCGCAATACCTTGCTGACTCTTGTACCTTCAACGAAGATACAATTTCAATTTATTCTTGAACCTTCAACGAAGATACAATTTCAATTTATTCTTGAACCATCAACGAAGATATAATTTCAATTTAATCTTGAACCTTCAACGAAGATATAATTTCAATTTATTCTTGAACCTTCAATGAATGTATACTTTTATTTATGCTTTACAATGATATAAAGAAAGAAATTAGTCAAATAAAATGTTAATAGTGGAGGATGATCCGGACACCTCTCTGGGCAGTATTTAAGTAAATCCATGCCAGCTTTAAAGTGATACAAATGCCTGCTAGCTTTTCGAAGTAACAATATGTAAACTTGGATATGTCTATAAATTCAATAATGAAAGTAACATCTGTATAATTGGACAGTAAGCAATGTAACCTATGTAGACATGGACAAACCGATAAGCGCAGTAAACAATGTAACCTATGTAGACATGGACAAACCGATAAGCGCAGTAACAATGTAACCTATGTAGACATGGACAAACCGATAAGCGCAGTAATCAATGTAACCTATGTAGACATGGACAAACCGATAAGCGCAGTAAACAATGTAACCTATGTAGACATGGACAAACCGATAAGCGCAGTAAACAATGTAACCTATATAGACATGGACACACCGATAAGCGCAGTAATCAATGTAACCTATGTAGACATGGACAAACCGATAAGCGCAAAACACAACCAAAACAACACACCAAACCAAACAAAACCAAACAACACAAACCCAGTAAACAATGTAACATATGTAGACATGGAAAAACCGATAAGCGCAGTAAACAATGTAACATATGTAGACATGGACATGTCGATAAGCCCAATAAACAATGTAGACATGACAACGTCAATTAGCACAGTAAACAATGCAGACTTGACCACGTCAATTAGCGCAGTAAACAATCCGATGAATATTTTCGGATAACTTGTATATATAATGTGAAATAATAAATAAACGAAGTAAACAATGTAACCTATGTAGACATGGGTACAACCCAACACACAACCAAACCATGTCGATAGCCTCGATACACAATGCAACCTATGTATACCTGGGTATGTCGATAGCCTCGATACACAATGCAACATATGTAGACCTGGGCATGTCGATAGCCTCGCTACACAATGTAACCTATGTAGACGTGGGCATGTCGATAGCCTAGATACACAATGCAAACTATGTAGACATGGACATGTAGATTAACGCAGTAAGCAATTTCACTATGTAGACATGAACACGCAGATAAATCACTTAATAGTACAGATTGGATGAATATTTTCGGGTGACTTGTATATAGAATGTGAAATAATGGTTCTATGCTCTTCATATTGGAGGGTGAATAAAGAAAATATGTTTTGTGACATGAGTTTATAGCGGCCCCAAACAAATAGTACGTGTTATTTCAATCATCATCATAGTAATAATTCAAGATTATACAGTTGCTATGCATAATTGTAGCAATGTACGTGGAGCTTATACAATAAATATGAAACAGTAGATAATTTACCTCTGTTTGATAGATCGAATTCCGGAATAGCATATGATCTCCTTCTCTCTGTTGCTCATAAGATCTAGGAAAACAGAACTATATTATTATATTTAATATATATACAATAATTACTTTATTATATGGTCAAAAGCTGCATTTCATTCCATTAGCTAAGCTAAGATTATAGTGGCAGACGAATATGTATACACGGTGTTTGATCGTACCGCTGTATACCAATATATTCTTACTATTACAACCTCTGGCGCTTGTATTTAATTTGCCCTGTAGATTTTAATAGTAAATCAAAATAAAATGTTAAAGTAATAGTTATTTATTTGATTTATATGATGTTAGTATTAAGCTTATATTTCAATTAGTTGATAAACTTGTTATACCTATCCTCAATTATAGTTGTGAGATATGGGGGAATCCATGAGGCAAATAACAGTGAAATATTTGCCATTATTACTTGCTATGTTTGTGTATGTCAGGTGTTGTGCCTGATGGGTCATATGAAAAGGTTTTCGCTATTTAACCCTTTCCTTCATGGAGATTTATTCATTACATTTAGCTATAATGTAGTGGATATTAAGTAGTCGCCATATCTATCCCGCCTCCATAGATATTACTGGGACTACATGATATCCGTTATTATGAACATTGGTTTGGCAACTAAATTGTCAATTAATGCCATATTGGTAATAGCGTCAAGAGATGCTTCTATGAGGGAAAGGGTTACGGTAAAAAGGCTTGTGTCAGAACTCGGACGAACTCGGACGTCTGATAGATGATTGCCGGGTGCTAAGTTATTCATAGCAGTATTATATAATATTTATTTTGTTAATTTAATTGTATTTATGTAAAGAAAGTATATGTGTTTAAGCATAACATTTAGAATTATATAGTAGAAAGGAATATTGATTGTGTCTTTATTAATCATAACTTTATCTATTTATTTCACACAGACATTATAATGTTATTGTTCCTCACCTTCCGTCAGATGTTCGCATATGAGGGTCCACATGTGAACTACATTTCTTGTTCCTATATCTGTCATCTAGGCTCACATCAACCTGTACATTGATACATGCAAGTTCTACAACAGCTTAAAGGGACATTACATCGTAAAAAAACCAAAATGCCTTTATATGGATAAATAACATTGCTACTACAAGTTATTCCGAAATAAACCAACAGTAACTTTTAATAAACAAAAGTGCTTTTGGGATCTACACATTCTTAAAAGTGACAGTAGGATTTCGTATAACGGTCAGCTATGCTCATGACTTGACGTGTGTTTATTATTGGAGTCAATAGTAAGTTTGTGCCTACTATCGTTTAGAGATAATTTAAATCAGATTGGTCTAACAATACATATGTGCAGGCAGAAAAGGTGAGATATAACGGTAAATATGTACCATATATGTTGTTATTCATGTCACACGCGTTGTATTACTCGTGGATGTTGACCCTATTCACATTATTGTGTTAGGTCAACACACGTCGTAGTATATGACGTGTGTTTATTATTTAAAATACTCAGAGTCTGTGGCAACTATATGGAGGGAAAATGCCATAATATAGGAAACCACATTCTGTAGAAATTTGTTTTTTCACCGATGTAGTGTCGCTTTAAGAAGAGGTATATAGTAGGACGAGGTAGTGTCGCTTTATTATTAAAGTCGTATTCCTGTCTAAAATCACTGTGACAATTTATATTTAAGGTTGCTATCATGTAACTATTCGTTTTAAAACCAGTATTGTCCAATATTTACATATCTGTTGCATTTCATCCGATGAACGTATGTGCCCTGATTGTATATATGTTCGTATGAGGGTTCCCAACTAATTATATGCAGCTGACATGCGCACTCGCAGTTTTAATCAGCGGTCGTCAATAGAAAATGCCTGTGTTGCAGTTTACGTTGCTCAAAGGATGATCTATTTACCAGTTTCGGCATACCGCATGTTAGGCTTGTCGGGCCTCTTATACTTGCCGGGCCTCTTATACTTGCCGGGCCTCTTATACTTGCCGGGCCTCTTATACTTGCCGGGCCTCTTAGGCTTGCCGAGCCTCTTATACTTGCCGGGCATCTTATACTTGCCGGGTCTCTTATACTTGCCGGGCCTCTTATACTTGCCGGGCCTCTTATACTTGCCGGGCCTCTTATACTTGCCTGGCCCATACCCCCCTTATACTTGCTGGGCATCTTATACTGCCGGGTCTCATATACTTGCCGGGCCCCTTATACTTGCCTGGCCTCTTAGGCTTGACGAGCCTCTTATACTTGTCGGGCCTCTTATACATGTCGGGCCTGTTAGGCTTGTCGGGTCTCTTATACTTGCCGGGCCTCTTAGGCTTGTCGGGCCTCTTATACTTGCCGGGTCTCGTAGGCTTGTCGGGCCTCTTATACTTGCCGGGTCTCGTAGGCTGGTCGGGCCTCTTAGTCTTGACGGGCCTCTTATACTTGTCGGGCCTCTTAGGCTTGCCGGGCCTCTTATACTTGCCGGGTCTCGTAGGCGTTCCGTGCCTCTTAGGTTTGCCAAAGCCTCTTAGGTTTGCCTGGCCTCTTATACTTGTAAGGCCTCTTCGGCTTGTTGTGCCACTTAGGCTTTCCGGGCCTCTTAACCTTACCGGTTACCTTACGTGTTATAACAAACAACCACTGCAACTTGCTGATGCCATCAAGACAAGGAGATGAATACTTACGTGAATGGATCCTATAGACTGAAATACAATGTGGTAAATAAAATATATTCATGTTATGCTTCCCAATGAAATATCGAAATTTATCATTGAAATAATAAGATGATATTTGTTTGTTTCAGTGAATGATCATTCATTTAAGCAAGCAAATAGTATGTTATATTTTAGGCAAACAAGTGTATTTATGATGATAACGTTCACTTTGACAATATTTCAACATGCATCTGCTAGGTACAAGTGCACAGCAGGAATTGGAAATACAATATGTTTTCCTTGTGCTTTCAACCTGTGGAATAGCACATTTTATTTCACACTGATAAAGTATAATGATAGACTGTGCACGTTATCGGATAAGGTACACGTTTATATGTACGTGAAACTGAAATAAACATTTGCTCGACAGTTGCTTGCTTTCAATAATTGGTTATTGTTATATTCGCACAAACACAATTAGTAATTATAAATCTCTTTTGTAAGCCAATTCATATAATATATATCTACTGTTCGTAGAATTTTGTAAGCTCGACATGTAATGTAACATTCATATATTTTGAGTAATAAAGTTATTGTCTGTTCTTTTTTCCGCATAACCCTCAACTAAGGTCATACCAATCTACATCAACTATGCCTTTAGCCTTGGAACAGGCGTTGTTATAGTTTTCCTTGTCAGTCGTATAGATATACGTATACTACGGATACTATTAATTGATCTGAATTGAGCTGCTGGTTATTTTGCTAGACGTAAAATGTGAACAATCGACAGACTGGAACCCAGGCTACTAAACGGCATATAATACATGTGTAGATACAAGTGTACGCCTCCGTGGTCGAGTGGGTACGGTCGCTGAATTGTTTATCACTGACTGTAGCCTATCACACTGATGGGCCACTTGTTCGAGCCCAGCTCAGATCCTGTCTCTTTATATAAAAAGTTGGCAGTTTGTTACAGCGGTTGGTACACCAATTACTTGTTAACCAATGGAGCCTGCCCGTGACATGTAAACTGCCCGTTGCTCATATGGGCAACCGATAGCGACGATAAGTAAACATTAAAAATAAAGTGTCATACCTCGGATAATTCGCCAGGCAGTGTAGCGTGCAATAATTGTAGATCAAATTGCGTCTTATCGTCGTAGTCGTTGTCAATCGTCGATATTTTAAACCTGTACTGTTTGGCATCGTCCCATGTTTCTCCTAGTTTCAACATCTGGATATTGTTAAATCATATTTAACAGATTAATGTAACCCTGCCTATTTATTTAATACCACCTGCTTAAGTTTGCCGGGCCTCTTAAGTTTGCCGAGCCTCTTAAGTTTGCCGGGCATCTTAAGTTTGCCGAGCATCTTAAGTTTGCCGGGCATCTTAAGTTTGCCGGGCATCTTATGTTTGTCGGGCCTCTTAAGTTTGCCGGGCCTCTTATGTTTTCCGGGCATCTTAAGTTTGCCGGGCCCCGTATGTTTGCCGGGCATCTTAAGTTTGCCGGGCCACTTAAGTGTGCCGGGCATCTTAAGTTTGCCGGGCATCTTAAGTTAGCCGGGCCTCTTACGTTTGCCGGGCCTCTTATATTTGCCGGACATCTTACGTTTTCCGGGCCCCTTATGTTTTCCGGGCATCTTAAGTTTGTCGGGCCTCTTAAGTTTGCCGGGCATCTTAAGTTTGCCGGGCCTCTTATAGTTGCCGGACATCTTAAGTTTGCCGGGCATCTTGTGTTTGCCTGGCCTCTTAAGTGTGCCGGGCCTCTTATGTTTGCCGGGCCTCTTAAGTTTGCCGTGCCTATAAACGTTCCTGGCATCTTAAGCTTGCCGAGCCTCCGTGATAAAATGGTTACGGTTGACTTCACAGCACTTGGCCCTCACGTTAGTGTAACATATTGGTGTTATATGTTGATTAATATCCTCCATAATTAGTTTTATTTTATGTTATATATTAACGAGTATTGGTTACTAATAATGCTGTATAAGGTATTTATAAAAGACATTTATACATGGAACTGAACTGACTGACTGTTTATATTGGCAGAGAAGCAAGTATATTTGGCGTGGACACTTCTTACATGTATGCATTGTGTGATTTAGTGTGTGTTCTGGGATACGAGACACCAATTACACCATTTGCATGTATGTCATTATGCATTGTGTGATTCAGTGTGTGTTCTTGGATACGAGACACCAATAACACCATTTACCTGTATGCATTGTGTGATTCAGTGTGTGTTCTGGGATACGAGACACCAATAACACCATTTACCTGTATGTCATTATGCATTGTGTGATTTAGTGTGTGTTCTGGGATACGAGACACCAATAACACCATTTACCTGTATGTCATTATGCATTATGTGATTTAGTGTGTGTTCTGGGATACGAGACAACAATAACACCATTTACCTGTATGTCATTATGCATTATGTGATTTAGTGTGTGTTCTGGGATACGAGACACCAATAACACCATTTACCTGTATGTCATAATGCATTGTGTGATTTAGTGTGTGTTCTGGGATACGATACACCAATAACACCATTTACCTGTATGTCATAATGCGATTGTGTGTTGTCGTTTGCGTTCACAATCCGTATTCCCCCTGTACACACTCCGAGCTCGTACCTCGGATCAACTAATGACAACGATTCCAAACAATTCGACGCTTCTGTGGCTACGTATGAACACCCAATTGGTACTGTCTGTTCCACATTTACAAATGTATATCCACTCTTGCTGAGTTCAATGGATGTAGCGAACTAATAAAGCCAAATGTTCATAATTATTATGAAACATAAGCAACACACGACTGTTTTGTATGTTGTAATAAAGTGTCGTGGTGACCATCCAACCTAGCATTACGTAAATTAAGGGTTGTCCAGATGGCTTGCGGATGGTCGATGGTTCTACCCGAGTGCTTAAAGGGGGTCTTACTATATCAAGCATAGTTGGAGAGTCGTAATAGGATGCGACATAAGCTGTTGGTGCTACTAATAATCGCCCCAACAAACTGATAAAATGAACGTAAATTACAGATATATAAACGCTACATCTATAAGGTATAGTAACGAATGATTTGTCTCAGCATGATAGCTTGCAATACACATTCGAAATATACATGTAGTTTGTGTTGATGTTGTATATGTTCAAAATCAACTACGTAGATCAATAAAATGGTAAATATGCATAGAGTGAAATGGATGGCTCGCTTAGTAGCATTTTGGCTGTCCGATTAGCGTAGTTTTTAGCGCGCTCGCTTCTCACCAATCCAACACGGGTTCGATCCTCGGACCGGGAAGTATGTGAGAGTGTACGATGGTCGCCAGATCGGACTGGTGAGTGTTCTCCGTATACTCCGGGTTTTTTCCCCACACGAATTTCACACGCTTTCATCCGCGCCGAATAGAGTGATTAATATAAGTTGTTACAAACTTGATTCGCAATCATTGTAAAATAAATAAAGTTAAAACTATTAATAACATTCCAAAAACGAGTGTCATATAATACAGTATGTATGAAATCACCACGAATGTAAGATCTTATATATTTATAACTACTCGCAATGCCACGGTAAGTCAATAAATTAGCAATATTTATTTAATAATAATATATTATAAGCACAAGTGATTTACCTTCCATTCGACATAGAAATCGTCACTCAATGATTCGTTTCCTGGAATAGTTGTATTACTTTGCACGACAGTAACGCCACACGCCACCTAAACATAAATTATATCTAACACAGTGAACTTTAGTTACTAATTTAGAAACATGTTTACCCTCGGAAATCCTTGGATCCAGTATAACGATATATCAGATATCAGAGTTTGAGTTTGACTTTCAAAGATATCTCTACTGTGACTATGAGCAGCCTGTGTTAGTATGACACCTTTGACGTGTTATATTTAAGTCCATATTACAAGCCTTGGTTGTGGTCAATACTACCGGACTTGGTTTTTGTCCATATTATCGACATTGGCTTTGAACACGCGTATATGGTTAGCATGTACTGTCATTTTATGTCTCGAACGTATCCATTTATGTTTGCCGAGAATCCAAGATATTTCCGGTGGTATACCGTTTTGATAGAACATTTGTAACATACTGTTAACAATTTGAACGACAATATGCCCAGTGCAATTAGAGACCGGGAGTGGTAATTGGACACTATGTACGTCACGAATCGTACGCAAAGATTTAAAAAATAATTGAATATCATAAATGAAAGTGGAATATAGCTTTGGTACTGATGAAGTCATCGGTCAATGTTACATGCATTATTTCATGGACTATTTGAAATGTAATACAGAGCAGCATACGCATGCATATTGGCATGTATAGTGACTTTATAAACCTGTTATTAAATATTGATAGTCGGACGTGAACTGTATATAACCTGTTTTCAAATGATAGGGTCCGCCGAGTGGCTCTGACTTGTAAATCACTGTAAACTATCATCATTGATGGTCACGGGTGCAAGCTCCGCTCAGACCATGTATCTTTATATGAAAATGTTTCCAGTTTCTTACGAAGGTTGGTGCACTAAGTACTGGTGAACCGCTGGAGCCAGTCCTGGAAAGGTTTTGTTAGGTAAACTACCCGTGAAATGGGCAACCGGTAGCGACGTTAAATAAACTTAAATAAAAAATAAAAATACTGTTAAAGTATGATATTTTACTGGACAATTAATTGCGACCGACATTATCGATCCAAGATCGAAGACATTAAATTTACCAGACATTTCATTTGTCTATTCCCGGTAGTGGCAGTGTCTTACATTTATTTATGTTTAGTGTATACCTCATAGCCAAATTGCAGATCAGTGAGGGCATCTCCTCTATACACAGTTTCGTCAGTGAAAGTCACAGGACCAACTTGCTGTTGTAATGTTCCATTGACATACCTAGAAGATATGAACGTAAACACATCAGTGCATAGAACGATTATCCTTAACATTTAATATATAACCAACAAATGATATAGTATGCTATTAGGTGCTTCATTTACCGAAGGGTTAATATTATTGACTTCAATTCACTTTCCCAGCACTGATGTATTAGTTATAATCCCAGTGGGCGTGTCGAATTCATTCATATGTGTACGCTAACAAACTGGCTTTCGGAAGGTCTAGCCGTGTAGCCGCCAGTGCCTGAAATAATGTTCGGAGGGGCACCACAGGGCTACCTTCCTCAATAATAGCTTGAGAGACACAATGGTGACATAGCTCTTGATGCTAAATCCACAGAACAAGCAAACCAGTCATGATGCTTTACCTACACTCACGACGCGTTATCTACATTCACGACGCATTACCTACATTCATAATGCGTTACCTACATTCATGAAGCATTACCTACATTCACGACGCGTTATCTACATTCATGATGCGTTACCTACATTCATGATGCGTTACTACATTCAGGATGCGTTACCTACATTCATGATGCGTTACCTACATCATGATGTGCTACTTCATTCACGATGCGTTACCTACATTCATGATGCGTTACCTACATGCATGATGCGTTATCTACATTCATGATGTGTTACCTACATTCATGATGCATTACCTACAGTCATAACGCGTTACCTACATTCATGAGGCGTTACCTACATTCACGCGCGTTAACTACATTCATGATGTGCTATCTGCATTCATGATGCGTTACCTACATTCATAACGCGTTACCTACATTCATGATGCGTTACCTACATTCATGATGCGTTACCTACTCATGATGCATTACCTACATTCATGATGTGCTACCTACATGCATGATACATTACCTACATTCAGGATGTGTTTCCTACATTCATGATGCATTACCTACATTCATGATGCGTTACCTACATTCATGATGCGTTCTCTACATTCATGATGCGCTACCTACATTCATGACGCGTTACCTACATTCATGATGCGTTATCTACATTCACGACGCGTTATCTACATCCATAACGCGTTACCTACATTCAGGACGCTTTACCTACATTCATGATGCGTTATCTACATTCATGATGCGTTACCTACATTCATGATGCGTTATCTACATTCAGGACGCGCTACCTACATTCATGATGTGTTACCTACATTCATGATGTGTTATCTACATTCATGACGCGTTATCTACATTCATGATGCGTTACCTACATTCATGATGAGTTAACATTCATGGTGTGTTATCTACATTCACGACGCGTTATCTACATGCATGACGCGTTATCTACATTCATGACGCGTTATCTACATTCATGATGCGCTATCTACATTCATGATGCGTTATCTACATTCATGACACGTTATCTACATGCATGATGGGTTACCTACATTCATGACGCGTTATCTACATTCATGATTGGTTATCTACATTCATGACCGTTATCTACATTCATGATGGGTTACCTACATTCATGACGCGTTATCTACATTCATGATGGGTTATATACATTCATGACGCGTTATCTACATTCATGATGCGCTACCTACATTCATGACGCGTTATCTACAACCATAACGCGTTACCTACATTCATGACGCATTATCTACATTCATGATGGGTTACCTACATTCACGATGCGTTACCTACATTCATGATGAGTTAACATTCATGATGCGTTGTCGACATTTTTGGCGTTCGAGTGACCTATATAAACGTGCGTATGTGTGTGTGTACTTGTGCGTTAGTATGCGTGCTTTGCATTTGCAATGTGTGTGCCTGCATCAATTCAGTGTTGTGGTTGTATTTCAATACGCCGGTAGCATTGTCAAATTCGTGTACGCAGAAGTTATATAAGCGGTGTGTCAGTTGTTAGACATTGGCAATATAGTATAGACACATAAGTTGCGTTACTGAATCTATCCTAAGTCATTTATCATCAACTATATTCATCGAATTGTGTTTCGTTGTGCCCATATTTTGATTATATGCTTTTGTTTGATAATAAGATTAATTAAATACATTTCAAGAATACAATATTCAACATAATATGTTCTAACTATGTTAACGGTTTTACATTGAATGTTACAATGTGTATGAACTATTAACAGCTTAGGACAGTTTAAGCCAACATTGAGGCATACCAGACCCTGCACATTAGGTGCCATTTAGCTGCTATTCATAGTGTTATTACTTTTGAAAATGACACGCTGTCACTTGTCATAATACATGCACATGTACATGATTGTCACAATATCCTCCAGAGAGCATGTTTCTGTAATTTTAGCATAAACAAGAGACTGAGACACACGAATGTGGCAAGGAGAGGTTTTCCACGACGAGCAGAGTTCGGGTATCCTATAGAACCTGTCATTTCAAATATATAGAGTTTGAGGTAATTGTCTTGATCTGATTCACTTTACCAGTTGATCATATACGGATAGCTGCCATCCATATCGAAGGAACACCTGAATTGTAAATATGGACTGTACAATGTCGTTGCTATGCCGTCGATGTCAATCGGCTGTATGGTATGACCTATTTCAGGCAGCACCTTGATATTGTTGTTATGAACTGAAAAAAGTAGCACATAATATTATAGAAAATGTTCAACTGTACTAATATTCACATCAGGTATAGATGACTGTGGCCGAGTTACCTACATCCATGTGAGGAAGCTATCAAGCTGGTTTATGGAGGGTCGGTGGTTATACCTATGTGTCCATCCGTGACTGAAATACTGCTCAGAGGGTGCATCCGGTTCTCCCGGGTCATTCTCCAATAATACCTTAAGTGACCGAAGCTGTTCGCGCGGCTTTAAGCCATGTTAAAGACATCTTGTTCACTTAGTTCGCAAGCATGTTCCATGTTACATATTTGTGAATTCAACGTTATAGTCCATTTCAAAATGAGTCATGCGAGGGCGTGGCTTATATTGCGGACACATCTTAAATAAATTAATAATAATTAAATGGATTGAATACATGCCAAGACATATTTCGCGTGTCCAGTATATGTACAGTATAGTCATGTCGTACTGCAGCTGTCCATCGCATTTTCTAACATATATAGGAACTATAACCACACACTCATCATCGCTGGTATCAAACTGATTCCAGCAAAGGGCTATTCTCACAGGTGTTTCGTTAATATTCACAGGAAGAGAATCTGAAACTGAAATAATTGTAAACTAATTGACTGTTCATAATAATAATAATAATTATTATTTATGTATTGTGCAGAACAATGTCTAACAGTAGAGTATTCATCTAATTTCCATCATTTTACCAACAACGTTCTATTGGTATATTTACTGATTACAAATTACAGTAATGAGGATGAACATATAAATAGACAGATACTTTTATTTCCTCCATTTCTGAAGAGCATAGCATATTTACAAATCATTATTAATATGTATGTACAGTATAATATAAATGCACAAATAACCCTGTTAATTGTCAGTAGAGTACTTGCAGCTGAACTATACGTGCATTAGAAACATTGCAAGCACAGTTGTAGTACTCAATGAATCAACATTCTACATATTAGCTTCAATAGCAACGAACAGGATTATCATCTACCTGTAATGCTAAAGATAGTAATGCATTGCACTGGTCCATTGGTGATAAAAGCATGAATTATATATAACATTTAGTAATAACAATGTCAGCTAACACTTTACACCTTATGTGATCAATTGCATGACAATAACACATTATATGTTCAACATTGTTGACAGCCAATAGCGAGCATTTGTAACATGTACTTAAGAATTGTCTCGATACCAATTGACCCAATACTGAGTCTGCTATTTTGCACAGGGGAAGTAACTCATGCCTCCTTCTACACGCCGACCAGAGTACATATGGGCTCTCCGACTTAACAATGTGCGGTGTGGTTAATTGCGCTTGAAGTATGACGAACCGTTCTTGCTTGTTAGCTGCTGATACACTCTTTTTGAGTACACTTTTCCAAGTTATTGCAGGGAACAATCCCGTTGTGATATAACATTCAAGGAAATGTAACAACCTGTACATTCCAAGCAATCTATATATATCCTGCATGAATCCCAAATACTGTCTATCAGGATTAATATAACGTACTAGTCTATGTGTAAATAGTTGCTTGGCTAATAGATTGCATGGTAATTTACACAATTGACCAAAGCAAATTAGTTTTCGCAAATCAACGATTCCTTCAATGCAGTCGATGCTGAGCGTACAAAATGCATAGTCAGTGCTCGTATATTTAGTGAAGCCTTGTGTTGATTTCACACAGAAACGGTAAACTGTTTCTAACCTAGATAAGTCAGTTTTGCATGTCATATTCCATAATTCGCATCCATATAAGGCCTTAGGTAACACTATAGATGAGGAAATAATATCCATCGACAATGGATTCAATGTTGATGATTGAAGCCCACAATTTATCACACTACATACATGTACATATAAATGATGTTCGTCACATGTTGATAATATATTGAAGTATGTTACATGTTATTTAATTGGTTGGACATTGATTTGAAATTAGAGCGCGATGCTACCTGGACATTTTACATGCTATGTTTACTCATCAATATTAATGCACATCCGAAGTTTGTAGGATGCTTATCAAACAAGCTGTTTGGAAGTCGTGATAGCTCAGTGGTAGCGTGTTCGCTTCACGTGCGAAAGGCCCGGAGTTCGAGCCCCGCTGGAGCCGTTACGATTGTGTCCTTAGGCAAGGCATTTACATTCCACATGCCTCTTCTCTCTCCCTCGTGGCGATGGATTCCATCAGGAATGATGTCTCGAGAGTGATTAGTATAAGTTATAAGAACTTGATTCGCAATCGAGCTAAAATAAATTTGTATAAACTAAGCAAGCTGTTTTGACTTCGAATATCATGTGACCTTTTCGTTGGGCCCTCTGATCGCAATCAATATGGACCATAATTATGTGATCTATATCCCTACCAAGTTTGAAATAGGTGTGTATTCTGCTCTCAAGTTATTGGGCGGAAACAGAGTTTAAGCACGAGACCTCTGAGACCTTTGCATTTGCTCT
>CM026397.1:78492387-78535586 GCA_014843695.1 Archivesica marissinica
ACCAAAAAAAGCAAAGAGCTCTGTAGTTGCGCGATACGTCATCAATAGTGACGCATATACCAAAAAACCAAAGAGATCGGTAGTTGCGCGATACGTCATCAATAGGCTCTATAGTGACACGTATACACAACAAGTGATGACGTATACACAACAAGTAAAGAGACGCATGTACTACTCATATGAATTGAAATGATATGTTTCTTGACTGTGTCTTATTATCATTGACACATATCGTGATAATTTAGTTTGAAAAATAACTAAAAGTGTCGAAAAGAATGCTTATTTCAGAAATTGTATCACAGAGTGTAGAAGGTTCAGTGATTTGGTCAATCCCTACCTATGAGGCTCCTGCTACACCTATGCCACCCTTCCCAGAACAAACATTGCTTGACAGACAATTTGAATGTATCGCAGAGTGTAGATGGGTCAATGATTTGGTCAATCCCTACATATGAGGCTCCTATTACATCTATGACACCCTCCCCAGAACAAACATTGCTTGACAGAAAATGTATTACATAAGTGTGATTAACATATTCACAAGTAGCGTATGATCATTATGACACTTATAATAATAACGTTTGCGTGCGCATAACGCGTGTTAGACGTGTACATATAATTCGTTGCAAATTCAAATTCGAACTAAGATGCATGGGTCTAAGAGGCATTGCATAAACACAAGTGACTAGTGACAGATTATAACTATTTTTGAGTAACTTAGTTACGAGCCCACAGCTAAGTATAATGATATGTATTTGTTCCGGTATGGATACTATCAAATTTATCACGGGAGAGACAGCGCTAATACTGGGTAAATATCATATGCTCAGCGACTCATAACGAACGTTTATGAATTGTCTGTTTGTACCCACGTTGTATGCCACGTTGTATTATCACAGGTTTATTTACAGTAACACGGGTATGTAGAGTTATGCAATAGTAGCAAAATTATATGTCAGGTTGATTGACCCGTCACTACAATATTATGACACGAATAATACAGTGTTGCTCATAAATCCTGTGACACTACTTGTTTTCGAAGCTGATAAGTTCATCACTACCAACAACACGATGAAACCTTCCCGTGTTGTCCTTGATAATAATAACGCCGTCGGACGTCCAGCAGCTTTCAATTGTTTTACGTTTGACCAAGATTCTTGCGGAATAGAACGCGAAACTACGTTGCTTGGTGAGATCCTCGTTTGTAAGTATGCTCCAAAGAAAGCGGTAGATTTGAGTGCGGATCTAGCCTTGTAAAACCGTTGACGAACCCAGTACGATGTAAATTTAACTATGTGACATGTGAGATTTCGCAGGATACACCCCCCACACACACACGAATGACCACATTGACGCTTTCATCCGCACCAACGGGAGTGTTAATATAAGTTGTTAAAACGTGCTTAGCAATCATTGTAAAATAAATAAAGTTTAAACATGTTGAGAATTTTATGTCAGTCACCAACACGTTAAACATCTGAGGGTATAACTTACCATTTGCTGATACGAAGCATTGCTGTGTAACAATCGGGAAGATGACCACCAGAATCCATACACGTGCTTCCATTTTCATGTACAATATACGCGTTCTATTTCAAATGTGTATATCCCATATTATATAAGCTTTATTGTATATTCACTGTGTGATATAACTTATATCCATATTTATTACGCTTGATCAAATTTATTTGAAACGTTTGTATTGTAATTATTGCTGTTCACACTTGCATTGTCCATGCATCACTGCTTGCAAACAGATTATAATCTTGCATATGTAAGCAGCATTGTTGCAACGACGGAATATTGAATTCCACATATACGCACTCATGTAACGGGAAGAGGAACAAGAATATTCGATTGGCTGATAGTTTAAAACTTTAAATTAGGGAGAGCAAATATTGTATTTGCAAATATGAAAAATACCGTTATCAATATATGATATAAGCTTTATTGTATATTCACTGTGTGTTATGTCTATATTTATTTCGATTGATATATTTGAAACGTTTGAATTGTAAAACGTGCTGTTCATGCTCACATTGTCCATGCATTTCTGCTTGCAAACTGGTTATAATCTTGCATATGTAATATTAAATTTTACATATACGCACTCATGTAACAGGAAGAGGAACAAGAATATTCGATTGGCTGACAGTTTAAAACTTTAAATTAATCATTAAATATTATATTTGTAAAATTATTCTAGGAATAAACTATTATTCGATGTTCATAATATAACTCAGTATCTGTTTTTCACGTCCATCACACAGTTTTGTTCTAAGCAGCCAATTGCATTCACTTTAGAAGTATTTGTTCTTTACAATTGTAATGTAAATGAAGAGCTTGTCCTAGGAATAAGTTATTATTCGATGTTCATAATATAACACTGTATCTGTTTTTACGTCCATAACACAGTGTTGTTCTAAAAGTGAGGAACATGAGAATAATAATGTTTGTGATGCCGGGTGGGAGGAAAGTGTGCATGTTTATGAGAATAACAGGAACATTCAACAGTCCGAATACACTAAGTACTGTGTTATTATTTCCTGTCACACAATGACAATTCAGTAAAACCATCCCCTATAATAGGAAATCGCAGAACTTGTCTGCAGCACATGTAGGGATTGCATCCGGACGTTAGTAGATTGTGTATGTAGTACATTCAGGGATTGTATCCGGACGTTAGTAGATTGTGTCTGTACTACATTCAGGGATTGTATCCGGACGTTACTAGATTGTGTTTGTAGTACATTCAGGGATTGTATCCGGACGTTAGTAGATTGTGTCTACAGCACATTCAGGGATTGTATCCGGACGTTAGTCGAGTGTGTATATAGTACACTCAGGGATTGTATCCGGACGTTAGTAGATTGTGTCTGTAGTACATGCAGGGATTGTATCCGGACGTTAGTAGATTGTGTATATAGTACATTCAGAGATTGCATATGGACGTTAGTAGATTGTGTCTGTAGTACACTCAGGGATTGTATCCGGACGTTAGTACATTGTGTCTATAGTACATGCAGGGATTGTATCCGGACGTTAGTAGATTGTGTCTATAGTACATTCAGGGATTGCATATGGACGTTAGTAGATTGTGTCTGTAGTACACTCAGGGAGTGTATCGGACGTTAGTAGATTGTGTCTGCAGTACACTCAGGGATTGTATCCGGACGTTAGTAGATTGTGTCTGTAGTACATTCAGGTATTGTATCCGGACGTTAGTAGATTGTGTCTGCAGCACACTCAGGGATTGTATCCGGACGTTAGTAGATTGTGTCTGTAGTACATTCAGGGATTGTATCCGGACGTTAGTAGATTGTGTCTGCAGCACATGCAGGGATTGCATCCGGACGTTAGTAGATTGTGTCTGTATTACATTCAGGGATTGTATCCGGACGTTAGTAGATTGTGTTGGCAGCACATGCAGGGATTGCATCCGGACGTTAGTAGATTGTGTGTACAACACACTCAGTGATTGTATCCGGACGTTAGTAGATTGTGTCTGTAGTACATGCATGGATTGTATCCAGACGTTGGTAGATTATGTATATAGAACATGCAGGGACTGCATCCGGACGTTAGTAGATTGTGTCTATAAAACACTCAGGGATTGTATCCGGACGTTAGTAGATTGTGTCTGTAGTACATTCAGGGATTGTATCCGGACGTTAGTAGATTGTGTCCGTAGTACATTCAGGGATTGTATCCGGACGTTAGTAGATTGTGTCTATAGCACATGCAGGGAGTGCATCCGGACGTTAGTAGATTGTGTCTGCAGCACATGCAGGGGGATTGTATCCGGACGTTAGTAGATTGTGTCTATAACACACTCAGGGATTGTATCCGGACGTTAGTAGATTGTGTCTGTAGTACATTTACGGATTGTATCCGGACGTTAGTAGATTGTGTCTGTAGTACATTCAGGGATTGTATCCGGACGTTAGTAGATTGTGTCCGTAGTACATTCAGGGATTGTATCCGGACGTTAGTAGATTGTGTCTATAGCACACTCAGGGATTGTATCCGGACGTTAGTAGAGTGTGTATATAGTACAGTCAGGTTCGTCTCTGAAACAATTGCAAGACTCAACAGAGCCTTGCTTTGTATATTTTTCAACTCGCCTAATAAATTAAAATGTATATAGGACAGTAACCAACTATTCTCTATTTATGAGACAATGAGTACTTAAACCTTATGTATAACTCCAACTGTCGGAGAATACGTAATCATTGTTTCCATTTGATATTTGTCCATCTCTACCAATGAAGTCGTTGGTAGGATCATCATCAAAGTACCCACAGAGTCCATCTGAATTGCCCTTATCCTTTGCTGACATGTATATATCAATATTCATTTTAGGGCCCCATCGATGAAGTTCAATATCCATTATTGTTCCTATCGGTGTCCTGACCTGCATAGCAAAAATATGATACTTTAGTATATTATAGTTTATTAATGCATGTTGTGTTTGAGGATGTTTTTGTGCATATGTCATTGTACACGCTTGTTTGATATGGTGGACTAACTTACTTAAGTATTAACGGATGTTCGAACTTTAAAGGCAAGAGCGAACAATGATACTTAAACGTTAATACCTTCAAATGTGACATGTGGTTGTATACATGTGTTCCCAAATAGATGTTAATTTTAGTCGTAAGTCGATGTATGAATATGTCTGCCGTGTATGAGAAATATTTACCAAACAGTGAACCATTGTATACATTTATAAAGATTCAATCTCAATAAAGGGTATAGAATAATGTCATACAAATTAATGTGGAGTATGAGTATAAAATATCCAACGAAACCTTATGCTTACCCTAAATGTGCCGGACAGACTTCACGGAACTACTATTGTATAGATACTCGCGAATGGATGCACGTATCCAATTCGGTGGCTTTTGTATGAGGGATAACAACATACGTATGCTAAAACTAATTGGAATGTAAGCAGAACCTTGTAGTGGTAGTCTTGAATCCGTTCAACATCAATAATTCTACCATCATCACACCGAATAAAATCAAGTACAGTTGTGGTGTTACACCGATTAATCATGAAGACATCTGCTCCTGCTTTGATAGCTATACTGCATGCATACACACAGGTCCATCCGTATACTTGTAATAGCAATACCTTGCTGACTCTTGTACCTTCAACGAAGATATATTTTCAATTTATTCTAGAACCTTCAACGAAGATATAATTTCAATTTATTCTTGAACCTTCAATGAAGATATACTTTCAATTTATTCTTGAACCTTCAACGAAGATATAATTTCAATTTATTCTTGTACCTTCAACGAAGATATATTTTCAATTTATTCTGGAACCTTCAACGAAGATATAATTTCAATTTATTCTTGTACTTTCAACGAAGATATAAATTCAATTTATTCTTGTACCTTCAACGAAGATATACTTTCAATTTATGCTTGTACCTTCAACGAAGATATAATTTCAATTTATTCTTGAACATTCAACGAAGATATAATTTCAATTTATTCTTGAACCTTCAATACATGTATACTTTTATTTATGCTTTACAATGATATAAAGAAAGAAATTAGTCAAGTAAAATGTTAATCGTGGAGGAAAATCCGGACACCTCTCTGGGCAGTATTTCAGTAAATCCATGCCAGCTTTAAAGTGATACAAATGCCTGCTAGCTTTTCGAAGTAACATTATGTAAACTTGGACATGTCTATAAGCTCAATAAAGAAAGTAAGATCTGTAGAAGTGGGCACAATGATAAGCGCAGTAAGCAATGCAACCTTGTAGACATGGACAAACCGATAAGCGCAGTAAACAATGTAACCTATGTAGACATGGACAAACCGATAAGCGCAGTAAACAATGTAACCTATGTAGACATGGACAAACCGATAAGCGCAGTAAACAATGTAACCTATGTAGACATGGACAAACCGATAAGCTCAGTAAACAGTGTAACCTATGTAGACATGGACAAACCGATAAGCGCAGTAAGCAATGTAACCTATGTAGACATGGACAAACCGATAAGCGCAGTAAACAATGTAACCTATGTAGACATGGACAAACCGATACGCGCAGTAAACAATGTAACATATGTAGACATGGACAAACCGATAAGCGTAGTAAACAATGTAACCTATGTAGACATGGACAAACCGATAAGCGCAGTAAAGAATGTAACCTATGTAGACATGGATAAACCGATAACCTCAGTAAACAATGTAACCTATGTAGACATGGACACACCGATAAGCGCAGTAAACAATGTAACCTATGTAGACATGGACAAACCGATAAGCGCAGTAAACAATGTAACCTATGTAGATATGGACATGTCGATAAGCGCAATAAACAATGTAGACATGACAACGTCGATTAGCCCAGTAAACAATACAGACTTAAACGACAATTAGCGCAGTAAACAATCCGATGAATATTTTCGGATAACTTGTATAATATAGAATGTGAAATAATAAATAAACGCAGTAAACAATGTAACCTATGTAGACTTGGGTATGTCGATAGGCTCGATACACTATGTAACCTGTGTAGACTTGGGCATGTCGATAGCCTCGATACACAATGTAACCTTTGTAGACTTGGACATGTCGATAGGCTCGATACACTATGTAACCTTTGTAGACTTGGGCATGTCGATAGCTTAGATACACAATGCAAACTATGTAGACATGGATATGTAGATTAAGGCAGTAAGACATTTCACTATGTAGACATGAACACGCAGATAAGTCACTTAATAGTACAGATTGGATGAATATTTTCGGGTGACTTGTATATAGAATGTGATATAATGGTTCTATGCTCTTCATATTGGAGGGTGAATAAAGAAAATATGTTTTGTGACATGAGTTTATAGCGGCCCCAAACAAATAGTACATGTTATTTCAATCATCATCATAGTAATAATTCAAGATGATACAGTTACTATGCATAATTGTAGCAAGGTACGTGGAGCTTATACAATAAATATGAAAGAAGTAACTAATTTACCTCTGTTTGATAGATCGAATTCCGGAATAGCATATGATCTCGTTCTCTCTGTTGCTCATAAGATCTAGGAAAACTATATTATTATATTTAATATATATACAATAATTACTTTATTATATGGTCTAAAGCTGTATTTCATTCCATTAGCTAAGCTAAGATTATAGTGGCAGACGAATATTTATACACGATGTTTGGCCGTACCGCTGTATACCAATATATTCTTACTACTACAACCTCTGGCGCTTGTATTTAATTTGCCCTGTAGATTTTTAATAGCATGACTTCTGATAATCCTGATTACGTGTAATCAACGGTACTAGCAATGATTATATATATAATTTACCTGATTAGTTTCCCCCAGATTTTACTGTGAGTGTATCTACTTTT
The DNA here is from genome assembly GCA_014843695.1 of Archivesica marissinica. Lineage (NCBI taxonomy): Eukaryota > Metazoa > Mollusca > Bivalvia > Venerida > Vesicomyidae > Archivesica > Archivesica marissinica. The sequence goes on from CM026397.1 coordinate 78,499,784, forward strand.
GATTATAACCAGCGAATCTCCTAAACATTGTGTTCTATTCTCGTATAGCATAATATTCAATACAATGTCCCGCATAGAAAATGCCATTTAACTCCAGCATTATGTTGATCTACTTGCCCAGAGGTATATATCACTGGTACCGTAAAAAACCCGCGAACTATATAATGGATACGTCCCGGACCGGAATAGGTTTTGCAAATATCACGGATAGGCATAGATCCATAGCTGTTATTGCAGTTAAACTTTTAAATGCATTAAGTAATTCACTGAGTTTACTTGCTTGCTTGGTAATAATGTATATCCCCTTTTCTAATGTCGTTGTTATTAGAAGAGCATTTTATACTACATTGGTGCACATATATTGGTGTTTATATACCTAAGTTTATTGTATTAATGTATGGAGACGATATTGTCACTTTATCTGAAACAGCGAAAGATTCACAGCATGGTTGTGATATCATATTAAATTTTATTGTATTGTGAAAGGTGGTAGCTAAAAGTGAATGATCAGAAAAGGTTATGGTATTTTGCATTGCTGGTATATTACCAAGAAAACGTAGTTTTAAATACACATGTGTAATGGGCATATTATATCAAATGTAAACTCATTAACATATCTAGAGACAGTTTTTACACACGGCGGCTAAATTCATGAAACACACATAACAGTAATTCAAAAATAAAATGTTAAAGTAATAGTTATTTATTTGATTGATATGATGTTAGTATTAAGCTTATATTTCAATTGGTTGATAAACTTGTTATACCTATCCTCAATTATAGTTGTGAGATATGGGGGAATCCATGAGGCAAATAACAGTGAAATATTTGCCATTATTACTTGCTATGTTTGTGTATGTCAGGTGTTGTGCCTGAAGGGTCATATTGAAATGTTTTCGCTATTTATCCCTTTCCTTCATGGAGATTTATTCATTACATTTAGCTATCATGTAGTGGATATTAAGTAATCGCCATCTATCCCGCCTCCATAGATATTACTGACTACATGATATCCTTATTATGAACATTGGTTTGGCTACCTAATTGTCAATTAATGCCATATTGGTAATAGCGTCAAGAGATGCTTGTATGAGGGAAAGGGCTAAGGTAAAAAGGCTCGTGTCAGAACTCGGACGAACTCGGACGTCTGATAGATGATTGCCGGGTGCTAAGTTATTCATAGCCGTATTATATAATATTTTTGTTTATTTAATTGTATTTATGTAAAGAATGTATATGTGTTTACGCATAACATTTAGAATTATATAGTAGAAAGGAATATTGGTGGTGACTTTATTAATCATAACTTTATCTATTTATTTCACACAGACATTATAATGTCAATGTTATTGTTCCTCACCTTCCGTCAGATGTTCGCATATGAGGGTCTACATGTGAACTACATTTCTTGTTCCTATATCTTTCATCTAGGCTCACATCAACCTGTACATTGATACATGAAAGTTCTACAACAGCTTAAAGGGACATTACATCGTAAAAAAACCAAAATGCCTTTTTATGGATAAATAGCATTGCTACTACAAGTTATTCCGAAATAAACCAACAGTAACTTTTAATAAACGAAAAGTGTTTTTGGGATCTACAAATTCTTAAAAGTGAAAGTAGGATTTCGTATAACGGTCAGCTACGCTCATGACTTGACATGTGTTTATTATTGGAGTCAATGGTAAGTTTGTGCCTACTATCGTTTAGAGATAATTTAAATCAGATTGGTCTAACAATACATATGTGCAGGCAGAAAAGGTGAGATATAACGGTAAATATGTACCATAGTTGTTATTCATGTCACACGCGTTGTATTACTCTGGGATGCTGACCCTATTCACATTATTTTGTTAGATCAACACACGTCGTAGTATATGACGTGTGTTTATTAGTTAAAGTACTCAGAGTATGTGGCAACTGTATGGAGTGGACATGCCATAATATAGGAATCTACATTCTGTAGGAATTTGTTCTTTCAGAACAAGTTATATATATGTAGAGTTATATAGTAGAACGAGGTAGTGTCGCTTTATTTATTATTGAAGTCATATTCCTGTTTAAAATCACTGTGACAATTTCTATGCAAGGTTGCTACCATGTAACTATTCGTTTCAAAACCAGTATTGTCCAATATTTACATTGCTGTTGCATTTCATCCGATGGATGTATGCGCTCTGATTGTATATATGTTCGTATAAGGGTTCCCAACTAATTATATGCAGCTGACATGCGCACTCGCAGTTTTAAGCAGCGGTCGTCAATAGAAAATGCCTGTCTTGCAGTTTACGTTGCTCAAAGGATGATCTATTTACCAGTTTCGGTACACCGCATGTTAGGCGTGTCGGGCCTCATAGGCTTGTCGGGCCTCTTATGCTTGCCGGGTCTCGTAGGCTTTCCGGGCCTCTTAGGCTTGCCGGGCCTCTTAGGCTTGCCGGGCCTCATAGTCTTCCCGGGCCTCTTATGTTTGACAGAGCCTCTTAGGTTTGCCTGGCATCTTATACTTGTAGGGCCTCTTCGGCGTGTCGGGTCACTTAGGCTTTCCGGGCCTCTTAACCTTACCGGTTATCTTACGTGTTATAACAAACAACCGCTGAAAATTGCTGATGCCATCAAGTCAATGAGATGAATACTTACGTGAATGTGTCCTATAGACTGAAATACAATGTGGTAAATAATATATATTCATGTTATGCTTCCCAATGAAATATCGAAATTTATCTTTGAAATAATAAGATGATTGATCTGAATTGAGATTCTGGTTATTTTGCTAGACGTAAAACGTGAACAATCGACAGACTGGAACCCAGGCTACTAAACGGCATATCATACCTGTGTAGATACAAGTGTACGCCTCCGTGGTCGAGTGGTTAAGGTCGCTGAGTTGTTTATTACTGACTGTAGCCTATCACTTATGGTCACGGGTTCGAGCCCCGCTCAGATCGTGTCACTTTATATAAAAAGTTGGCAATTTGTTACAGAGGTTGGTACACCAATTACTTGTTAACCACTGGAGCATGCCCGTGACATGTAAACTTCACGTCGCTCGTATGGGCAACCGATAGCGACGATAAGTAAACATTAAAAATAAAGTATCATACCTCGGATAATTCGCCAGGCAGTGTAGCGTACAATAATTGTAGATCAAATTGCGTCTTATCGTCGTAGTGGTTGTCAATCGTCGATAGTTTAAACCTGTACTGTTTGGCTTCGTCCCATGTTTCTCCTAGTTTCAACATTTGGATATTGTTAAATCATATTTAACAGATTAATGTAACCCTGCGTATTTATTTAATACCACCTGCTCAGGTTTGCTGGGCCTCTTAAGTTTGCCGGGCATCTTACGTTTGCCGGGCATCATAAGTTTGCCGGGCCTCTTAAGTTTGCCGGGCCTCTTATGTTTGCCTGGCCTCTTATGTTTGCCGGGCATCTGAAGTTTGCCGGGCATCCTATGTTTGCCGGGTATCCTAAGTTTGCCGGACATCTTAAGTTTGCCGGGCATCTTAAGTTTGCCGGGCCTCTTATGTTTGCCGGGCATCTTAAGTTTGCCGGGCATCTTATGCTTGCCGGGCCTCTTATGTTTGCCGGGCATCTTATGTTTGCCGGGCATCTTATGTTTGCCGAGCATCTTATGTTTGCCGGGCCTCTTATGTTTGCCGGACATCTTAAGTTTACCGGGCCTCGTATGTACGCCGGGCATCCTAAGTTTGCCGGGCCTCTTATGTTTGCCGGGCATCTTAAGTTTGCCAGGCCTCTTATGTTTGCCGGGCCTCTTAAGTTTGCCGGGCCTCTTAAGTTTGTCGGGCCTCTTAGACGTTCCTGGCATCTTAAGCTTGTCGGGTCTCCGTGATCAAATGGTTAAGGTTGGCTCCATAGCGATATGCAGACATAACGTTGGCTCCGTAGCGATATTATCACTTCATAGTGGTGATTCTTGCCCCTATATTATTACTAGAGTCTTTGTTTCTGCGCAGCCATACCTTCTTTGTTGTCTTACTGGATCACTTCACGTGTCTATATGGCATCGATTTATACACATTTAGCTCGATTGCGAAACAGGTTCTTACAATTTATTTTAATCACTTTCGAGACCTCATTCCTAATGGAATCCATCGCCACAAGGGAGAGAGAAAAGGACACGTGGAATTTAAATGCCTTGCATAAGGGCACACTCTTAACGGCTTCAGCGGGGCTCGAACTCCGGCATTCGCACCTGAAGCGAACGCGCTACCACTGTGCTATCACGACTTCCACAAAGATGCAATGTGGATTGCAAAAGGACACCAGTACCGTTGTTCTGACTGGGTTCGAACCCCTCGGCACAGGCGGACGCCGTATTCATTACACCGCCAGGGCATCTATATGACATTCATGTATAGTGTAGCCGTCGATCATACAGTTTTCAGTACATCAATTCTGTTCTATAAATATTATCCATGGATACATATCTTCCACTTTGTTTCCCCGACTGAGAGCTGTTTATCTATAATTGGCAATTAATATATAACTTTTATAATGTTCTAACTCTACTGGGAAATCAAGTAGAAATTGACATTGTAAGTGTCGGCCGATTATGATTATTCAGTTTTCTAGTAAGGTTATACAGTCAAACCTGTCTTAAGCAGCCAGTCATGTGAATCACAACAAGTGGCTGATAAGAGCAGGTGGCTGCTTAATAGAGGTCAAATGTATACTATAACAAGATATTGGGAATCTGGAAACTTGCTACTTAATACAGGTTGGCTGCTTAGTTTAAATATATTTTATTTCCCAATATAATACACATTGAACAATGCATGCACCACGCATAATCAGAATACAGAAACAGGATTATAATGGAAGACAGAGTCTTATATAATTATTCTCCTGGCTGCTTAATGGAGGTGACCACTAACACAGGTCTTACTGTCATTTTTTAAAATTTGTTTGCATAATGATGATATCATGTTTATACTTTTTACCATACAATAATACACTATACATGGAAGGGACATGAACTCTGATTAGCGCAGTGGTTAGCGCTCTCGCTTTTATTATGCCAATAACTCTGCATGTTATTTCGATTCCTACGGGGGTGATAATAAGATTGAAAAAGAAATAGAATCGTTTCTAAACGGGACTTGTAAACTGTGGGTCGGCAATAGCGAGGGTTGTCAGTCTGATGATAGTGACGTGTGTGGTATATATTGTTTATTTGTTTTACATGTATTGAGTAACGATTACAACATTAACATTTTAAATGAGATATTTGACCCCACACAAACCAGGATAATTAACGCGAGTGTGTATAAGTGGTTTACAACCAATTTCAAGCATTAGATCCTGAACACTCGGGAAGTGACACTTAACCGATAGATCTTTATTGTACATGTATGTTTTGTATGTTTGTATCTTAATGTTTTTTAAAAATGTATGTTTGCATGCGTCATAATAAAATGTAGCATAATTTTTATTATTAGCTCTTCGCTCTATTCTGAAAATTATTGAGAACCTAATGACTTCTACATAAATTTCATAATAGTATACAAACCCAAACGGTACACATTCGTAATGTTTCTCTCTATTGAAGGAAACATAGCTTCAGGGAAGAGCACGTTAATAGATGCATTACATATTACCCAGATGAACGAGGGGGGTGATACGCCCCCAATGTGTTACCATATCACGGGGCAAAAAGAACGAATTGATGAATGGGTATTAAAAAGCCCCAAAGGGGAGCGAGTACAACTTGTTAGATTTAACTAGCAAGTTTCCGAAACGTTACGCCTTACCGCTTCAGCTCATGACAAAACACACCCACATGTAAACCGTACTGGCCGTTAACGACAACCCTGGGGCTATAAACATTACCGAAAGATCTGTCACAACTAACAGAAAAGTGTTTGGATCACTAGCTGCAGAGAATATTTCCGACCTAGACATGTGTCTCTACATGAAACTCGGGGGAAACATCAAACCCTCCAGGGATATATATATGGATACACCCCCGGAAATTTGTATTCAGAGACTTAAAGAACGTGACAGATTTGGTGAAGAACGTATTGACATAGACTATTTGGTCAAAATTGATAAACTCCATAAGGTCTGGTTGAGCGAGGAAGACAAAGCTGTGTTGATTTTGACCCATGGGGGCGAATTTTGTGAACACGTGAGGTTGATTGAACTGTTTATAAAGAACCAGACAGATTTGGTGAAGACATAGACTATTTTGTAATATGAAAAATAATGAATACTGACAGTTTTTTCTTTTTTCATTAAGCATTTTTATTTTCATCAATAAATATTTATATAATTGTTGTAGTGGCGCTATTAATCCCGGCCGTTACTAGGGTGGTACACCGCCTTAAATTAATTAAGAAACATCTACAACATGTAAATGTACCCCTATAAACTTAAATTTAAGGGTTTATTAAATATATACCTCCCCCTTCACTCACTCAGCTAAATGTACCCCCTTACAGAATATGTACCCCCGTCGAAAGTGTACCCCCTTAACTACTGCTGGGCCTCTTAGGTTTGCCGAGCCTCTTATGTTTGCCGGGCCTCATATGTTTGCCGGGCATCTTAAGTTTGCTGGGCCTCTTAAGTTTGCCGAGCATCTTAAGATTGCCGAGCATCTTAAGTTTGCCGAGCATCTTAAGTTCGCTGCTCCTCTAAAGTGTTGCGGGCATCGAAGTTTGGCCGGTGCATCTTATGTTTTGCCGGACATCTAAGTGCCCCCGGCGTCTTATGTGTAGGCCGGGCCTCATAGTTTGCCGTGCCTCTTAAGTTTGCGGGCATCTAGTTTGCCGGCCTCTTATGTTTGCCGGACATCAAGTGTGGCCGGACATCTTAAGTTTGCCGGGCCTCTTATGTTTGCCGGGCCTCTTATGTTTGCCGGGCCTCTTATGTTTGCCGGGCCTCTTAAGTTTGCCGGGCATCTTAAGTTTGCCGGGCCTCTTATGTTTGCCGGACATCCTAAGTTTACCGGGCGTCTTATGTTTGCCGGGCCTCTTATGTTTGCCGGGCCTCTTATGTTTGCCGGGCCTCTTATGTTTGCCGGGCCTCTTAAGTTTGCCGGGCATCTTAAGTTTGCCGGGCCTCTTATGTTTGCCGGACATCCTAAGTTTACCGGGCGTCTTATGTTTGCCGGGCCTCTTACACATCACTTGGCCCTCACGTTAGTGTAACATATTGGGACTATATGTTGATTAATAACCCCCATAATTAGTTTTATTTTATGTTATATATTAACGAGTATTGGTTACTAATAATGCTGTATAAGGTATTTATAAAAGACAATTATACATGGAACTGAACTGACTGCTTATGTTGGCAGAGAAGCAAGTATATTTGGCGTGGACACTCCTTACATGTATGCATTGTGTGATTCAGTGTGTGTTCTGGGATACGAGACACCAATAATACCATTTACCTGTATGTCATTATGCATTGTGTGTGTTCTGTGATACGAGACACCTTGTAGGATATTAAATGAGTGGTCATTTTTTTATTGAATTTATTTAATACGTCTTCTAAAAACGATAAAAACCAGTTAGAGCCGAGTTGTCGATTTTATGAGACGAGTTAAATTATTCAATAACAAATGAAGACGAATATAAGATCCTATTTATAACATTTAATCCACACAATAAGTTGTCACTACCACCGTGAAGTGGCTGTCGCCAGAATATACATCAACTTTAAAACACTATCGTGACGTTATACCGTTGTACTTGCAGTCCATTATTATTAATATTGGACTGCTGTCAAAAAGAGTATTATACTAAATCCTACGTGTACATGTACGAAATTAGCAATTTTAATCAGTAGGATCTGTGTTTTAAGTAAGATAAAAGCCTCAAACGGATCCAATATGTAAACTACTGGTACTGTCTTCGGTGCTACTATTGTTATAGTTAGTAAGTCATAGTCCCGAGATTATAAAACTATTCTCCAATCTCAAAACTCAGTCTCAAGCGTATGATTGGTTCAGCTGACAATAACACTCAGAATCAACCAATCAGATCATTTGAGCTTGAGTTTGAGATCTGAGAACAGTTTTATAACGTCGGGGTCTACAGGAGAGGTATATATTGTAATTGTTCTATAGTTTTTTGCGAAACAAATTCATAACAAATTAATTTAATCGCTCTCGAGAACTCATTCCTAATGGAATACATCGTCATGAGCGATAGAGATGAGGCACGTGTAATATATGCGCTTGCACAAGAGCACAATCGTAACGGCTGCAGAAGGCGTGCACACACCGACCCTTTCACACCTGATGAGAACGCGCTATAACTGTTACTTTCACTGAATACTCCCTAAAAGGTTTTCCTATGTTTTCATCGTTGTTCCTTTGCACAACATGCTAGCAATTTTATTCCACTATCGTTTCTTATGATTATTAAATATAGAATATTAGGTTACTGTCTTATAAATTTTAATTTATTAGGCGAGTCGGAGAAAAAATACAAGGTGAGGCTCTCTGCCGAGTCTTGTATTTTTTCGGAGACGAGCCTAATAAATTAAAATGTATAAGACCGTAACCTAATATTCTATTTATCCTACATTCTGAGTGTGCACCCGACACAAAAACAAACAAACTAGCCATGATAAACTCGCTACACACTTGGTAATATGTTGCGCATTGATATTTCTATTTATAGATAAATGATAAATGACATTTCTCTGACAACAGTAGTTTCCAGAGGGATCTCATCGAGTGCTGTTAATTTATCCCAAACAACCTGAAAGTGTGCCTATACACGACTTTCTTGGGACCGTTTCCAAACTCAGCAGACAACACAATGTGACGACAGAAGCTGTGTTTATTTACAAACGGTAATCTGGGTCATAAAAGTAGTCCGTCACGAAAGCTTTTCTAGGCACTGACTAATAAAGCAAAATTTATTAGGCAGGCCGTTTTTGTACGTTATTTCGCATGGCAGGTAGGATAAATGGCTATATGTCGATACATATACAAGTGTACTTCTTTGTAAAACAATGTTATCAGTTAATTAACACGATTTTGATAAAATCACATTTATCATACCACATCATCTGGTTAGGGAACAACAGTAAAAACAAAGGATTCCAACCAAAGTGACATATTAATATTTTGTGAAAATCAGAATTTATCAGCCAAGGGAGGTAATAGAACATTAGAGATGTCTCTCATGTACTTACTATTTGGTGGAGTTCTTGCTCTTCTATATATGGCGTAGATTAGTGTAGCTTATGAGTATAATCCCAAGCGGAATTAGAGCATAGCAGATCAGCAGCACATAAAGTAGAATCTGAAATAGATATAGAAAATATGTATCTTTATTAACATAATAAAAACAACGCTGCTCGTGGAAATTCACATTTCAGTGAACACGAGTTGAAATAAAATCATATCTTGCACTAATAAACACAACACTTTTTCTTCCAATGATCTTGGCTAATATAATATTTATTTTCAAATGTTATTCATTTTAGCTGCCCTGACGCGATCCTCATTGCACTACATGGCACAACCGCATAACCACTTTTTTAATGTGAACGTCCGTAATAAAAACTAGTTCCGTTATAATTGTTATGTTTGTTTCTGTGTGATATTAAAAACAAACTACAGACAACAAATTCCTAAGAATATATTACTTTATAATTAACTGTTCATGATTATTAGAAAATAGCTAACATACAAAAGTAGATCCAGCCGCGGAGGAATACGAATCTCAAGCAGTGACAGTGAACATGCCATCTTTCACTGTATAACACAATGGAAGATGGAGTTTTCGTTCACTGAGAAAAGAAAAGAACATCAACTGCTGCATTGTATACCTGTATATATATATCTACAGGTATGTATATGTGCACACTGTTATGCCATGGTCGCGGTGTGAGCACTGTGTCTTTAGATCCACCTATGCTCTTCTCTCTTCTCTGTCCTTCTTATAATGAGGATCAAACATGACAATGGAATGTAGCTATAAACATCTGCTATCTACCTTCCAGCCCTGTAGATTTAGATTAAGTTCGCACTGTGGTACTTGTTGAATGCCCTTCATGCAATTGGGATCAAATATGACAATGGAATGTAGCTATAAACATCGGCTACCTACCTTCCAGCCCTTTAGATTTAGATTAAGTTTGCACTGTGGTACTTGTTGAATGCTCTTCATGCAATTGGGATCAAACATGCCAATGGAATGTAGCTATACACATCAGCTACCTACCGTCCAACCCTGTAGATTTAGATTAAATTCACACTGTGGTACTTGTTGAATGCCCTCCTTATAATGAGGATCAAACACGACTATGGAATGCAGTGTGAGCATCGGGCTACTGGCAACTGCCCCCAGTACCCAGCATGCTGCAATCAATATTTTCTGCAACGTATATCCTGCCAGAATATAAAAACATAATTATGGTATTATATTTTATAGCAATCCCAGTAATGCTTAATCATTACTATTCAAGGCGACTATGTACGTTCGAATCTCATTGTGGTGTAGACATGTGTCATGTGAGCAAGCTATCCAACTGGCTTACGGAAGGTCGTCGATTATCGATGGGTACCCGCCCGTGTTTGACATACTGATCGGAGGGGCACCCATAATAGACGGGGAGTCGCCATGTGATCTAAACTGTTACTGTGATGTTAAACAACAGAAAGAAACAAACAGTTTACACCACCATCAGAGTTACACGTATGTAATAATGGTGTTTTGTAACTTGCACGTCTGTGTGCTTTACGTTTATTTATCGTCACTACCGGTTGCCCATATGAGCGACGCCTCCTGAAGAGATTAGTCATTTTAGATTTTTGGAAGATAGTGCAATGATACAGACACATACCCATTCCAGAGTCTACTCTGGTTCTTTTACGTGCACTGTGTACAGCACCGACAAGAGACCTCGGTTTAATGTCCCATCTGAAATACTGTTTATTTTCTTAGGGTCAGACTGGGGATCGAACAGTCCGTCTGTCAACTTCTCCAAACTATTGATCAGTTTAATAGTTTATTAGCTGTTTCGCGTTGGTATATCTGTCAAATTGGATTGCAACGATGAAATAAACATGCTGTCAGTGTTTGGCAGGTCACGTGAACTGTACATTTCATTACTCAAGGTGCAATACACATACATGTATAATGCCTTTTTTAAGTGGATTGTGTGATATATATACATGCATTTTGGTATTGTAAATAAGTTACTACTGGGATCTTGGACTACTTAGTAAAAGGTATAGCGGTGTTATTTTAATTCTAGTTATAAAATTTTGTGCAGATATTCCGTTGCGGTAGTAGAAATTGCACACTACAGTTAAACACATTTTTCAATTTGAATATACTTTCTACGACAGTGTATTGTCAAAGGTCTTGTCATTGAAAGGAATAATTAAATGTAACTACAAGTTACATCGGGGTACGCTCTACATCGGGCGCGATTAATGTTAACACATTTTATACAACGCCCAATGTAGTTCATATTCCGCTGGAAACTATTAACCCGACGAGTCATTCCTTAATCAAATATATACCAGTCTTCAAGAGAGGCATAGTTGTGTCATCATTATAAATAATGAAGTGGGAGATGGTACGGTGGTCGCCAAATCGGACAGGTGGGGTTTCTTCGGACATTCCGGTTTCCTCCCTCATGAACGATCACACACATTTACGCTCTCGTCCAGAGTGATTACTATAAGTTGTTTCAGCTTGTTTCGCAATCGTTGTAAAATATATCAAGTTTAAACTTAAAGTTAATGCACCCATATTTCTGGTCCCACTGAATCAATATTTTCTGCAACGTATATCCTGCCAGAATATAAAAACATAATTATGGTATTATATTTTATAGCAATCCCAGTAATGCTTAATCATTACTATTCAAGGCGACTATGTACGTTCGAATCTCATTGTGGTGTAGACATGTGTCATGTGAGCAAGCTATCCAACTGGCTTACGGAAGGTCGTCGATTATCGATGGGTACCCGCCCGTGTTTGACATACTGATCGGAGGGGCACCCATAATAGACGGGGAGTCGCCATGTGATCTAAACTGTTACTGTGATGTTAAACAACAGAAAGAAACAAACAGTTTACACCACCATCAGAGTTACACGTATGTAATAATGGTGTTTTGTAACTTGCACGTCTGTGTGCTTTACGTTTATTTATCGTCACTACCGGTTGCCCATATGAGCGACGCCTCCTGCCAAACTATGGTTTGGCCTAGAGGTGTCAGTCACATTGGGAAGTTACAGCACCCCTAGCGCACACATTGGGAAGTTGCAGAACACATAGCGCACACATTGGGAATTGCAGAACCCCTAGCGCACACATTGGGAAGTTGCAGCATCCCTAACGCACACATTGGTAAGTTGCAGCATCCCAAGCGCACACATTGGGAAGTTGCAGCATCCATAACGCACATATTGGGAAGTTACAGCATCCCTAACGCACATATTGGGAAGTTGCAGCATCCCTAGCACATATTGGGAAGTTGCAGCATCCCTAACGCACACACTGGGAAGTTGCAGCCCCCCTAGCGCACACATTGGGAAGTTGCAGCATCTCTAACGCATACCTTGGGAAGTTGCAGCATCTCTAACGCACACATTGGGAAGTTGCAGCATCTCTAACGCACACATTGGGAGTTGCAGCATCTCTAACGCACACATTGGGAAGTTGCAGCATCCCTAACGCAGCTAAGACGTAGACGATGTGTATATACATTCCACCATGATTACTATAATGAGTCAAAGATGTGTACATGTAAACTCGAATCTAAGCACATAGCTAGCCCTCTATTCCACTGGATTGATAATTGTGTTATGGGGTGCTGGGGCATGCCCCCGGAATAGTTTGAAAACAAGTGTGTATTCGGATGCAGTATTGGCGTTCTGAGGGGCTTCATTTACTTTTAGGTCTGAAAATCGACAGTTTTATGATCATAAATAAACACTTTACTCGGCAGTTTTTATTTCTGAAATATCTGAAATAGAGATAAAATATCAAACAAATACAAGCCCCAATTATGTTCATAATAATACCCCAGCTTGATTTCTGACCAACATACGACAATAATACGCACCCCGTTTGAAGCCCACAATTGGCTTTGCCACCACCATCGCTCTGTCAACGCTGGTAGCAGCAAGGATAAAGTTGGATGCACACAGAGAGATACTGCTGAGTGTACGTTGTAATCTACAGGTAATGTCATCCCCAAACCAATAGTAATTTAAGTATTCAATTCCCAGAGTCCTCTCCATAGAATTCACCAATGCATCAACCACGCCTGTGACCAGATCTACAACAGACAGAGAGATGCCTGATATTATAATTTATATAAGTTTTCGACCACAAGTTTCTTCTTCATATAATTCACCATGGCATCACCAATGATCTACCTAGATACATAGAGTACTGAATTATTCGAGGCATCAATGGCGCCTTCGACTAGATCTACCAATATACACAGAGTACTGAATTCTTCGAGTCATCAATAACATAATTATGTGGTCAGAGCTACAAAGACTCATAGTGTAATGAATTCTTGTAGGCACCAATGGCGCCTTCGACTAGATCTACCAAGATACACAGAGTACTGAATTATTCGAGGCATCAATGACATATGTGGTTAGATCTACAACGACTCGTAGAGTAATGAATTCTTCGAGGCATCAATGGCGCCTTCGACTAGATCTACCAATATACACAGAGTACTGAATTCTTCGAGTCATCAATAACATAATTATGTGGTCAGAGCTACAAAGACTCATAGTGTAATGATTTCTTGTAGGCACCAATGGCGCCTTCGACTAGATCTACCAAGATACACAGAGTACTGAATTATTCGAGGCATCAATGACTATGTGGTAGATCTACAAGACTCGTAGGTAATGAATTCTTCGAGGCATCAATGGCGCCTTCGACTAGATCTACCAAGATACACAGAGTAATGAATTCTTCGAGTCATCAATAACATTAATAACATATGTGATTAGATCTACAAAGACTCGTAGAGTAATGAATTATTCGATGTATCAATGGCGCCTTCGACTAGATCTACCAAGATACACAGAGTAATGAATTCTTCGAGTCATCAATAACATTAATAACATATGTGTTAGATCTCAGTGTTTTTTTTTGTTCGTAGACCCAAGATACACAGAGTATGAATTCTTCGAGTCATCAATACATTAATAACATATGTGATTAGATCTACAAAGACTCGTAGATTAATGAATTCTTCGAGGCATCAATGGCGCATTTGGCTAGATCTACCAAGATACACGGAGTAATGAATTATTCGAGTCATCAATGGCGCATGAGGCCAGATCTACCAAGACACATAGTGTACTGAATTATACGCATCACCAATAACGTCCGTTGCCAGATCTACCAAGATACATAGAGTAATAATTACATCGCTATTGCATTTCCTTCAATGTGTTGTGTCTGGATTGCATACAACTTCGTATGAGGGTTCCAAACTAATGATATGTAGCTGACATGTGCACGCGCTCTTACGAGCATGCGCATTCGGTTTGGGTACATTGCGAGAAAATGCGTGCCTTACAGCTTACGCTGTTCCAATGATGATCTAATTATTAGATCACCGCCACACGATAGGTCGCAAATGTGAACTAAATACCTTTTAATTGAAAAGTGTGATATATATTTTCTTTGTCTTATTGAAAATAATGCTTAATGTAATTTTGTTTGTTTGCATGTTGTGACTGTTTATTAAGTTTCGATGTTTTTCATAAAGCAAAATAATAAAGAAAATATGATGTGTTGGTTGTAATTGAAATTAAAGCCGGCAGAATAGATTTCACAATGTCCTGGTGATCGGAATAAAATCAATTTATATTTCAGTAAAGACTAAATTTGAAAACTGCATGTAAATACTGTTCAGTCGTACACATGCATATCATACCTGTTTGCCCAGCATGATTCCTCAAATATTAGCACAAGCCTTAATCGAAATATATTTATAAAGCTCACTGCAGCTGCTTACACTGTTTAGCATTACATTCTATAGATGTAAGCCAGGCTTTGAACCCACATCGCTATGGGTAAGCATCACCTAGCAACCACAAATATGACCACTTTAATGACTACCTACTGTGCTAGCATAACTGCCCTAAACAGAATTTAACACTGATAAAGTGATCTTTTTAAAACAGATGTATGCATTTGATAGGTTAGGAGGCAGACATATGTCAGCTACGGTTATGTGTAAATTGAGAAATAAGGTCTCAAGCGATGTACTGTTGTTTCGATATAATTTGATTACGTTGTAATATTATGATTATCTCTTTGTAGTAAGGAGTAAACAAGAATGGGAATCGATTGTATATACGGTGAGCATGTATTTTATGGGCGGAGCTTTGTAATTAGTTTACTCTGATTACCTTGTAATATTATGATTATCTCTTTGCAGTAAGGAGTAAACAAGAATGGGAATCCATTAGACGATACGGTGAACATGTATTTTATGGGCGGAGCTTTGTAATCAGTTTACTCTGATTACCTTGTAATATTATGATTATCTCTTTGCAGTAAGGAGTAAACAAGAATGGGAATCGATTGGACGATACGGTGAGCATGTGTTTTATGGGCGGAGCTTTGTAATCAGTTTAATCTGATTTCCTTGTAATATTATGATTATCTCTTTGCAGTAAGGAGTAAACAAGAATGGGAATCCATTGGACGATACGGTGAGCATGTGTTTTATGGGCGGAGCTTTGTAATCAGTTTACTCGTGAGATCCTTGTTTACTAAATTATTAAATGTACAATCTCATTCAGTGAATTGCTTTGCACTTTAAAGCGATATTACATCGCAAAAAGCAATTAAAATGCATTTTTTTTTCACTACAAATTATTCCGAATATATTCGCACACTAACACTGAATCAATAAACAGTGTTGTTGTGGCTTACAAACTTTCAAAAGTGAAAGTAGCATTTCATATAACGTTCATCCATGCTCCTGGGTTGACGTTTGTTTATCATTGGAGTCAATACTAAACGCGTGACACTGTTTTTTAGAGATAGTTTGACTAAGTTTAGTCTGCAAATAAATATGCATAGGCACAAATGTGAGATATAACGGTACATCTGTACCATAAATATTGTTATTCAGGATACACTCGTTGTAGTATGCATGCATGTCGACCTATTTTACATTATTTTGTTATGTCAACAAACCGCGTATACGACGTTTGTTTATTTGTTGAACTATTCAGTTTTTGAGGCAAATATTTGGAATAAATGTATACCATATAATAGAAAATTACATTCTGTAGAAAATTGCTTTTTCACTGATGTAGTGTCGCTTTAAAACATTCAGTGCAGAATTGGACGCACTTGTAGTAGTAATGTTGTGGTTACGCAATGCTTACTCTCAAACTATGAATGAAAATTCCTGTTACGATTTAATGCTCAATGTATTTGTAAGTTTAAAAGAGCATTTTGTGGATAATATAGTGTGGTATTGGTATAGAACATTTATGAAGTGTAGATATATAGGTTACCAGCTCATTTACTAGAGGAGTCCTGCTGTCAATAGTAATTTTATTTTTGTCGAAGTCTAAATACTTCATTTTTTTCATATATCTTTTTTATATAATAATGATAATAACAATGCCGACAAAAAATGAAACGTATGAAAGTTCTGCCATGGGATCTATGCCCATATAACAATTAACATTTGCAAATACAAATGTATACGTAGTTGCCAAATAATATATAATAATATAAGTATATATATACACACACATACGTACATATATCCATACATATATACACACATACGTACACATATCCATACATATATACACACATACGTACACATATCCATACATATATACACATACGTACACATATCCATACATATATACACATACGTACACATATCCATACATAATACACACATATGTACACATATCCATACATATATATCACACATACGTACACATATCCATGCATATATACACACATATGTACACATATCCATACATATATACACACATACGTACACATATCCATACATATATACACACATATGTTCACATATCCATACATATATACACACATACGTACACATATCCATACATATATACACACATATATACACATATCCATACATATATACACACATACGTACACATATCCATACATATATACACACATACGTACATATATCCATACATATATACACACATACGTACATATATCCATACATACAGTGTATATTAAAAATAATAATACCGTCTACATCCGTTTTGTCAAAGTCGGTTATGTCGAATTATCCGGTTGTGGATCAAAGTCCCGTTACATACACTATCACTTTACATATAACTGGATCTGTTTATATCGAATTTCGTTAGGTCAATCTTCGGTTATGTCGAAGTATTTTATTCGAACTGTGTATGATAATTGGTGTGTATGTATGTGCTATGGTTTACAACTGAATAATATTATACATATACTACATGTATATGATTATAGAAATGTATAGTTCTATGGGTCAGCTGGAAGGATGTGACCCAGCTTTATGTCCATTAACTGTCGCAATGGAGTGGGTTATCGCGGTGGAGAGAGTTATGATAATATTGCATGCTGCTTCACAGGCATAGTTTAGGCTATGCATAACATATCTCGTAGATTGTCGATTATTTACCCGATAAAATACACACGACCCATAAATCGTGTAATTTGTAAAATATTTGATAAATGTGTGATATGCGTTATTCAAGCAGGTTTCACTTCTATGCATCATAATATTGTTACTTCGTTGTGTAACGCTTGATGGCTTATTGATAATATTTCAAGTTCCTCTGCCTGAGCCTCTTCTATGTGAGTGTGCGTCTCTATGTCTATATGAAACTTACTTCATTTGAACGTTTGCCATCATTACAAACGAAACAAAAATAATGTTTTTATGATCGTCCTATCTCCCGGGATCGTGCGGCATTAACTGAGTTTATATGATCGTCCTATCTCCCGGGATCTTGCGGCATTAACTGAGTGTTTGTGATCGTCCTATCTCACGGGATCGTCAACATTTTGCTTCAAACGACATATCATCCTTGACGGTCCAATAATCATGAAACTTCATAACCATGACCATTCGGTGATCCTTTTGCAGGATTGCTCAAATTAGGTCACTATGTCTTACAATTATGTCAAATTAGTGGCAAAATTTCAAAAGTCTTCTCCGAAAAAATGAAATTTGAAATCCGGAATGCATCATTACAGACGATAGTATGCTCAAGCAGTTTCGATGCGTACTTGTACTTGTGAACATATTTGTCACCAGCAGCGTGGAAGGTATTTATCTGTATTTCCTATAGAATGATAGAGTAAATCTCTAAAAAAAGCCGCACACATCTTTCATATTTGCATGTAGCAAGTGAACCTCTACAAAGTTTGCTGAAATTGTGATCCTGTGGTCATATTTAACTCCACTATGTGTATAGTTTGCTTTTATACATGTAGGTTACATATACAAATGTATTAAGAAAACAACAGTTACTGTAAAATGTTTCATAATTCTTATGCCCTTTTACGCATATATTATATGTTATAATTATGGTAAGCTACATTTTCTTCATACAACATGCATGTAGACAGGATGAGTCTGTTCTCAAAATAATATGGCAAACATTATTATTCCGACGACCGGTAACATGCGTGCTTGTACATGTAGATGTACGTATGTTGTTTACTTTGGCACTGTCGTACCTGTTGCATATACCAGTAGTAGTACATATACCGCATAAGCACCCATCGGTATATCTTTCCGAGATTCCTCTCCGAACCATAAGTTCACTAATTGAAGACATGCAGATACCAAACAAATTGTGGATCACAATCTAAAATGTATACTTATGTATTTATATTTACGACAATTGCGAAACAAGCATTAACGACTTCTATGAATCACTATCATTGGTGTGGTCATTCGTGTGGTAACCAGAATACCACCTGTCTGACCTGACAAGCACCGTACGGACATACCGGTCTGAGGATGTGAGTATGCTAACCATTGCGCTAATCAGACATCTATTGTTAACGGTTTATTGTTGCATTACCTCAATGTGGTTGATGTGAGTGACCTAAACCTTGTAAAATATTGTTGATGTAAGTGACATGAACCTTGTAGTATATATCACAATTTTAACGGCTCTAGCGGGGCTCGGACTCAGGGCAATTTGCACCTGTAGCGAACGTTCTACCACTGCGCTATCACAACATCCACAATATGTTTAGGGATGGTTGTGTATTGCACTGGGGGAACTATTAAATATTAAATGAATTTGACGTATCTAGTAGGTTTGAAACGAATGTACAAACTGCCCGAACATATTATTTTATAGCCCTTTGAGCTTTTCAACTTCGGTGAGCAATCCACTTGAGTGTCTTCATGGCCGTCTTGTTTTGTTTTGTTGCAAGAACCAATTTCTATTTCGTTTCTTTGAAATAATTGCTTGTTATGAACGTTGAATTAAAATATATTGAACTGTGTTTATATTATTTCGGTTTTTCTACCCTAGAGAATTCCATGGCCCGAGTGGTGTTTATTTTATTTCGTTTTTACTTCCCTAGAGACGTCCATGGTCCGAGTGGTGTTTATTGTATTCGTGTTGTCTTCCCTAGAGACGTCCATGGTCCGAGTGGTGTTTATTTTATTTCGTTTTTCTTCCCTAGAGACGTCCATGGTCCGAGTGGTGTTTATTTTATTTCATTTTTTCTTCCCTAGAGACGTCCATGGCCCGAGTGGGTTTATTTTATTGCGTTTTTCTTCCTAGAGAGTCCATTGTATGAGGGGTGTTTATTTTATTCGTTTTTTCTTCCATAGAGACGTCATTGTCCATGTGGTGTTTATTTTATTTCATTTTTTTCCACTAGGACGTCCATTGTCCGAGGTTGTTTATTTATTTTCGTTTTTTTCTTCCCTAGAGAGCGTCCATTGTCTAGTGGGTTATTTATGTTCATTTTTCCTCCTAGAGGCGTCCATGGTCCGAGTGGGGTTTATTTTTATTTCATTTTTTCTTCCCTAGAGACGTCCATTGTCCGAGCGGTGTTTATTTTATTTCATTTATTCTTCCCTAGAGACGTCCATCGTCCGAGTGGTGTTTATTTTATTTCGTTTTTTCTTCCCTAGAGACGTCCATTGTCCGAGTGGTGTTTATTTTATTTCGTTTTTTCTTCCCTAGAGACGTCCATTGTCCGAGTGGTGTTTATTTCATTTTTTCTTCCCTAGAGACGTCCATTGTCCGAGTGGTGTTTATTTTATTTCGTTTTTCTTCCCTAGAGACGTCCATGGTCCGAGTGGTGTCTATTTTATTTCATTTTTCTTCCCTAGAGACGTCCATGGCCCGAGTGGTGTTTATTTTATTTCGTTTTTTCTTCCCTAGAGACGTCCATTGTCCGAGCGGTGTTTATTTTATTTCATTTATTCTTCCCTAGAGACGTCCATCGTCCGAGTGGTGTTTATTATATTTCGTTTTTTCTTCCCTAGAGACGTCCATTGTCCGAGTGGTGTTTATTGTATTTCGGGTTTTCTTCCCTAGAGACGTCCATTGTCCTAGTGGTGTTTATTTTATTTCATTTTTTCTTCCCTAAACGTTTTATTTCTTCACATTTATGGTTATTGTTACCGTTGTAATGTGATAAAAAGGATCTTACACTCGTGGTGATTTTAAATCACCTTTCATTATATATAACCATACATACATACATTCATTTAGTTAACACGGACTGTGGATCCAGGTACCAGCCCAGATACAGTGTAAACATTATAGCTTAACTATTTTATGCTGTGACAGGTCCAGCAGTAAAATGACTGAACATATCAAAATCGCAGTACTCACTACTGTAGCACCACAGTCGGGATCTAACCCTCTGTCATGGCTAGAATAGACACGTAGGCGTTATGTAGAAATCTAACCCTCGTTGCTAGCATATAGACATTGTCATTATTTAATACATTTAACCCTCGGTTATAACTAGCATAGAGTCGTTGGCGATATGTAAAACACATAACCCTCGGTTATAACTAGCAAATAGTCATTGGAGTTATGCAATACATCTAACCCTCGGTTATAACTAGCATATTATCATTGGAGTTATGCTATACATCTAACCCATGGTCATAACTAGCATAGAGTCGGTGACGTTATGTAATACACCTAACCTTCGGTTATAACTAACATAGAGTCGTTGTCGTTATGTAATACATCTAACGTTCGTTATAGCTAGTATAGAGTCGTTGACGTTATGTAATACATCTAGCCCATTGGTTATAACTAGCCTATATAGTCGTTGACGTTATGCAATACACTTATAATTATGACCCGGCCTTTCAATGGTGCTTTAATATTTGCATGTAATACGTTGTATGTCCGGGGCGGGTCGTGCTATAATTTAAAGATCCAATTCACAATATAAATTTACGAAATGTTCAATTTTTCTTTATTTATGCGTACATCTGTTTCGGAATTCAGGAGTTAAATGTCATGACTCCAGAATCTAAATTATTCCGCTGTTTGGAAATGCACATGCGCAGTTTGAACACACATTTGTTACAATTCGGCAGCAAATGAGTGAACGTATGTTTGAAACTTTTTAAAGCAGCATTTCATCGTTTTGGGTAAAATATAAATACTAATGTGTGTGTGTTTGTGTGTGTTTACAAAAATCGAAATAGTCGCTCAGAAATGGGTAAAATTCCAATAAATTTAAACCGTCGTATACGCGAATTTGTCAACACACGAAATGTAAACACGCACAGCGCGCATGCGTGAAACAACAGAGGTTGTAGACAAGAACGTATATATTTTGAACATGAAAGACTATCCATCTATCTTCCTCTATATAGAAATGTCCCTAAAAGACTTAGCTAACAGAGGTATGAATCAACATATCAAGTAATTTAATTAAAAAAGACAACGTGGGACAAATGTGGACGATGCTTTCCGAATGTAAACAAGTGCGGACGATGCGTTCCGAGTGCATGACCGATCGACTCGGAAAGTCGTACTTTCGGTGAACGTATGTTTAGAACTCTTTTTCTGTACTGTACATATCACACTGTCTCATAATGCTGAACTTTCATTTATTTATTTGACATTTTGCATATAATAGGTTTCATATATTATACACAGTTCTTTCTGTCTGCACAACTAGAATCGCGCTCATGTTACTGTACTAACCCTTGTTTTATATACAGTTATATTATACGAGGCATCCTTGGTTTACGTCCTTGATTTCAAATCACTTGACCATATCAGCTATAGGTTCGGATCCTACTGGCTTGTGAACTGTCGGTTGTTCTACCCAAGTATCCGTCCGTGTCTGAAATACAGCTCGCATGGTGCACTTGGAGTGTTCCTCCACCCATTAATACCTGCCCAGGAAAGGTGTTGTTAGGTAAACTGCCCGCCGGCGATATAGCCCGAAATGGTGCTGATGCAGGCGTAAAACCCGAAATATAACAATAACAATAACTGAAATACAGCTCGAATGGTGCACTTGGAGTGTTCCTCCACCCAGTAATACACGCCGGAGAGTCGCCATATCATCTAAGTTGTTTGTATGACTTTAATCCCCGAAAACAAACAAACAAACAAACAAACAAATAAACCAAAATTGTTCCGGTATGTGGCGGTGTTGAGTTGTGTCGTGGGGGGGGGGCTATGTTCTCCCGGAGAGTCACACTATCATCTAAGCTGTTTGTATGACTGTAATCCCGGAAAACAAAAAAAATACAACTTGCTCCGGTGTGGGGCAGGGCTTGAGTCTTGTCGGTTGTCGTGGGGGGGGGGGCATCATATAAACATACGCGTATGAATTAGTTTGCATTACGCTCGCCAACATGGTTCACCGGAGGCGAGTGTAAATAAGCTTATCATCATAGTTTGCATAACTATGAGTAAAAGGTTGATGCAGAGCATCAATTCGTCAGAGAACAGGGGTTTGCACAATGTTGAGTAGCCTAGGAACAGGGGTTTGCACAATGTTGAGTAGCCTAGGAACAGGGGTTTGCACACTGTTGAGTAGCCTAGGAACAGGGGTTTGCACAATGTTGAGTAGCCTAGGAACAGGGGTTTGCACAATGTTGAGTAGCCTAGGAACAGGGGTTTGTACAATGTTGAGTAGCCTAGGAACAGGAGTTTGCACAATGTTGAGTAGCCTAGGAACAAGGGTTTGCACAATGTTGAGTAGCCTAGGAACAGGGGATTGCACAATGTTGAGTAGCCTAGGAACAGGGTTTGCACAATGTTGAGTAGCCTAGGAACAGGGGATTGCACAATGTTGAGTAGCCTAGGAACGGGTTTGCACAATGTTGAGTAGCCTAGGAACAGGGGTTTGCACAATGTTGAGTAGCCTAGGAACAGGGGTTTGCACAATGTTGAGTAGCCTAGGAACAGGGGTTTGCACAATGTTGAGTAGCCTAGGAACAGGGGTTGGCACAATGTTGAGTAGCCTAGGAACAAGGGTTTGCACAATGTTGAGTAGCCTAGGAACAAGGGTTTGCCCAATGTTGAGTAGCCTAGGAACAGTGGCTTGCACAATGATGAGTAGCCTAGGAACAAGGGATTGCCCAATGTTGAGTAGCCTAGGAACAAGGGGTTTGCCCAACGTTAAATAGCCTAGGAACAGGAGTTTGTACAATGTTGAGTAGCCTAGCCTAGTATTGAGTTTCAGATAATAGAAACTATATGTATTAAAAGAAGTAAAATATGTTTATTTTATAGTGAACATAGTATCACAAACTTGTGTTGCGAAATTAATTTTTCAGATAATATGTTTATTATAAAAATTAGAAGCAAATGAATAAAACAGGTTGAGCAAAAGTATGTAGCTAACCCTGTGTTCGAACCCGGGACCTTCGCTTACAGGGCAAACACTTTACCGACTGAGCTAGCTCACACATAAACTCCCCAATGAAGATTAACGGTTAGCTATATCCACGTATGGCGATATATTGTTAATAGAAGCACATTACATTGTATAATAAAAGAAATAATTAAAAACAAGAGACTTATCAAGAAACACACAAAATTAGCGGCATTTAGAAACATATAGTTAACTACTTCATTATGTATGACAACAGTTTCCATTTAATCCCAGTTCCAATCAATTTATTAATTTCTGATCTTACGGGCTTGTTCTAGGAATAAGCGAGTATTACCTTTTCATAATATAAAACTTTATCACGTTGTTCACGTCCATCACACAGTTTTGTTCCAAGCAGCCAATTGCATTCACTTTTAGAAGTATTTTTTCTTTACAATTGTAATGTAAATGAAGGGTTTGTTCTAGGAATAAGCTATTATTCGATTTTCATAATCTAACACTGTATCTGTTTTTTACGTCCATCACACAGATGTGTTCCAAGCAGTCAATTGCATTCACTCTAGAAGCATTCTATCTTTACAATATGTTTTGTGATGCAAATGAAGGGCTTGTTCTAGGAATAAGCTATTATTCGATTTTCATAATATAACACTGTATCTGTCACACAATGACCATTCAGTAAAACCATCCCCTATGATAGGAAATCGCAGAACTTGTCTGCAGCACAACAGGGATTGCATCCGGACGTTAGTAGATTGTGTATGTAGTACATTCACGGATTGTATCCGGTCGTTACTAGATTGTGTTTGTAGTACATTCAGGGATTGTATCCGGACGTTACTAGATTGTGTTTGTAGTACATTCAGGGATTGTATCCGGACGTTACTAGATTGTGTTTGTAGTTCATTCAGGGATTGTATCCGGACGTTACTAGATTGTGTTGTAGTACATTCAGGGATTGTATCCGGACGTTACTAGATTGTGTTTGTAGTACATTCAGGGATTGTATCCGGACGTTACTAGATTGTGTTTGTAGTACATTCAGGGATTGTATCCGGACGTAATAGATTGTGTTTGTAGTACATTCAGGGATTGTATCCGGACGTTACTAGATTGTGTTTGTAGTTCATTCAGGGATTGTATCCGGACGTTACTAGATTATGTTGTAGTACATTCAGGGATTGTATTCGGACGTTACTAGATTGTGTTTGTAGTACATTCAGGGATTGTATCCGGACGTTACTAGATTGTGTTTGTAGTACATTCAGGGATTGTATCCGGACGTTAGTAGATTGTGTCTGCAGCACATGCAGGGATTGTATGCGGACGTTAGTAGATTGTGTCTGTAACACACTCGGGGATTGCATCCGTACGTTAGTAGATTGTGTCTGCAGCACATGCAGGGATTGTATCCAGACGTTAGTAGATTGTGTCTGTAGTACATTCAGGGATTGCATCCGGACGTTAGGAGATTGTGTCTGTAGTACCTTCAGGGATTGCATCCGGACGTTAGTAGATTGTGTCTGTAACACATTCAGGGATTGTATCCGGATGTTACTAGATTGTGTCTGCAGCACATGCAGGGATTGTATCCAGACGTTAGTAGATTGTGTCTGTAGCACATTCAGTGATTGCATCCGGACGTTAGTAGATTGTGTCTGCAGCACATGCAGGGATTGTATCTGGACGTTAGTAGATTGTGTCTGCAGCACACTCAGGGATTGCATCCGGACGTTAGTAGATTGTGTCTGTAACACATTCAGGGATGTATCCGAACGTTAGTATATTGTGTTTGTAGCACAGTTAGGGATTGTATCCGGACGTTAGTAGATTGTGTCTGCAGCACACTCAGGGATTGCATCCGGACGTTAGTAGATTGTGTTTGTAACAGACTCAGGGATTGCATCCGGACGTTAGTAGATTGTGTCTGTAACACATTCAGGGATGTATCCGAACGTTAGTAGATTGTGTTTGTAACAAACTCAGGGATTGCATCCGGACGTTAGTAGATTTTGTTTGTAACAAACTCAGGGATTGTATCCGGACGTTAGTAGGTTGTGTCTGCTGCACATTCAGGGATTGCATCCGGACGTTAGTAGATTGTGTCTACAGCACACTCAGGGATTGTATCCGGACGTTAGTAGATTGTGTCTATAGTACATGCAGGGATTGTATCCGGACGTTAGTCGATTGTGTCTGTATTACATGCAGGGATTGTATCCGGACGTTATTAGATTGTGTCTACAGCACATTCAGGAATTGTATCCGGACGTTAGTAGATTGTGTCTATAGCACATGCAGGGATTGCATCCGGACGTTAGTAGAATGTGTTTGTAGCACACCGGGATTGTATTCTGACGTTAGTGGATTAATGCGTTGAGATGAATTCGGATATTAGTAAATTAGTTTATGTGAGGATATTTAGTTATTGTTGCTGGGAGTGAAGCCGGGCCACCGTAAACCATGTCTGTATTACTGTCGATGGTTGACATTGTCAGTTGTCAGGGAGAGGTTCCGCTATATGGTATGCATTGTTTGTAGCACACTCATGGAATGTATCCAAAGGAGTGTCTGGATGTTCGTTGTGCTCCTTCCTTTTCTTTCTGTTACAACAAGCCATATAGACAAAGATACCAGCCAACAATAAGAAGCCCAGGAAAGACCCTATGACAATCGCTATGAACACTGCTGAAACCTGGTTATTGCTTGGTATGCCTATGCCGCCACATTCATCTGAAGTTAGAATATTAATGTGATGTCATACCTTTAGGCTAGAGTATTATATTAAATACAACACGTACATGTACAAATTAACAATTTTAATTACTAGTATGATCTTTTTATATAAATGTGTATTTTAAGTATGATATAAGCCCAAACAGATGCAATATGTACAATATTGGTTTAAACCTATTTTATTTATCAAGATAAACATGACATATAACATCTGTACATCAATTATAACATCCATACAATATAACTATCAAGACAAGTGGATTGAATTCAAAAGCTACAGGAGCTTATGCGCTATGCGCCTCACACAATCCAATGTTTTACATATTGGATCATTTTCGACCTATATCCTATAAACGGCATATGAGACAGACAACTGCCTTGAATGACAATTCTGAACATTCGTTACCGCAACGGCCATCCTCAATTGATCAGATTGTAAATAAGGAACGTAATATATTAATATAAAAGATATATCTATGTAATAATTTTAAACTACAGTTTCATTAGTTTGTGATGTGATCGCCTTATTACTAGTTATTAAAGCAGCATTACATCGTATGAAATAAATTATATTTGAAAAATTAAAATTGTACGTATGGGTAGCAATGCTGCTACACATTCTAACATTATACTTTTTATTTATACTTATTTTCTATTGGTAAACAATGATTTTTTGCGATAAAACAAACTCGAAACTGAAAGTAGGACTTGTATCATCGATGACGTATCGCTGTTTTCATCCTGTGCTAATTAATTAATTATTAAGCACTTCTAAAATGCAAAGTTCAAGAAGATACTACAGAAACCTCTGTCTTATGGATTATACACAACTAATATTATATTGTACGTACATTGTGTCCAACTGTATGGTTCAATATTCGGATCACACTTATAGCAGCCATCGGAAGAAAGTTCTATGGACCCATTTCCAACACAGCTTGCGTCAATAAAGCAGAATCCAGCCTGGAATAATGTGACGTTCAGTTAACAGTTTGACAATAACAGTTCGTTTATGTGACATACCTAACCAGTTGTTGCCCCGTTCGTGTGTGACATAGTCTTGATCGCATTATACTTAGTACATACAAATTGTAATAACACAAACCTTTGAATTACGTTATTGATGACTAATCCAAACTCAAACTGTTATTCAAACAAATTAGTATTCTTATACTCTAGATTAAGTGATGTAATCAAACAATGTCCGCCCTATATTCATTATTCTTCTGTTTATGTTTGATATTCATAATACTAAACCTGGCATTAATTAATATCCAGCATAGACAATCTATAAAATACATCGCTATCGGGTGATCGTAGAAGTAAACTATTGACACTAATGTGATGTCACTGCAATGGGACAGTGTCATGACCTGTCTATTTTTTATTCATCTAAATCAAGAATGATTATCTAAGAAATAATTTTATTTATCCTACCTTCATAATGGTCAAGTACTGACTACCTACATACACTCCCGTATATGCATTTATTACACCTTCATGTCCATGCTTTACACCGAGCACGTAAAGAACCACCAGAGGAGACTCTGGAATGGGTCTCTGTCTGTGTCATTGCACAATCCTCCAAACAATCTAAAATGACTAATCTATTCAGGAGGCGTCACTCATATGGGCAACCGGTAGCGACGATAAATAAACGTAAACACACATGCATGTTCGGTAATCCTTTCTTTCTAATACATTCTAAAACTTCTTTCTTATCAGAAGATAAATAGGAATAGTAGGTTATTGTCCTATACATTAATAGGCTCGTCTCCGAAACAATACATGGCTATAAAGAGCTTCGACTTGTATATTTTCTCCAATTCGCCTAATAAATCAAATGTATTAGACTGTAGTCTAATATTCCCTATTTACTCATAATATATAAAATGTGTTTACATAAATTATTAATTGCGTTCATTTATTGTACACTAATGGAGGCAAGTGGACCAGAGTCTATCAACTGTAGACATGTGGTGTCAAATATATACACTGAATTGTTGTCTCCAAAATTATTCCCATCATTGCTTATAGCGAACTCGTACTCGTATATAAACGTCTCTGCGTCAGAATCTGAACGTCTCTTTCTGTCTTGATGAACACACACCTCTCCAGTAAAGATGTCTTCGTATTCTCCCGTATATCTTGATGTGCTAATGTGTACACGTATCCCATTGAAATATATCTGTTGCAATATATATATAAATAAACAAGAGCAAACCGAGATTAAACAGATCTGTATTCGAGTGGTTAACACGCTGGGCTGGTAATCCAGGGATCGCATGTTCGATCACCGTCTGACCAAATTACAATTAACACTCTTCCAGATGGGCTTTAAACCGATGTTTCATGTCGGTGCTTTACACCGTGCACGTAGTAAAAGAACAAGAGAAGACTCTGGAATGGGTCTCTGTCTGTATCATTGCACTTCCAAAAATCAAGAAATCAAAGGCATTAGAAATATTGATTGAAACATTTAAGCAAGTTTGACTTCATGCTATTATCTCCCTTCATGCTTCCGCTCAGTTAGCCTGTGTATATTTAACCGCTATTTTGTTATGGACATTTACGGAGTTATTCTGATATCACCGCTCATTAGTATTCTCCGATATTAGGGTCACTGGGGATCATGCGTAGACTACGGACAGTATCGTGGATCCATGAGTTCGCGCTTGACATGGTGCCCAACATTCTACCAATTTTCTTGAAAATCCGTCATTAACTATTTGCGTAATCCTGCTAACCGAATCTTGCTAACATACACATAGAGGCAAAACATAATCTCATTGGTCAAACGGTCACTCTAATTGAAAATGAGATTCTATTGGTTTATAGAAGTGTTTAAAATGCATATGTGACGGCCACCGAGCCAATGTAGTTTTGGGTCAGTGTTTGCTTGTCGTATTTGTGCATGAATACAGAAGGTTTTACTTGTAGAATAGATCGCTTTCTCCGTAATACTATGGCACATTATATAACCATTATGTGTAACTTCGTCATATCAAAAATGCAATAATTCGAACGACACATGTGTCATAATTGATTTCATCGTACCTTGAAGATACTCAAATCGTACATGAATCCCTCAAATATATTATCTGTTCGTATAGCAAAACATCTACAGTCGTCTCCGTCTGCTAGGTTACAGATACCGCCTCCTTCAACATCGTATACAATGGGCGGAATTCGTATGTCAGTACCGCAGTCGGGTCCACTGTAGTTTCCGTTGCATGTACAGATACCTAAAGTGAATTTGTCATATCTAATTATAAACTCTGATTATATAAGAACACGATTTAAAGTAAATGGAAAACCAGAAGAGCTCAAACGTCTACAGGAACATAGAGTGATAATAAGATCAAAGTCTATGTTATTCATATTGAATCTAACGAAGAATACAAACTCCTTTGCTCATTTAGAAAACTGACATGAAGAATATTGTTTGAAGCTGTTCCTACCATACTATTGTGCGCTTTGTGGAATATATCGTTAGCAGACTAACCCCATAACATTTTTGTAGAATAACATTGATTTTCAACGTTTAACTAGATATATTTGATTGACTTGCTATGATGCAAAAGTATTGCTGTGTGTAGTTATTGTTAGTGTTGCTAGTTTATTTCATGTAATGAACAGGGTTGAGCTATGACAGTAAGACAATGAGGCTTACCTGTGTACATTGTACCATACATGTACATATTTCTAAATAATCGAGTTACCTGCTTCAGAACATGCCCCATTTCCGCTACAGTTATCCAAGCACGTTTGGGCTAGGAATATACTAATGATATCTGTATGGTTTGCCGAATATACAGGATTCAGCTCGAGTACTGCCGTGACAATATTGTTCAAGGCATTCACATGCGCTTTTGCCCAGATGGTATCCTTTCCTTTCTGAAAGCATTGGTCATTTCAATTAGCTACTGTAATGAATGTTGTAACTTAATTGATGCGAATACAAGACACAATATGATGGTCAAAATAAGAAGACAATAATTAGACTGGGATAAATCATGTTGGAATAATAGACACCGACTTGTCCTTATCATCAAATTCATGCATTGGCGAAACATATTTGTAAGACTATATAATTATGTTAAACTGCACTATATATACCAGATCAATTACATTCCCTACTGTTGAAAGAGCTATCTTAGCCATGATATTCTGGAGTTTTAATATTGACAAATTAACAAGTGCTCAATACACAATGCTCGAGCGTACAACTTAATATAGTTTACTGTTTATCGTAGGGCTATGCAAGCAATGTTATATTATTATATATATATATATATATATACGAACATACGTACAGTGATATCATACACACAGTTGGTTATAACCTGCGCTGGATCGTCACCAATGAGTTTGTCCGAGAATTCTCGAAGTGCTGGCGACTGATAAATCGAGTTGTTGCAAAACGCCATGGCTTCAGTTTCTGTCATGTTAAATCCTTCTGTGTTTCTCTGCGGGGTAGTATAACATTATGATAATAATTATTTTAATTATATGTTTTCCAATGAATGTTTGTTTTCATCTTACACTGTTTTGAACATCGGAATATGTCATTTTCTCTGTGATTGCCTGGTTTTCATTTTCTTTCGTCGGTGGATGTACTTTTTTACTTAGCTGTGAACATTTGCACTAACGTAAGTGGTTGTGTATTGTAGTTGAATGGGACTCTCGACAGTGCAGTTAAATTAAACAAATTGGATAACAAATATTACATTAGCCACATTCATTGGAAATCATAAAATAAATAGAAGAGTTGCATGTTTATTACGGAGTGTGGTGTACACAGTACTGGTTAAACGCTGGTGCATGTCCAGGTTAGGTGTTGTTAGGTAAACTTCCCGCCGGCGATATGCCCAAAATGGTGCTGACGCAGGAGTAAAACCCGAACAAACAAACAATTCACAGGAGATTGCATAACTGTATTATGGCCTCAATGGAGTCCTTATATTGTACATGTAGTCA
The DNA here is from genome assembly GCA_014843695.1 of Archivesica marissinica. Taxonomy (NCBI): domain Eukaryota; kingdom Metazoa; phylum Mollusca; class Bivalvia; order Venerida; family Vesicomyidae; genus Archivesica; species Archivesica marissinica. The sequence goes on from CM026397.1 coordinate 78,531,349, forward strand.
CATAATATTAAGGTAGTTCCCTTGTCGGCGTTAATCATGTTTATTTGATATATCCATATCTTCCTCTAATGTCAAACTCCTCGCGGGATGTAGACACGTTGCGCATCAAACCGCAAAGAAGTTCAAAGAATAAAATATATTATATTAGAAAGTAATGAAAACCAAGTTTTGTTAAGTAGCTATGCCATCTTCAATGTGCTAGATATTGACCAAAAACAAATAACCAACACAAAGCACTATCACCACGCTCATTTGTAATAAATTATTAATAAATATTGGCCCAACTGTGATGTTTATAAATTGAAACTTTAGTTTGAAAATGACTGGTTAATTAATGAATATCTAGAACAATATATTATTAATGGGCCCCATATCGACCATGAGTAGTGAACAGTTTATCTATGGTTTACATATAGAATTTTCAAGATTTATTGTATCTATGGTAACTTTTTTGCCCTCCTAAAAATGTGTCGCCTAATTTCGCGACTAAGATCAAGAATGTCTTCAGTGATTGTGCTCTTTCTGCATATGTGTATGTTCAACTCTATAGACTCTAGAAGGAATGGCTTCTGAACTAATACCATTAAGGACAATTGACTGGAGTCTATTATCTAGAAAACTCTTAATCCATCTTAATGTTTGACCTTTGACTCCATAGTTATGCATGTTTAGTGGTACTCTCTCGTGATTGACATTGTCAAAAACCTTACTGAAGTCTAATAAGATATTAATCTAATCCCATATACCTATGTAGGATATATCATTACTGGACTTATTAAAGTGTAAACTTTACGGAAGTATTATACCAGGCAATGGATAAATCCTGGCACTTTCCGTATCTAACCTGTTTCTCACAACTATATGTATTAGTAAGGCTTGTAATGCATATTTCAAAACGATTTGTTACTTGACAATGCTGTATATCTGCAAATACATTTCTTAAGAACTGCTTAAAACTATTTCAATAGAATGTTAACACTGGACTATACTGGTTGTTTCTGTTTTTCTTGTATTTGCATTGTAGTAGTTCTACAAATTCTGCTACATTGACGAACAAGAGAGTTAGAACCTTACAGACAGTCCAAACTGCATTAACAATACATGATACAATGTATGTATTTATAGATTTATCAATATACCCCCTGTTGTGTGTATGTACCATTTGTATAAATTGCTAGGCAATGAGAATATATAATATGCATATAAAATGTGTCAGCTCATAAACGTTTTGTTACCGTGGCCGCAAGTGACAGTATCAACGTATATAATAGGATCTCGACTATCTCTGATGCAAACATTCTAGTTCACTGGCCATAGCAATAACTGCAACATATGCCTTTCCATTCCTCATGATCATGAACATAATACTGTCACGAGAGTTCGATATTTTATAAAAATTCTGCACCTAATTCAGATTCAAATGTTATGTGACATGTCAAGGACTATGGTTGTTTATGATATAATCAATACATTCATTAATTGTACCTTCTTGCGAGAGATGCTCGGTTGTGCATTTAATTTTTGCAATCGCTCCTTTGCTTTCCTGGTGTAGGTACTATCTGCACGTTTCCTCCTTTTCCCTACCCTACATTTCTTCCTCGTAATTGAGGTAGGTCTGCTACAAGGTTGGCCAACTGTTCCTCCATTGGACATATTCCAGTGCTCCATTGTACGGTTTTCATTTATGAAGAGATTCTCTTCATCGGATAGTCTATGATCATAATAATAAAAAAGTTTTGTTATAATTGTTAATCCAAGTTATAATCATAATCTACATTAACAATTAACTGGGCCAAATTTAGCATATTGGATTGAACTAAGGCACTACTGTATAATACTGTAGAACTAGTTGAAAAAGAAAATAAATCTAAAAAAGGATATTATTATATTTAGAAAATGAGCATGCAAAGCATGCTCTGCCTAGAATCATGATCGTGTACTTAAATATATTCACGCTACATTTTTTTACTTACAAACATTACAGCTATTTGAGGGAACTGTGTTTTACTGATGCCATAGGGGCAGTACATTACAATATGCAGTGATTATCCTAAATTGCTATGTCAATGTAAACATTACTACGTTAAAAATATACTTACAATTCACCCTAGTTTGTAAACCAATCGCCTCTATTTCTGATGTAATTATGGGAAGGGCAAACCATTTCTTATTGCTCACATATAAGGCTATATACACAATAAGTGCTGCTGTCTGCTAACGCTCCCGTTAACGTATTTTGCATATATGATCAATAACCTATTCATATGTATGCTATATTCATGCAAAAGTAATGTGCTAAATTGGTTTGCCTAATAAACGTTGTGATGTCATCGATGTGACGTCATTTCTTTGCAGACGGTTGATAACATTCAGGTCATGAATATTCGGTAGTCTTTTTCTCTAAAACTGTTTTATCAGAAGGGCAAAGTAGGATACATAGAATCATTTGATTAGGTTATTGTGTGATAAATTAAAATGTATTAGGCTCGTCTCAGCAGAGCCTTGCCTTGTATATTTTTCAACTCGCCTAATAAATTAAATGCAAGACTCAGCAGAGTATATAGGATAATAGGACAGTAACCAACTAGTCTCTATTTATGAGACAATGAGTACTTAAAAATTATATAAACCTCCAGCTGTCGGAGAATACGTAATCATTGTTTCCATTTGATGTTTGTTCATCTCTACCAATGAAGTCGTTGATAGGATCACCATCAAAGTACCCACAGAGTCCATCTGAATTGCCCATATCCTTTGCTGACATGTATATATCAATATTCATTGTAGGCCCCCATCGATGAAGTTCAATATCCAGTATTGTTCCTATCGGTGTCCTGACCTGCATAGCAAAAACGTGATACTTTAGTATATTATAGTTTATTAATGCATGTTGTGTTTGAGGATGTTTTTGTGCATATGTCATCGTACACGCTTGTTTGATATGGTGGACTAACCTACTCAAGTTTAACTGATGTTCGAACTTTAAAGGCAAGAGCGAACAATGATATTTAAACGTTATTACCTTCAAGTGTGACATGTGGTTGTATACATGTGTTCCCAAATAGATGTTAGTTTTAGTCGTGAGTCGATGTATGAACATGTCTGCCGTGTATGAGAAATATTTACCAAACAGTGAACCATTGTATACATTTATAAAGATATCCCGTTCAATCTCAATAAAGGGTAGAGAATAATGTCATAAAAATTAATGTGGAGCATGAGTATAAAATATCCAACGAAACCTTATGCTTACCCTAAATGTGCCGGACAGACTTCACGGAACTATTATTGTATAGATACTCGCGAATGGATGCATGTATCCAATTCGGTGGCTATAGTATGAGGGATAACAACATATGTATGCTAAAACTAATTGGAATGTAAGCAGAACCTTGTAGTGGTAGTCGTGAATCCGTTCAACATCCAGAATTCCACCATCATCACACCGAATAAAATCAAATACAATTGTGGTGTTACACCGATTAATCATGAAGACATCTGCTCCTGCTTTGATAGCTATACCGCATGCACACACAGGGCCATCCGTATACTTGTAATTGCAATACCTTGCTGACTCTTGTACCTTCAACGAAGATATAATTTCAATTTATTCTTGTACCCTCAACGAAGATATATTTTCAATTTATTCTTGAACATTCAACGAAGATATAATTTCAATTTATTCTTGAACCTTCAATAAATGTATACTTTTATTTATGCTTTACAATGATATAAAGAAAGAAATTAGTCAAATAAAATGTTAATAGTTGAGGAAAATCCGGACACCTCTCTGGACAGTATTTCAGTAAATCCATGCCAGCTTTAAGGTGATACAAATGCCTTCTAGCTTTACGAAGTAACAGTATGTAAACTTGGACATGTCTATAAGCGCAATAAACACTGTAACATTTGTAGAATTGGGCAGTAAGCAATGTAACCTATGTAGACATGGACAAACCGAAAAGCGCAGTAAACAATGTAACCTATGTAGACATGGACAAACCGAAAAGCGCAGTAAACAATGTAACCTATGTAGACATGGACAAACCGATAAGCGCAGTAAACAATGTAACCAATGTAGACATGGACAAACCGATAAGCACAGTAAACAATGTAACTTATGTAGACATGGACAAACCGATAAGCGCAGTAAACAATGTAACCTATGTAGACATGGACACACCGATAAGCCCAGTAAACAATGTAACCTATGTAGACATGGACAAACCGATAAGCGC